>VXAC01003560.1:2072417-2145455 GCA_013399225.1 Rhipidura dahli | reverse complement strand
GCGGTGGGGGGGGACCGGAGGCGGGAGCGGTGGGGGGAAGGTGGTGGGTGCTGGGAGGCGGAGGCTGACGCGCCTGTGTGTGTGTGTGTGTGTCTCTCTGTCCCCCGCAGAGGATGAGATGTTCTCGGACATCTACAAGATCCGGGAGGTGGCGGACGGCCTGTGCCTGGAAGTGGAGGGGAAGGTGAGTGCCTGCCCGCCCCGAGGGAGGGAGGAAGGGACGCCGCGGTGACTCACGGCCGGTGGGGAGTGGGGGTGGCGTCCCTGCGAAGCGCCCGAGGAGGGAGGGAGAGAAGGGAAGACCCGCCTCAGCCCAGTGCCTGGTGCTGCCGCGGGTGGTGCCTAAGAGAGCCCGAGTCAGCTAGAGTAGAGTGTGATGGCACTTGGGTTAGGCATGGGAGGGGGAGTCATGCTTGGGAGCCATAGAATCATGGAATGGTTTGGGATGGAGTGGACCTTGAAGATCATATAGTTCCAACCTCCCTGCCGTGGGCAAGGACACCTTTTACTAGACCAGGCTGCTCAAAGCCCCATCAAACCTGGCCTTGAACACTTCCTGGGATGGGGCATCCACAGCTTCTCTGGGCAACCTCTGCCAAAACCTCCCATGTAAAGAATGTCTTCCTAATAGCTACTCTCAACTTACTCTCTTTAAATTTGAAGCCATTCCCCCTTCTGTCACTGGGAAATCAGTACTCAAGCTACAGCCAGATTCCTTGCACTGAACTGTGTCTCTGGAGTTGTGCCCTGCTGTCAGGTCATAGGTGTGTAAGAGCAGTAGCGTTAAGGTTTTCTGCAGAGCCGTTAAGTTTTTTGATGTCTCTAAATCTAGATGGTCACCAGGACAGAGGGTCAAATTGATGACTCTCTAATTGGTGGCAATGCCTCTGCTGAAGGTCCTGAGGGAGATGGAACAGAAGCCACGGTCATAACTGGTGTTGACATAGTAATTAACCACCATCTTCAGGAGACCAGCTTCACAAAAGAATCCTACAAGAAGTACATCAAGGATTACATGAAAGCGTAAGTGTTGGTAGGCTTTTCCTTTCAGTGGGATTGCAGTGGTTTTATGTGCTTGAGACTATAAAAACAGCAGTGGGTTTATTCATAGTAGGTGTTAGTTTTGATACAGGTGTGAAACTGGCTGTGAATTTCAGTAATGCCTTAATGCTTGGCAGAACTGGAGCCCTAAAAAATGGGTGCTGGAATATCTATGTTTGTCTTGGCTGAGGTAGAGGACTTAATCATGTGCTTTGGATCTTATTTGTAACCTTGCTTGTTTTCTTCCATATTTCTTCATGCCAAACCTTCATGTGGAAGGGACTGAGGTGGTAAAGAAAAGCTTCCTGAAGCTCTTCTAGTGTGACAATGTAAACGTCTAAAAAACATGTGTGAATGGGACTTATTGCTAGTCCAAGGTGTAATTCCTGTTGCCTGCTGTTCAGTGGGGTTAATACTGAAGGTGGAAAACACTTTGACACAGGTGATACTCTTGTTGCTGTGGAAGAGGCTTGCTGATTTTTGCCTATTATTTGCCTTTTTTACTAGCTTAGCAGTATGTGCCGGTTTGGAAGCAGCAACAGGGGATACACATCATAAGGTACCCCCAGACATAGTATAATGACCTTGGTAGGAGTGACAGGCACTGTTCTGTCATTTCACTTGCAAAATTTAATTTAAATTTGTGGGCTTCGAGAGGGAGTGAGGGGAAAGGCAGCCAAATTAAAGTTTTACAGGTAGCAAACTCTTTCTGCTGTGATGTCCTGCCAGAGAGTGAAGTTATTTAACTAAACATGTTTTCAGAGCCTTTTTTTTTTTCCTTCCAGAATCAAAGCCAGACTTGAGGAGCACAAGCCAGAGAGAGTAAAGCCTTTCATGACAGGGGCTGCAGAACAAATCAAACACATCCTTGCCAACTTCAAAAACTACCAGGTAACTCATGTCTCCTTACAGCAGTATTGATAAGCTGTGTTTGGTTCATTTGCTGAACTGGTTTGGATAATTTTGAGGGCTCCAGTTGAGAGGATGCTAACCTCACCTTCTCTGAGAGAATTAGAGGCCCTGAGAGTCAGGGAGGAGAAACAGCCAAAGACTCTTAGGTGTTTGGGGATCTCATTTCATCTGGTAATGCTGGTAGCTAGCTACATTTGTTGTTAGGGCAATTGAGGGACTGTGGAGTTAGACTTGAAAGGTGGATACTTTGGCCCTTGCTGTGTCTTACTCTGTTCATAGCAGTGTGGTAAAATTAGAGAATCACAGAATGCAGTGGGTTGAAAAGCAGCATCGAGTTCCAATCCCCTGCCATGGGTGGGGACACCTTCCACTAGACCAGGTTGCTCAAAGCCCCATCCAGCCTGGCCCATGAGCACTTTCAGGGATGGGGCATCCACAGCTTTTCTGGTCAGCCTGTGCCAGTGTCTCACCACCCTCACAGTAAATAATTACTTCCTAATATATAATCTAGATCTGTTCTCTTTTGGGTTCAAAGCCAATCCCCATTGTCCTATTGAAACATGCCCCTGTCCAAAGTCCTTCTCCAGATTTTTTGTAGCCCCCTTTAGGTACTGGAAGGTCCTGTAAGGTCTCCCTGGAGACTCCAGGGGTGAATAGCCCCAGCTCTCTCAGCTTCTTCTCAAAGGAGAGGTGTTCCAGGCCTCTGACTACCTTAGTGGCCAACCTGGGTTTGGTCCAGCAGGTCCACATCCTTCTTATATTGGGGTCCCAGCTCCACAGCTAGATGTAGCACTCAGGTGAGGTCTCAGCAGAACAGCTATCACCTCCTTTGGCCTGCTGGTCACTCCTCTTTTGATACATCAGGGTTTCAGGCTCACAGTGCTGGGTTACAGTGAGTTGTCAACCAACACCCCAAGTCTCTCCTGAGAGCTGCTCTCAATCCATTCTCAAGACCAGCTTTTATTTGTGCTTGGGATTGTCCTAATCCAGGTGTAGGGCCTTGCACTTAGCCTTTTGAACTTCACTAGGTTCTCTTGGACCCACCTCTCCAGCCCATCAAGGTCCCTCTGGGTGACATCCCTTTCTTCTGGTGTGTCATCCATGGTGGTACTGAGATGGACAAGCTGCAGAAAAGGAAAATCCCTGTGGCTGGTCAGGGAGACTTTTAAACTGAGCTTGGTGACGTTGCATTGTTTGTGTATAAAAAGGCATTTTCTCTTGGTAACAGCTGATTAAATGTCTCAGTACCACATTCTTCTGAAGTTCTTTGTAGGAGAGAACATGAATCCAGATGGAATGGTGGCTCTCCTGGATTTCCGTGAGGACGGTGTGACCCCATATATGATTTTCTTTAAAGACGGCTTAGAAATTGAGAAATGTGTAAGTACTGACCTGACCTGGGTGAATGTGCCCAAGTACATGGTGAGCTCCCTCATCACTTGTTCTCCTTTACCCCTGTTAAAAGTGAACAGTAGCTGTCAGTTTAAACACTTAAAACTTAATGTAAGCACAGCATGATGGGTGCTTCATACTATACAAAGGGCCTGAAACTTTGCTTGAGTACTGTTCAGTTGTACTGAAAGGGGATGTAGTGTCACTGCAGTGATTCATGGTGACTTAATGGCTAAGAAATGCAGAAGGGATTGCCCTGGTGTGATGTGTATAATTGGGAGTAGGTTTAAACTATTACCTTAAAGAGATGGTCCTCCGAAGTGGAGCACTTCTACTTTGGATCCCCTCTGTGGGGGTTAAAGTACCTTGCATGGTTGTGTCCCATCTTCTTCCACTTAATCTGATGCCCTTCTACAAGTTTAAATATTTAATTTTAATAAATTAAATATTGCCAGTTTAAATATTGCACTACATTTGGGAGCACAGTAATACATGACCAAGTACTTAACCTTACTCTATCTGGAATCCCCAACTACCTGAGCTCAGGACAGCTCCTGTGGTGTGCTTTAACTACTCTGTATTGGAATGTGGTTGCCACAAGACAGTATTTGGATCCCAACACGGGTGGGTTTTTGGCTTGTTAGGAGACCTGTGGAATTCACTGCAGTGTTGGGATCACCAGTTGCTTTGCCCAGTCACTGTGGACTTGTGAAGTCTGTTTATAGACAGCTAAATTTATCTGTAAAGCCTCTTACAGGCTTTCTGGTATGCAAGTCATGTAAAGATGAGCCAGATTCTGGTGTGGAGCAGTAGGCCAACTAAAAGAATACTTCAATTGGCAGACAGACACAGCACCTCTCACAGCCTGATAGAGGGGTGAAGTCTGTCCTTGCCCTGGAACAGGTGATCACCTGGAAGGTACCTCCTGGGAGCAGAAGGTTCTGTGCCTCTCCTCTACAGGGGCACACCTTTTGGATGTGTTATTTTGGTAACTCCATCTACTGCAAGGTGGAGTAAAAGAACAGTAGCAGGGTGTTCCCATGTGCAGTAAAACCTGCTTCAGCTTCTTGGTGCAGCTGTTTTCAGAGACAGCATGTGTGTTGTTTTGGATGTGCTCTTATTTAAGAGGAAATCTGAGCCTTGGTGTGTCAGGCAGGAAGGGTGTGAATGAGTGTTCCACCTGGCTTGCTCAGCAGCTGGTGGGTGCCAGTTGCTTTGTACAATTGTAAAAATGATCAGCATCCTCTGATAGACCGTGGGCACTTTTCCCATTGCTCCCTGGTTTGCACTAAGATGCAAAAATAACTTCCTTGCGCTTTCTGCCTGCCTGATTGTGGCAGCCCAGATTGAATTAGGGAATACACAAATAAGTTACAGAAACTTACGGTGACTGTCATGACCTTCAGCTAACACTTGCCACTCTTGTTTCAGTAACAAATCAAACAGTATGGTTTTGGATCACTTGTCTTCATAGCTGGCTGCTGTTTCTTCTTCATCGGCACAACACCAGGAATCAGCAATGTCTAACAACTGGACTGATGTCATCTTGAGCTTTATTCACTTATTTTGACCCTGATTTGGAGTGGAGGCATTGTTTAAAAAAATGAAAAAAAAACATCTATCATGTAGGTTGTCTAAAATAAAACTCATTTAAACCCATTCTAGGTGATGTCTTTTGGTCTGATGTGTCTCCCAGGGTGACTCCAAGGAGAGATTGCACTGAGGATTAGGTGCTGTCAGTAGCACAGCTGGTGCTAGTGCACTACAACTGGACTGTTTCCAGACATTTCACAGTTTGCCTGTGGCACTGGAGTGCGAAAGCAGGTTAAGGTCAATAAGGCAAAGTCCAAGAAATGTCATAATGGAGTGGACCACCTTCATCTTTTGTGATTGTGCAGAGACTTACCTCTGGAAGATGTAAGAAATGAATAATGAAAACATCCCAGAATGGAATATGTGCCATTCAAGCTGAGGGCTGGCAGAGCTGCTTTGTCAGACAAGAGTACTTGCATCTCTCCTGAGCTGTAGTATGCCTCCAAGATCAAGGGAGGAGGCTGAATAGGGACACTGTGGGGAGAAGGTGAAATGGGTGTTTTCCAACGCAGCCTGGCTGTGGTACTTCGTATTCAACAGCTGTTGGGGGAGCATATTAACTAGAATTTAGTCAAATTGCAGCATTTGGGGTTTTTCTGTACTTGGCTTCTTGGAGAGAGATATTGGAACGGCCTAGCTGTGCCCTAGACTTCCTGCAAACCGGCTGAATGTGCTTAAGACTTACGTGTTTGTAAGTGACTGTTCCTGCCGTGTTCCTTGTTAGGGAATGCATCTGTTTGACAGACCTGGAGCAAACACTGTTGCTTCTCTGGTTCTCTCTGAGATGCAACAGTAACGGGTTCCTTGCGCTTTCTGCCTGTCTGACCTGGTGGCAGTTTGGATTGAATAAAGGAACACAAATTCCCTCAGAGCCCACCTGGAGTGTCTGGCTGCTTACTGTGTGCCTGACCAGAGATGTTGCCTTGGACAGCTAATCATTAACTTTCTTCCTGCTGCAGTGATGCCAGAGGCATAGGAGGTTAAGGTGCCTGAAAGGGGCAGGCATGGCCTATTTGCCAAGTGTTTATCTCCTTCAAAGGTTTTGCATCTTTGCTGTTTTGTGTCAGTTTTTGGCCCCTGGTGCTGGAGGGTGGAGGTGGAGGGGTGGGTTCTGCAGGGGTGAGATAGATGTGGCAGCAGGCTGGGAGGAGTGAGAGACAGTGGAGGAGGGAGTGGAGTATGCCCTAGTTATCTCTGAGGTTCCTGTCTTGTTAAATACACCCTCTTTTAGTTCTGTGGGAACTTCATTTATATATATATATATATATATATATATATATGTAATTTTTAAAAGCTTTTCCAGGAAAGACTTTTGGGTCAGCTGAACTTCTGGATGACGTACAATTTTGGTGTAACCTGATTTATCCAATGGGGCTGAAAGGCTGGGAGGCAGGTTCAAAGCTTAGATAAAGTCACTGAGGTAGCTCTTGCTGTCCTTGCAGGGGATGCACATGGGGCCAGATGAGGATTTATCTTCCCTTTCCTGTTGCATCTTCATTAAAAATGGGAGCATTAAAGGAGAGGGAGAGGAAACACTTAGTTGGGACTTTTGCTTCTCAGATGAGTGAAGTTAGTATGGGCAGGGCAGTGCTGCTATGTCTGTGCTGCCCCTCATAGACCTGGCTCCCATTTCCTGTGAGTCAAAGTTTAAAACTGTGGAGCTGCTATGTGGGAGTGGAAATAGCTCCTCCCCCTGCCTGGCTGGTTCTGCCGAGGCTGGGAGCCCTGGGCACTAGCCTGGAGCAAATTGCCACGTGGCACCTGTGTACAGATGGGGTGCTGCTGTGAAAAGCAGGTGCTTCAAACCACCACGACCACAGCCTTGCTGCTTGGTAGAAAGGCAGATTGTCATGCTGTCTGTACTCCAGTCTCTTTAGGGTATTTAATTGGTGTTGTGCAGACATTCCTAGCTGGGGGGTTCTGTGCTCCAAGCAGGTGTTCCTTTCTGCTTGGCAAAGCCTCGGGTGGGAAGGCTCCTTTCAGTCTGCTTTGAGGAAGTGTCAGTTCAAAGGCTCTGGAGATGTGTGGTTTTGTTTCTTCAGTGAGCTGCAAGAGCAATGTTCTTTCTGCACTTCCCAGAAATGCATTGCTGCCTTCAGTTTCTCAGGGAAGAGGACAAGTCTTGCTGCTCGGCAGCATCAAGTCTGTCAGATGCACCAGGGAGGGTGTGGCAGGGAAGGACTGCGGCAGTGACAAATGGTTGTCGCAGCTGTGCTGCTGTAGTAGCTGCCTGCTGTGGAGGGGCTGGTAAATGCACTTGTCCGCAGTTCATGACGCAGCTCTGCGGTGGGAAGGAAGTCAGTGTATTTTCTTGTTACGCAATTCCTCTTCCAGCCCATCTTCATCTCAAGCAGCTGTTTCTTTCCTGGGCCTGAAAAGCTGAAGTGATTTGGAAAGGAAACTTCATATGTCAGACAACAGCTTTGGTGTTATTAAGTTGATAAAAATTCCCCATGATAACAAATTACCGTGGTGCTGCTTCAAACACAGCCTGAACTGAAGGACAGCTTTAAAACTTAGCCCTGTCTTGTTTTAAAACGTATGCTTATCAGGCTTGCATCTCGCAGTCCTGGAAAGATACTTTCACTGGATTTGGGAAGGATCCAAACAGCATTTTCCCTGAGCCTCACGGGGCAGGTTAAGCAACGGGGTGGAAACCTTCCTTCTACTGGCTCGGGTCTCAGGCCACTCCTGCACCCACGATGAGCTGGATGCTGATCGGTGGGTGGCCCCCATGCTGGGGAAGGAAGGCTGATTTGCTTACAGATCAGTTAGTAGTTTCATACCTCTGTGGTTAAAGGAGTGATGCCTTGGGGCTGAAGGGAGCAGCTGCTGTGCTGGGCACGTGTCCCATGGTCCCCTTGACCTTTTTCCCTCCCTCCCACTGTTCCCCCTCAAAAAAACCCAAACATTCCATAGGCCAGTGACTGATGTTAATGTTTGAATGCTGCTACAGCAGCGTTTTGCTCCTTGGCCATCTGCTTTGAGAAGAAAGGGTGCAGACCTGGGGGTGTTCATGCAGTAGAGGTAACATCTGGTGTGCTGGAAGAGACACTGGTGTGTCCCCACTGCCCCTCTGAGGGCAAAGCCCGGTTAGCTTTGCCCACTGAGCATGGGCTGGGCATGGGTGCCAGAGCCCGAGTGGGTGGTGGTCCTGGAGCCTTGTGCAGCCCTCAGCTTTGGCACAAGGAAGGAGAACTTGCAAAGGGAAAATACTAAATTAAAGGATGTCAGAAACACAGTTGATTTGTGTTGGGGGCTTTGCTAGTGAATTTATTTTTTAACTCAGTTTAGCTCATGGCCAGAAGGCAATTACAGTAAGCTTAGGACATGGTTGTTGTCCAATAAGTAAAATAAGACTAATTTTTATTAAAAATGGAAAAAAAAATTAAAGCTGCAATGTGCTTTCTTCCGTAAGCAAGTCTCTGGCTGTTGAGCTGGCACAGGCCAGCCCACTGCAATCCTGGCAGTGTTTTCAGTGACAGCCGTTCAGGGAGGATGCTTTCATTAAAGAGCAATATTATCTGCCTCAAGATAACATCTGCTTTCTCACACTCTACTGCTCGCTTGGAGCAGATATGCCCCCCTCTGCTCCTGTGAACCTCCGTCTATGCTTCTCCACAGCCACTTCCCCGGCGTGTTGCTGCCACTGTAAGCTGGGATGTTTAGCTCCGCACCAGAAAATCTCTGCGTCACTGCAGCCCGCAGTGCGAGAGCAGCAGTCAAACACCGTGCTCATTAGCTCAGGGATAAACGTCTTTGCAGGAGGAAAAAAACCCTAGCCAAGCCTGGAAGTTTTTGCCCTAAACAGTACAAAATCCACTCCCAAGAGCACCATCTTGCTTGTCCACAGTCCCTTGTGCCTTGGCTGCCTTTTGCTTGAAGCTGCAGCTGGAAGCTGTTGTGTAAAGATCACAGCCAAGTTCCTGTGGCCGGGGCTGGTGCCTTGAGGGAGCATTTTTGGGTGCCAGCAAATGCTGGCAACCCTGCAGGTGTGTTTTGCAGGAGTGGGTGGGATGTTGTTGAGGATGCACATGGCGGCCGAGCATTTCGATCCACTAGAGCTGCACTCAGCACCTTCCAATTCAGGCAGAAAGGAGCCAAACGCCCTTGAAGATCTTTTTAAGACCATTTTGGCTGTGTGATGCCAATGTGGCAGCAGGTGGACACAGCGATAAAAATGCCGAACCATTGTTTCTCTGCAGCCCACCCTTCCTCCTGGGACCTAACATCTGGGATTCACCTCCCCATCTGTGTGACCAGCAGCAGCAGGAATGAAACACGGCTGGCATTTCAGAGAGTAAACCTCTTTCTTCCTATCCTCAGCAAGGTGAAGGTGTGCTGGCACAAAGCAGTCCAGCTGTTGTTTTTATAACAGGGAACGTCCATGAACGTACATGTCCAGAAAGTTTTTTAAAGATTTGCTTCCCAAATTCTTTGTTAACAGAGCAGTCGAGAAACGGCCGTGTAAAGCTGGCTACTCCCGCCCTCCTCACAATGGATGTTCAGCTAACAAAACCCCACTATTGCTACTGGAATAGCCTGATTCAAGGGTGAGCTTCACTGCTCTAGCTCCAGCTGTGTCTGCCCCTCCCGTGGCAGCAGGGAAGGATGATTCCGCTGTCCCTGCAGCTGTGCGGCTGTGCCCCTGCAGTTGCCGGTGCTTCCTCACGCTGCCCACACGAAGGTGTTCCAGGGAGTGACCTCTGCCCTTCGCGCACCGGCTGCAGCTGCCCCATCCCGCCTGGCACCCCCGGCAGCACGGGCTAGCCTGGTGCCGCTGTGTGTTGATTTCAGCCGTGCTCGTTTCTCAGTTAAGTTCTTCTCGGTAGCTGTTACAGTGCTGTGTTTTGAATTCGGAACCCGAGCGGTGTTGATAACACGCTGATGTTTTGGTTTTCTGCTAAGCCGTGTTTACCCTAAGTCAAGGGCGTTTTTCCATTGTCTCATGCTCTGCCATGGAGGAGGGATGCAAAAGCAACTGGGAGGGAGCACAGCTGGGACAGGAGACCCGGGCTTACCAGGCTTATTCCACACCACAGAATGCCATGCCCAGTATATAAACAGGGAGGGACTTCCCCTTAAGGGGGCCGACCTCGATTCAGGAAGCGGGGCCTGGCATCAGTCCGAGGGTACTTTTTCAGTTTTTATTATCATTTTTATAATTTTTTACCATTACTACAATATTTTACTAATTTTCAGTTATTAAACTGTTCTTTCTCTACATAAAAATTTTACTTTTATTCTCTTCCCCATTCCCCTGGTGTGGCAGGGGGGAAGAGAAGGAGGTAGAGTTGAGTGAGTGGGGGAATCTCTAAAGGGGTGGCTGTCACCTCCTGTCTGCTCAGGTCCATGCTGGTACTGCCTGAGCTTACTGAGTATGATATTTCCAATGACTCTAACTGGTCATTTGGGAGAAGCAATGCTGGAGAGTGGATGCACTTTTAATCTCATTTAATGGCATTTAGCACACAGAAACTTCCTCTGATGCCTGTGGGACCCACTCACCAAGCAGTGTTTTGACCACTAATATTCAAGAATATCTGCATGAACAGAGTTCAGTGGCAAGCAGAGACAGCAGCACATGGGAAGACTGGCAGGGAATCATTGTTCATCACTGCTGTGAGTCCAAAATTTAAATTAATCCAAATGTGGGGGCCAGGGCACAGACCTGAATGCCTCTGAGCCTCCTTCTTCCTGTCTTCTGGCAGATGGCAATCCTGCCAACAGCACTTGTGTAAGGGCCTCGTGCAGAACAAGCACAGGAGAGCTGGAGAGGTTTTGCTGGTTATTAAGCGATAGATCCAAATGAGGTGCTTCCAAATGCTCAGTCATTACAGCCTTGCATGAGTTTACACTGGTCCTGCTATGTCCTGGGTTACTGCAGAAGGGAGAATATAGGCCCCATAGCAGTGTGTTTATCCTGCTGATTCTGTCTCTAGGATGGTCTGTACTGCAAGATCCCATAGCTTGGCTGCAGGCTGGATAATGACCTGTCAAGGCCACCCAAAATCTTCCATTTTTACCATGTGCTCCCACCAGGCAGGAGCCAGCAGAGCCCTTGAATGCACAGCACAGGTCCTGCTGCCAGCACAGGAGAGCATCTTTCATGCTTTGGACCAGCATCTCTGTGGGCTCATTGTTCCCTGCTCTCATGCTGCTTGGATTCTGTGTCAGCTTTTGAGGCTAGAATTCCACTTGCACCCTAACATGCTAGAAAGCCTTCAAAATCATGCAGGAAGCAGGTAGAAAAGTACTTCACAAGCTGCCTGGCTTCTGGACTCTCCACTGGTTACCTTTTCTTAGTTTACTCTGATATAGCTATAATGGAACTATTTCCTAGTTCCATTTTTGAAATGGTGTTTCCTCACTGTCCTGCTCCTCATTTTTTTTTAACTGGTGCTCTTCCACAGAAGACTGCAAGCAAACCAGCACATCTTGGCATTCCTCAACCTTCCTGCTTGCTTGTTGAAAACTCCACTGCTTGATTACTTCTAGCACTCTACACGTTTTTAATGATACCCATAAAAAAATCAGCCCTTTGTAAAGACCATAAACCCCATAAAAAATGGAGTGCTCTGCACATTTTCCATTACTCCTGAGTAGAGCTTATTTACCTTGTCCAAAGGCACTCTGCAGATCAATAAAATACCTCCTTTACTTAGATGTTCAGGCATTTCATGCTGACTGATTATATCCCTTTGAACTGAAGACAAACTGTGTTTGTCAGAAATACAAGCAGATCCAAAACTTTCCTGCTAAACGAATCCTGCTGGGGATCCCACTCAAGGTAACCATTTCCCTCTGAAATGGCACAGTCCTTTTTACCTGTGCTAAGGAATTACACCCCTACTCAATCAGGATTGCAAGGCACCCCGCTGTGTGATTTTAGAGGACCATGTGAGGAGCAGCACAAGGGAGATACTGACCTCCACTGGCAGGGTGCTTCAGCTGCTGAAACTGGACACAGATCCCACCGAGCAGCCCAGCTCATGAAAGGCAAGAGCTCTCATCCCACACAGTGCTGAACACAAGAGCACAGAGGACTCGAGCAGCACGATGAGGACAGCAGTGTGAGCAGGCCCAGGCTACTGCCCGGGAGCACATCCCGTTCCACAGCAAGACACAAAGGCTGACTTCCTGCGCTCCTCTCAGCACTCTCCGGTGGCTCCTGCAGCCATCTGCAAGTTGGGTCCTGCTTGTAGAGCCTGAGGAGACAGAGTCAGTGGCAGTATTTATGAAAGCACACCCCCTCCACCCCGGAATGGGATCTGCTCTTCAGAACTCTCAGCAGTCCATCTCCTGGGAACAGGACACTTCATGCCACAGGATGCTGAGCACCAGCCCAAAGTGCAGCTGTACAGTTACCTACACAAACAACTCTAGAAAAAAATTGAGCAGAATTGTGTGACTTATGTATAAGAGTTGTTTTACAAACCTCAGGAAGCATTTGACCACTCCCCGAGCTGTTCGTTATTCCAAGTGGACCAATAATGGAATGTTTGCTTCTCACACCAGACCTCCTGTTTCATTAGGGAGAGCAGAAACGATGCACACACCTGAAGGACATGAGGGAATGTGAAAGCTGAGCTACCAAACCTCACCTTCTGAAAGCTGAGCTATCAAACCTCACCTTCTGCTGCATTTACAGGTACACTAATGAGGTTTTCCCACTCTGTTCTTTGCTGTTTCTTTAACATAAAAGGAATACAATTAAACTTGAGAATATAATTAAATACTCACCTCCCTGCTCCCTCCTAAAAAAGGAACAGTTAACAGTAACCCTTGCAGTGTGCATTTCAGAAATGGGGGACCAGAGACACAGATACATTTAGCAAACTTTCCCAAACCGCAGAGGAACCCAGTGGCAAAGCCAGCAATAAAAACATGCTTTGAAAAAACACTTCAGATCAATGCCACCTAAATCACAACATGTTCAGTCAATAATGTAGAACATTGTGTGGTACGTATTAAAATAATGCTTTTATTGATATGCTTAAACAAAACATAGGTATCAGCATACAAACCAAACCAAACTATTTCTTGCTGTACCTAACAGACATTTCATTTTTTTTCTCAGTAATCACATGGAGGGGACTGACATCTTCCCACTGACTTTATGGGTTTTTAACTGCATTAGTTTGTTCCCAGGGAGTCTAAGGACTGTGATGAGCACCATGGTTGTGGCTGATTTTCCTAAAGCCTGATCCCAAGAGGAGGATCATGTCCATTCCACCCAAACACTGCACAAAGGGTTGTGCACCTTTGCAGGCTTCCAGGTGAAGACCTGACAGATCCCAACAGAACTGAGAGTATAAACCTGGTTATACTGGAATGCAAACCCACAAAGTTATGGGTTCCTCTAAGATACATTTTCCCTTAAAGTTATCAAGGCTTGGAAAAGCCACAAAGCTACCAAGAAAAAGTAAGAGAAGAACTCAAAAGATTTCTAATAAAGATAAATCTAATACAAGTTTATGCTACAAACTTTTCCTGCCAAAAGACAAAGCATATTTAGAAACATACAAGAAATATTCCTTGGGAGAAAAGCTACAGGAAATTACAAAGTATCAGCTGCTTTAATTCATCTTTATCCTTGTAGAATTGCACTGTGCTCAGTCCTGTCTGTAAACACCACAGTTCCCTCAGTGCAATTACTCTTACTTCATCAATGTTTTTGTTAATCACTTTTTTCTTCTCCTTGGTAATGTCTGTATTCTGGCTTCAGCTCCCATGTGTTTTTGTGGGTCCCCTTCACATTGTAGATGCCTATTTCTCTCAAAATTTCTTTCAAGTATATCTGAAAGGAAAAAAAATTCAAATTAAACAGGCAGGCAAATGCCACAGTTCCTAAACACCTGCTCAGTTGCAGGGACTCAGTTCCTAGGGGGCAGACAGCCCTGCTGGCTGATGGGCACTAACTGGTATGGGAAGGACTCTGGGATAGACTTCCACCTTCAGGCACCAGCAGGGATTAGGGCAAACCCCAGGGATGCAGCAGGGAGCACCCAAGCCCCAGGGGCTCCCAGGCAGTCCCTCTGAGAGGCAAGTACAGTGAGATGGATGCTTCAGGGGTTGCTGAAATGAAGTTACCAGCACCTCTGGGGACATATTATCTCACACATCTTCCTCCTGCTGGAATTCCTCCAATTGAGCTAAAAGCTCTTGACCTTTCTTCTTGCTTGAGCTGGGATTATCTTGAAACTCCTTGTCTTATTCAGACTTTGTCAAAAGCCTCAAGCTGTCGGTTTTCATGTCATTTTCCAAAGCTTTAAGCATTTTATTATGGCCTCATTTTTAGAGAAGAGCTGAGTATATGCCTGAGAATTTTCTGATACATTAACATATTAAGGCTTGGAAGAGAAAGAAAAAAACCAGAACAAGTAGAGCTATTAAACCAGTAGTATAATCTTTGACAAAACACAACTCACTGATATTCCCCTCCTTCACTCTTTATAATAAACACCAGTAATTTTCTTAAGAGTCACAAGAGCCTGCTTTTTTGTTTAATTATTAATTGGGACTGATATGAATGGATTGTCATGGCAACCACAGACCACAGTTTAAGAATCCCCACATTAAATTCATAATTGCTTTAGTCTGAGCAATTTAATCCTGTTGGAGTGCTTATATTGAACTGGAGTTGTTGAAACGCTTGCGTTTTCTGCATCTACAGTTCCACTAACTCTAGGCCATTAAAACCAGCAAATACACATTGAAGACACAGGAAAATAAGAAAGGTTGATTGCCTAAGGTCTGTTCCTTACACTCTTCCACTCTTTGCTAAATGGAAAGCTAGGAAATGCATAAACAAAAATATTGTTCTCAGTCAGTAATAGAAGTCTCTTTTAGAGAAATTTATCCTTACTCTCCCTCTCAGCTACACATCAGAAACATACAAAGCAGTCCAACAAGTAAAAAAGGTGACTGTCACAGATGCGTATATGAACCAGTTCCTTAGGGTCTTTGTAAGGGTGTTTCCTTTGAGCTGAGCAACTGGGCACAGGAGCAGGGAGTTCCCTGCGCAGGGATGGCTCCTCAGCCTTCGGGGGCGCTGGATGCAGAGCCCAGCAGGTGGCAGCAGGAGATCACCGACATCCCCTCGCAAACCTCGCCTGTTGCAGAGATGCCGTCATTATTTCCATCCGGTACCCGGGACACACGCTCGCTGCCACAGCGATGCACCACGCACGGTGTAAAAGGGGCTGGGAGCAGGGGACAAAGCCATTTCTGCGTGGCTGTGCGTAGATGTGCACACCTGCACATCCCCTGCCTGGTTTGCCATCCCTGCACACGAGGCAGTGCCACCGACAGACACTTCAAAGCACGGCAGGGTGGGTACGAGAAACACCTGGCTGCAGGTTAAATTCTGCTCTAGACCACATGGGCAGAGAATGAGGAAAAATCCCCCAAAACTGCCGTCAGTGCCATGAGGTGTGTTCATGTGCAGTTCCCGGGCTGGCAGATCTAGTCTGTACCCAGGGTCACAAGGTGGGATGCTGCTTCTGAGCCCAGGCAGAGTGGCTGAACCACTGTGGCTGAACGTTGCACAGCACCCACCCAAACTCACCCACCCAGCTATACGAAGGCTATTTTTAATTTCAGTTACTTTTCAGACCTAATTACCCAGTCAATTCTGCTTGTCTCAGGGCAAAACTTTAAAGAGCATAATGAAATGGAACAAAACCAACCCAAACTGAAGGCAAGGCAAGTCTGTGCCACAGGGAAGGGCACTTCAAGCTGGAACCGTGAACTGCAGCAGCTGAGGATTTGCAACATATTCCTATTTCCCATCTCTGCTGTGGGGGGCAACCAGGCAGCAGGGGTGTCAGAGAGGGCAGCTGAGCCCATTAACCCCAAAACATCACTGTGTGTGCACAGACAACACCGAACTGCTGGAGTTTTTAGACAGTTATGAATCACGGATAATCCCACTGTGCTGTACTGTACCTCAGAGTGAGTGGCTTGAAGAGATGAGTTCAGGGGATGTTATGGTTTTTCTTGCAGGATCAATTCTCCTTCTGGAACCTAGGACTTCCCACCTGCACCAGGCTGGCCTGTATATCTTGAAGCATAGTGCTCTGATAGCATACCATGGAGAGAAACACCACACTACTGCCAGTGATGCCAAATGCTGAATTTTAGAGTCCGGTAATTGCTAATCAGGGGGCCACAATTTTTTCTCAGAAAGGGATCCAGTATGTTTATGTACATATAATTATAGCACAGAAGCTCATCTGTAGGTGATCTGTTTGTATATTTAAAGCATCCTTTGCTCTGTTCCACCTTCTCTCATGATTATTTCCATAAAAAGTGAAATGTTATGGAATTATAGGATAAAAATTTCTGAGAAGTTAACTTACAAGCTCTTAAATCCTTCTGAAACTTTGAGGGCGAAACAAACCCCACTGTATTTAGGATAACCATTACTTAAGGCTAAAATAGAAGAAAAAATGCA
The DNA here is from genome assembly GCA_013399225.1 of Rhipidura dahli. Taxonomy (NCBI): domain Eukaryota; kingdom Metazoa; phylum Chordata; class Aves; order Passeriformes; family Rhipiduridae; genus Rhipidura; species Rhipidura dahli. The sequence goes on along the minus strand of VXAC01003560.1, from coordinate 2,129,059 downwards.
AACAATCTACTCAATTTTTAAAAAATGCCGTTCCTCTTAGACCACTGGTTCCATACTGGTTCCATTCTTCACAAATATTTGATTGCTCACAGAGAGTTGTATTATGTTCACAGCCATGAAGCCCAAGTCTAGAATTACTGCAATATTTCCAGGGAGTATTCAGTACTTACATCTGGGTAGGTGGCAAAAGATTTTCCTACTACTGCAAATTTTTATTTTGCATTAGTGTGAAAAACAAATAAACCCAGGTTTCCCTAATACAGCAGTAAAATACAAGCCCAAAAGACTTGTTTTGTGATTTCATGACACAAATAAAGATGGCAGCAATTTCTTGTGTAACATGCAACATATTCTGTAGGAAGGGTTTAATTTACTATTTACATTTACCATTATGTAAGAAAAATAGCTTTATTTATTAGTAACTTCAAGTTCTCCAGTGGCTTAAGTGGGAGCTGTGGGTGACTACTGCAAGCTGATGTCATGGTAGATGAGATAAATCTGTACAGACTTGCATTCAAAGTGATCGAGGTAGTGACTGCCACACTTCTCTTACCAAAAAATAAACCCACTTAAAATTTTCTTGCCACTTCCTCCATATCTTCCCCCTATTCCTTCCTCCTTCTCAGCTCCCATGACCCACACACCTTCTCTGCCACAGAGATAAGGAGCTGACTCATGAGATAAACGAATGGAAGACACGAATATGTTACTCAACTTTCAAGTTTCTTTCAAGGCACTAGAACACAGTGAACCTACATGGATTTGAATTGGGAAACATCTTTGTGCAGCTTCTAACCAAACAGATTGTTCACTTACACAAATGCTCTGACACCAATATACTTAATTCTAAATGTGAAGTGAGCAAAACTAGTAAGCATCTTCATTCCTCCCTCCCCTTTTTAGAGTATTTTTTCCATAATCCAGCTGTTACTGTTCTTTCTTCTGCCTTAGCTCTAACAATTTTTTGACACTGTTGCTCCATTTAGACTCAAACATAATTAACTCCCCTTAAGTCTTCTGAAATCTGCAGCTGGGTTGAGGATAGATATTGAAGTTGGCTGTGAAAAACATCAAAAACACCGAAGGTCCTTCATATGTCACTGTCTCCCTCCAACTCTTGCCTGGTCTGCTCAAGGAAAGCTTCAATAGGGAAAGAAGGGAAAGAACTGGGAAGTTATGGTTCATACATGAGGAGGATGACAGACACTGCAAGATAACAAAACCATCAGATATGCAGATGTCTTAGTGCTTTGTTTGTATATCGAAACACTGTTTAAAAGAAAACTCCAAATAAATCCAAAATATCAAACACCTAAACTCTTAACCTAAAAGGAAATCCAGTGATTTGGAAGGCATTGACACAATGTCTGAGCTCCTAACATGGATAATCCCTGCATTTAATCCTAATTACATGAAATATAGAAAAAGAGCAACCCCTGTTGCTGTGCCAAAAAGAAGTTCAGAAGCTGAGGGAAAGGCCAACCACACACTTACACAAGCTCTCTACTGCCAAGAGAACTAGGCTTCAGTGAGGACAGGAGCAGCAGGGGAGACAGGAGAGCATTACAGAATTTGGTTCCTAGTATTAAAGCAAACCTAACTAAAAAAGAGACCATTTGGGTTATTTAAACCATCTCTGTCAGGAAAAAGCACACTCACTGCAGTGTTTGGTATCCTACCCTGTCCTACAATGCTGAACTTAAAACTTGGGTGATTTCAGTTTGTTGTAAAACATATTCAGAGGGGAGTTTCTAAGCCATATAACATATACTGAATTATTTTTTGGATATGTAAAATACACACAGTAGTAACTACTGAAAATGGTTGTATTTACAAGACTTCCAGTACGTACCACAGGCTGTTTGGTTATGTCCACCAGGTCTTTAATGTTGTAATACTGATGTTTCTCAAAGGCTGAAAAAAGCATGTCCAAAACTTGTTGTTTATCAGCTCGAGCTCGTTTTCCATCTTCTTTCTTCTTCTTCTCATATTCAATCTGTTACAAAACACATTTTAAAGACATTAGTATGTAATGCTGTATAATTTTCAGTGCTGAATATTAAGCTACAAAATAACCTCTTCTATTTAATAAAATACTGTTCAATGACTCAGTGCTTTTCAACCGGAAAATTTTCTTTTGAACATTCAAATGTTCTTTTATGAACATAAACTAAGCACTTTGTCCTCAGCACAATAAGCTTCTCAGATGTCAATGTCTGCTTTAAGCAAAAAAAAAAAAAAGCAGAAATAGAGCCTGCAGGTATCCAAACCTGGAAAGAGAATTACTAATAGTTCAGGAATCCAAACTGAGATGGTATTCTCCCTCTACCTCTGTTGATACCAGCTTCTGAGGTACAATGACAAATGTCTAACAACCTCCAAACTGCCATGCTCAGGAAAATCCACAGACCAACATGGCTACATCCACAATCATAACTGGCACCTACCCAAAGGATGCTCCCAACGGCCCTTGGACACTGCCTCCTTTTCTCTAGAAACAGCACTCAAGGCATCAAATCTATAAATATACAACCAATCTTCAAGGACATGCTTTGAGGATGTGGATGGTTTCTCTTCAGGAGAAACCAAAGTACCATACATGAAGCTACACTAGTCCCAAAAACCCAAACCTTCTAAGCAGGCAGAGGCCTCTTGTTGCCACACATCATCCTACTTCAAACTGTACATTAAAAATTACTTAACCACTATAATCTGCACCCAATGACTACATATTTTTGCAGAAACTTTTATCACCTCCAAAAATACTTCCTCTGATTCATCATCAGAAGCAAGATTTGCACAGACCAGCACACCCCAAACAAACCCCAGTCACCACAGAGCACCAACCATGACATCTGCCAGCACATCACCCCATCCACCCCCAACACCACCCTCGAACAGAAAACCATCCAGCTCCTTGGAACCAACAAAAGTGATCCATAAGGTAATAATATAAGTCATGTAATCATCAAGAGCTTTCAGGCAAACTGCGTGGGTGAACCCACAGAGGCACAACGTACAGCAGAAAAGATGCATGTGATCAATAAGGGACACATGCCTGGCTCTAAGTGGGATAATTCTGTATGGGATTCGTTCTGCTTCTGATGGTTCAACCTGACCCTCAAAAGAAGACCTTCAGATAAAAAGCCTAGAAATGAAAATGCACAGTTCTACTGGATACCGAAGATCTTATTTTTAAGAAGAAAGATTGGCTTTATGGCACAATTTATTTCTTCCTATATATCCTTGCCAGCTAACTGCTTCCTCCTACTCCTGGAGTGAAAATAGCCTGTCTCTTGGTAGCTGTCCCAAAGTGGCTAAAGACTATTATCACCTTTGCCATAGATCCCAGGTCTCCAGCCAGCCAACTACTTCTTTCAAATTCTGAAATGGACGTACATCATTAAACTGGATGTAGAGCAACTGTTCCCAACCTGTAGCCTGAAGTCTCTTCCTTCTGCTTTAGACCTAAAAAGGGCATGCACAATCAAATGCCTGCCTGCTTTTCTAACTCCATGTAGTGTTATAAAAGCTACAATCTCACCACACAAACCCATCACCTGATAAAAATCAGTTGATTTTTATCTACTAACACAGTTCAGTGTAATTATTTAACTCTTTAGTCACTGCATTTAAAGAAGAATACATCTTCAAAACAGTAATAGCTTTGCAACATAGCAAACTATAACATCAAGCAAACCAGCTTGACATTACACCGTCCTGGTTGCCATGATCTACAGCAGAACTGCTACACCACAGACATGAGAACAGGGACACATGACACTGGCCTTCCTATAAATAACAGCAGGTCAAAACATCTGCTTCTTCTGAAAGTCCACCAGACAATTATTACAAAAATGCCATGTGAATATTCCAATATTCTTAATTCATTAATGTATAAAATCAATTCACATAGAAAACTGAATATCAAACCCTCCCTTTATTGAAAAGCTATTTGCAGCTGGTATCCCAGTTGCCCACTGTCTAATTAGCAACACTCCAGCACTTCCCTGTAACTTCAGCAACAGCTTCCACTGTTATCTAAAAACAGAGCACACTGTGAAGTGCTAAAAAAAAAAAAGCCTGGTGTCTTCTGTTGCTGATTTCTTCTTTTTGTTCTTGTGAATACACTGCTCATAGCAAGTTACAATGCAGCCTTTCACTTTTTTCCTTCCTGTTTTCTTTGCAAACAGGATCTTTTATGTAGTAGGCTTAAAGCACTTTTTAATAGCCATGTAATAGAATGCACCTACACTGTAAACTAATTAGTTTTCTTTAAAGTTGTGTGGTTTTTTAATTTAAAAAGCATTCAAATACTATTTTATTTCAAGGAAGGAGCATTTTAGAGCAAGCTGTTTAGCACAGAAGTTGTGAGTTTATCCCTGGAAGACTTTATACTGAAATCAATTTCTCTTTGTTTACCTTCCCAGGATGCTGCTAAGCTTGCTGAAAAGCTGCCAAAAAAGCCTTCTTGAAGGTATCATTAATAATGAAGCTGATATAACTGCTTTGGTAGACAGCTAGTACAGAAGCGATAGAGAAGTAAGAATAAATCCACAGTGTCATCTGAAGATGCCTGCAAGAAATCTTAAAGGTTTTCTTGTCTCCTGGAGCATGGGTACCAGCCTCTAGAGTACAGGACAGTGGGAAGAGAGGACCACAAAGAAACCACTCAAAGAAGCCTCTGAAGGGGCTGAACCTGAACCAGAACCACTGGAGAACTTTTCTGCTATATTATGAAAAATAATTAAGTGAGCTTCCAGCTGCAAGAATATTAATCTTGCAACTTCGTCAACACATTTAATATTTATAGATATAACGCAGGTCCCTTTCCTAGAGAAGAAAAGCTAAGTTACAATCTTAGCATGCTTTGCAATGGAATTACAATTTCTTCTAATAAAAATGTAGGCTTAATGTAATTTCTTGCAAAAACAACATAATCACTTTTCCAGTCCTTGAATTCAAACAAGCTATTGCTATTTCCCTCCTCCTTCCTGTTGTATGTTCATTTATAGGTACATGGAAAAGCCACACTTAAGCCCCATTTTATATTCTTTATTTCAAGAAATGTTAAACATTTCTGTCTTATTTAGTAGACACTCTTTCTTCTCTCAGAAACTGCCCAGATGATGACAAAATGTATTAGCATGTATGACAGTTTTTACACTTTTATTTCTTTCCTTTGAAAGTCCTGTCCCCAGCACAGAAGCCATATGATTATGTGCTATGCAGCAGGTTCTAAGAAACCAGTTGCTGCTTGAAAACAGCAGAAAAATTCAACCAAGAGGTTTTAGAAGTTCATGGACTTTTTCTCTCAGTAATATATCCTTTCAGCCATCTAACCTGAACCTTAATAAAAGACTTATTCCAGAATTAAAGAAGGAGTATACCAGAAACATCATAAAACAATATATTCATATAAAATTGCATCTGCATAGCAGGAAACATCAGTGTGATTGTTTTGGTTGCAATAGTTATATCATTGGTATGATCATCCATGTATAGAGCAGATTTGAACAGTAACTACTAAAAAACAGTCCCATAAGAGAGAGAGAAACTATTATTTCTGGTTCTGTGGCAATAGACTGACTTTCATAATAATGCTTAAATATCATCCAGTATATTGTCACTTGTTTTATGTAAATAAAATCTTAATAAAAAGTGTAAAAGTTTAAATGACTAACACAGTGATTCATTTTCAGTATGACTTAATGTTCCACACTTTCAGCAGTAATAGCAATTCTATATGCATACGTACAAACTACTCAAAAAGGATCTTTAGGGAAAGGGACATTATAGTTTACAGGTACATCAACTGATCTGGAACAGCAGTGTGGGTGCAATATTGACAGTGCAAATGATGCCAAAAACATGTACTGTGAAGGTATGAAACTAAGAAAAATTATCAGCTGTTATTATTTTCAACTTCTTGCCAGGTTCTCCAAAGGACTGGAAACTACTGATTCTTTTCAAGTCCTTTACCCTCCTGCAGATGACAAGTTATTTGGCTCAAAAGAGTGCTTCCACATCTCATAGCACAAAGCCAGAACTGCCCTTCACCTTTTAATTACATTAAAAAAAGAAGATTAGAGGAAGAATGTAATAAAGCCACTAAAAAAGGTTGGGTGAAGGTGGTCTGCCCTCCATCAGATAACACAAGACAGTTTACAACTGGCAGACCTTAGCCCCAAGGGTGATATTGCTCTTGAGACAGAAAGAAGATGCCCAGAAGACAAAATCAAGGAGAAAGCAGATGACACAGAGCATTTCCAAAGACAGTGGCCAACTGTGAGCGAAAGAGCTGCTGGACAACAGCAGAGCAGTCCTGGAGTCCTAAGCCAAATTCCTCCTGAAGGAAAGAAGGGAAAATACCAAAAGCTACTTACATTATACTGATGATTAGCCACTGGTTTATAGTTTGTGGTTACAGCTTTGTCCAGCTGCTGTGATAACCTTACAGGTTTAGAAGATTCTTCTATCTGTAATCTACAAAAAAGAAAACAAGAATAAAAAGTTCAAACAAGCACACACTTGAAGTGAATTCTAAAAATCTGCAAGTATGAACCAGACATTACCAATGGTCAGCTGCAAACAATCCACAAGGCAAAACAAATGCACTCTTCTGGATTATGTTCTTCCTATTCTATTTTTGCTTAAGGACACTGAACTGTTAGGGTGCTATATGCTACAGAAGATACTGAAATGCTGAAAATCCAAGAGAAAATACTAAAGTCTGAACACAAATTTCACTGCAAAAGCCTAACGCTCAGGTTGAAACAAAGCCCTTGCTCTTAAAAAAGATCAAACCCAACCCAAATGAACCCAGAATCCCACAGCTTACTCAGCTGAGGGATGAAAAAGCTTTTCATCAACCTCTGCTCACCCCATGATCTTCTCTTAGATATTCAAATGTAAAAACATAAAAATCAGTGACCTTTCTTTTGGCATTACAGTACAGTAAGAGAGTGTAAGTAACAGTTTTAAGAGCACTTTTAAAGGCATGAAGACAGAAAAATCCACCCAGTTTCAAATCAATGTGCAATCAAGTCTCTATCAGACAGACAACAAACAATAGGCAACCTTCATTTCTCTTTGGGAAAGACTCTGAGAAGGTCAGAGGTTGAGGACATCTTGTCAAGCTCATCCCTATGTAATTTAGAGCTTCTGTATGATAATGTAGAGAGAGTGTTCCATTTACTTCAGATATAGCACTCAAGAAGAATGAGTTCAAGAAGAATGAAGATGCAAGAAACCAAGCTCTAGAAAAGCACAGGACAATGACCCTTCAGACACAATGGCTTTATGGCACATAGAATTAATATGTTAATTATCAGTGAAGCTGTTTTGTTTCCAAACGTGTATCTCACAGGCAAAGGAGTCAATTTCCACTAAACACAGTACAACACAGCCCAATAAATATGCAATGATGCTTGCATCCTTCCAAACAAAAATTAATATGGTGACATTAATGCAAATAGTAACTGCATGTTTACTAGTGTAAAACATAAAAATGATAAAACTTTCTTTAAAGTTCATTAAAAACAACTGTAAATGTTTGAGATCACTGATTTATTTTTGTAATGATACCAAGTATGCCCAAAAAGATTAAATTCAGCATGTTTCTGATATAACACCTGAACAACCTAAATAAATTACATTTGAAGGAAATATTAAATTAAGAAATAAATTCTCTAGCTGTAGCAACTGGAATGAAAGCAAATCATCCTCCATAGTTGGTATTGCTGGACAGTAGGTGGGGGGCAGTTTTTTCTCATACATAGACATAAATTTGTTTCCTCTTGAATCTTTACAGACTTGTCATTTGTTCTGCAATTTTAACAACTCTTAAGCAACCATTCCTTCATATTCTACATTTTTATATCACTGCTGCCTTCTGTCCAAATATAGCATGTTTCTTTCTTAGCTTGAAGGAAAATTGATTGGAAGGTAAATGAACAGTGAACATTTTTTTGCTTATCACAGGAGTTTATCTTTTGGCCTTCAATCTAACTAAATGACTTTAAATCTTGATGTGGTTACCAAAGGTCTTCTAAACTCACATTTCACAAAGAGGCATAGTCCAAAACTAAATCACTATCTTTTCTACAAATCTGTCTTTTTCTCCACTTCTCCATTGCTTCATATTTTTCTTTTTGGTCTCAATGACTTTTAAAATTTTTAAATTAAAACCAAATTTTGGTTTTAATTATTTATTTTTTTTCCCAGTTCATCATGTTTCCTATTGGTTTGATCTGGGGAGTTTTCCAGTCCTCTCTCTCCTGTATTCTAGCTATTTTTCATCCCATCTCTCCCTCCATTTTTCCTTTACATAAAGGAGATTTCCTGCTCAACCTGTTTACTAATCATGCTCCTGCTCATGAGACAGGGATTCCTTGAGACGACCTAGGAATTTTTGTCACTCTCTTCCCCTCCAATGCCACTGCACCAACTTCATGTGCACCAGATTTAGCTGATTTGCAATGTTGTTCCAGAGTCCTTCTCACTCCAGCTACAGCACAGGGTTCTGACAATACTTAAATACATCAGATGATGTCATGTTTTCAGGGAGTGCCAGGCATTCAGCAGTGGCATTTCTTCATGAATAATCCTCCTTGCACTGGGCTTTATATTCATTACTCTTTACAATATAAATTTACATTATCCTTCATTTCTTCAGGTAAACAGCCAAAGAACATTAGCTCTTCAATGATGAATTGTCAGCCTTGGACTTCAGACACCATTCATGTTCAAGGTCTCTGCCTGATCTGGTACTCTAAAATTACAATAGAGGAAATTTCAACCCCATTCAATGCAGCTTCCTTTAATTAATTCTCCTTTGCACAAAAGTACACAAGCAATTTATTTCTTAACATTTTTTGTCCACCACACAGGGTATCCATTTCAGCTCTTTTATGTCGACCTGCCAATTTCCAAACCAGTAAAAAACCAAATGTGTAAGAGAGCTAATACACTTCTCAGAGGCCTCCCTCCAAAGGTTGATGGCAGTGAACTTACATTTAACAAGTAAAGTTCTCCAGCACACAATCTTGAAAGCAAAGAAAAGCTTACTGCCTGTTCAGGAAACAAAATGGAAGCCTACCAAGTGAAAATGTAAAGGGACTATCTGAGTTTGTTTGTGAAAGGGCAGAAGACTTCCAAAAGAGCCATACATAGCAAGTAACAAATTCATTAGCTACAAATGTATGTCTCTGAAATTACACAGATACTTGTGTTGCACTTTGAGATTTCTTGCCAAAGGTTTCCAAATTACAACCACAGATCTCAGATGGTCTTTAGAAAACAGGCTTACAGTAAAATGTTAACTTTTTTTTGTTTCTACTGCTGTAGTGAGAGCTAAAAATACATGACATTCCTGATACTACTTTTTAATGAAAACAATTACAGCAGTGGCCACATGCCAATATGGAAATTTATATGGGAAGCACGGTGACTCAGGAGGCAAACCTTTTTATTAATAGCATTTATGCTACACATGCATCTTGCTCTTCTCCCGAATGGCTGCCCTTCTCATTTATTTTTCTGCAGCTTTCACAGAGAATGACAGAGCCTCAGGTTACCTTCCTTTTCCTTCCTTCCACCATGGGCTTCCATGTGGAATATTGTCACAAAATCCTATGTGGAACAGCAGCTGCTGCACATCTGGAGTTGGTCTCCCAAAAACACATGAATAGAGATAAGGAGACTGACAAACATGGTATAAACACCAAATTAGCAAATGGTTCACGTGGGTATGAAGCACTGAAATTTGCTTAGTGCATTACAAAGGGTAAAGACAAACAGCCCATAATCATTTTGTCCAGATGATTTGTTGATATGTGCAGGAAAAATACAGCATTAGGGGTTCTTTTCAAAATCATGCTGCAATTCTGTCATATTCAGAAAGCAGTATGTCTGGGGGAATTTAAGTGACTTTTTAATTTTGCATAGCTGTTGTCTGAAAAAATTTGATGAGATATATAAATTTATACATTCCAGTAATTATACACTCAAAAACACATAACAAAAGCAATAAACTAGGCATTATAATAGCCTTTTAGATTGATGTTTTAACATGTTACAGACATAATTAGTTTTAAGTGTTCATTTCTTAAACAGAATTTAAAAAGCAGTATTAACCAAGATTATCAGGCAGTGCTTTATGCAGACTTTTATCAGAGTGAACCTGCTGAATCTTAATTGAAACTGCTGGTAGGAATAAAGAAAAAAATCGATAGATATTCTGAGTCATTGGTGACACTGATTTAAAGGAGCAGTGTTTTTTACCTACTACTCTTTATTATGATTTGCAGGAGATAAAAGACAGTTATGGCTCAGAACCATACTCAACTCTCCAAGGAATTAAATTTTCCACTGAACTCTTGTTGAAATAGCTAAAGCCATAATTCATGCTAATATCTGACCTTAAAAAATAAAGAGAGAATGCAGATATATTTTCCCCAAAACTGCCAATGAATTAGCAACAGAGCAGCCACCAGCCTGCACACAGTGGTTTTCTCTTCCACCCCCAAGATCAAATATAGCTCTTCCGCCTTGAAATACAGCAAGGAACCAGCATGGCATCGAATTCATCATGGACATTTCCCAGCAAAACACATTTCATACCACAGCTTTGATTTGACATTGTGTTTACAGTTGAATAAGGGGAAAAAAACCTTCAAACAGACTGGAAATAATTCCATAGGACTTTTCAACATGTAGCAAGCTCATACAGGGAGACAGATAAAGACAGTATGTACATTCCTAGGAAGAGATATTCATTGTTTTTTAAACACGTGTAATTTTCAGCAATAAAAAATAAACCAAAGACCTTTAGAACTGCTAATCTACTGTGGTTAATCTTCTGTCACAAAACAAATGTTTCAAAGATTTGAAGCAGGTATTAATCAAACACTGCTAGGGCTTGAATTCTTTGCATTTCTAAAGAAATTGTTTTACAGATGAGAGAGGAAAGTTTCCATTCCTTTTTGTGTCTGGCTATATGTACACAGGGCACCAGTAAGTAAGGAGTCAGTCAGCCTTACTATTGCAAAAAAGGACAAGTTGGATTGCTTCTCTCTCTGCAGTATCATCTAGCAGAGATGCACTGGAAGAGAGCAGGCCCGCTGCCTGAAGCTTTGGCAGGGAAGAAACAGAATCTCTCCATCTCTGCAGTTCTGTAGCTTTTTTCTGACTGCCCACAGAAGTTCCCAGTCCAATACCAGGAGAACTGAAAGCCAAGAACTAATGGTCTCATAGCCCCTTACTCAGTAATTCTGTACTAGAACCAGGCACTGACAGCTGCATTACATGAAGTTTCACAATACCTGGTATGGGCCACAAAAATTTTTCTTTGCTTCCTTATTTTGCTAAGTATCCCAAACATGACAGAAGTAGGTACGTCCTGAAAAATCTCATCCAAAACAAACAAATAAAATAAATGTAACAATACAGCCTCACACCTATTCCTCTTGTGTTCATTTGGACTCCTGCACCTTGCTGAAGTTCAAGTAGCATCTCTTTTGACTTTCCTTCCAAGCAAGAATATCAGTAATGTAAGAAGCAAGCAGATGATCAAAAATAAATGAACCTTCTTATAAGGTACTGAAACTTAAGAAGTTTTTGTAATTCTGTGAGAACTAAAGGAATTCAGCACCCTGTGGTGCACATCCTGCTAAAACAACCCGATGGCAGTGCTCAAGCACGAACAACTTAGGAAATTACCAGAATGGCCACACCAGTAAAAACACACACTATCTAATAATAAAAATGACAATCTGTTAATACACAAAACAATCTGTCATATATTCTCAAAGATAAGAGCAACATGCAAATTCTGCACGTTCTGTTTCATTGTAAGGAGCCCTAGTGTCTCACGTTCCACGGAGGCGGATGACAGCATCCAATTGCATGGATGAATCCACTGTTCTTCACTCAGTGTTACTCCAGTGCAGTCAAAGCAAAGTGAGTCTGTCCCCATTTATAAAGACTAGACAGGCAGACAGAGAAGAGCATGAGCTGAATGGAAATGGCATTGAGAAGTGCATTTGCTGGAGTTAAATAATGAAATGTTTCAGATTATTAATACAAAATATGATTTGTAACTATTTTTAAGTCCTGAAACCCTGGCATTTCAAGAAAAGTTCTGCAATTATTATGTGTTCAGATATTAGATTTTTCTGAAGTTGACATCTGCAACTATGTATGCTGAAGGATAAGTGATGAATCATATGAATATATGGTAATTTCATGTCTAATACTCAGACACACACCACAGCCACAACTGAAGACTCCAATTCTACACATCTTCCTCCAGTACAGAACATCAGATGATACAAATGGCAATTCAACAATAAGTAAAAATTTCCTATGCATTTTATTTTCTGGATTGACAAAAAGTGAATGGTTGATTAAAACCAATCCAAGTTTTCATCTCTAAGTTTAGTGTTACAAATTACTAAAACTTTCTCGGCTAAGCTTGTGAGAACAAATAATGTAAAGATAAAATAGGACCTATTTCAGCATTCTAAGAGTGATATAACTGAATTATTTTCTCTATTTATTTGATGCACAACTTTAAACAGGTTAAATGAAGCCCTAACGCAATTAGCATGTAGAAAATTGTAACACCTGCTTGACATCACAGATATTTTTAATGAAGCTCAAATGCCTACAGATATTTCCACTGGAAGCATTCTGACACTGATGAAGACAGGCTCTGGCAGTGCCTGGTCCATACTGGGGACAAGGTGGAAGAGTTTTATCTGAGGCTAAGCTCAAAAAGGAATCATACCTTCACACCATAGAGGTATCTTCTGTGACTGTTAAATGAGGTTATATAGCCTATCCATCAGTGTGGCTGCCTCCCTTAGGTTTGTCTGTCCAGGTCTGGTCTCTGTATGTTGTCTGTTGCTTCCCCATTTTACTCAGCACCCGCTTAGGCAATGAAAAGGGTCCATGACCAGATATCCTTAAATGCAGAGATTCCCATTCACCCTTATGAGCAAGGCAGCCTCTGCACTCTCCTCGTCCTTTCAGGACTTGGGTCAGGACTTGGGTCACAGCATCACCCCCTTGCCAGGTGAAAAGGCCCCTTCAGCACTCCTTAGGCTGCTGATTGATAGAAAGTCATACAACCAACCACAGAATCACAGAATCATTTCAGCCGGAAAAGGTCATGAGTTTCAACCAGCAACCCATCATTGTCAAAGCCACCACTAAACCATGTCCCAGAGCATCCCTACCAGTCTTTAAAATGCCTCCAGGGATTGTGACTTAATCACTACCCTTGGTAGCCTGTTCCAATGCTTGACATTCACTTCAGTGAGAAAATGTTTCCCAAAATTCAATCTAAACCTCCCCAGGTACAGCTTGAGGTTGTTTCCTCTTGTCCTAGTATTTATTGCAAAGAAACGAACACTTCCTTATGAAAATTCATGTACTCTGGAAGAGCAGAGAAGTTTGCAGCTTTGCAGTTGTTAAAAATATCAGGATTTTGCAGTCCTTTCCAACCTATGGTCATCATTCTATCAATTAGTGGCCAGAATGGAAAACCCTCCATTATTGGTTCCTACCATACTTGCAATATTTTTCTTATTAATGCACATACAATGAACATATCTGATGTACCCAGTTTCCTGCCCAACACGAGTGATAAGATCAAGATTGAGAACAAGAAAGCAGAGCTAAAGTGGACGGTCTTCCCTGAGGATTAAGTCAGGGTAAAAGTGCATCCATGCATGCTCAGTTACATGCTGTAGCTCTATATGGGGCATTTTATCTTAATTTCTAAGTGGATAAAACACAGTAGATTTTTATACCAGGGTGCTTATACTTGTGGCTTACTCCAGTGACAGAAAGGTCTAAAACTAGGGTGAAGTAAAACCTGGATGTCCTTTCGTGTTGTCTGCAGCATGTACAGGTACCTTGACCACAGGCATGAGACAAGGTTTGAGACTGGGAAAGCGTTAAGGTACACCAAACAAAAAATGAGGCAACATGCCAGGAGAAATGGGAATGCAGGTGAGATTTTGGAGAGAGAGCTGTAAAGAACCATGCAAATGTCTGTGATGCACATTAGTCCCACATGGAAAAAGAGAGAGGCAACACAGAGTCTGCAAGAGAAGGACTACACAATAGGAATGGCTGGGTGGGCAGCAGTCTGGTGGACATACTCCTGAAAAACAGCAAGCAAGGGGGAAAAGTAGGTTGAAAAGTCTTTGGGTTTGTTCAGCTAAGACACACAGGTGACAATCCACAGGCCTCTGCCTCTGAGCCAACCTTTTGACACTGCAGCGTATACAGCACAGACAGATGCCAGCATCTGAAATACCTGTGGGGATGAATAACCACGGAGAGGCTCCTGGCTCCAGGGAAAGCACCAGCAGCCTCACAAGCCCATTACTAATACTAGAGAAGGCGATCTAGGAAAAGTGACTCATCAGCAAACTAAGCAAGACAGAAAAAGCCCAGCCCTTTAATTTTAACATGAATATTATCTCCTGAATTTAGGACACATAAAGTCTCCTTTTCCACTTCCATTTTCAAAAATGCTATTTCCTTTCCTGCTCCTGTTTCCCTCAGTCCTGAAATCTCTCCACAACAAATGGATTTATTTTCTAGACACTATTTCAATTTAGGTTTTAGAAGATGAATTCTAAATTCTGAATTATTATTTTTAAAAGTAAAACAAGTAGACTTGTCTCAAAATTACACAATCTTCTTTTTCTTGCCAAAACTAATCTGGTATGCTTGTAGCTGTTTTGAAATGAAAGGCAGAAGTAACAGGGATTTTTAGGTCCAGGCACCATGAAGCCAAATAGTTCTTGTCAATCTGCAGATGCAGAAATCATGTACACTTTGCTAATGGGGGCAAGAAAAGAGGATTTTAAAAAGTAGTTTGTTAGACAGAAAAGATACACCTCTACCATACCCTGAAAGGCATAGGTCTTGAATTATTGGTAAAAGCAAGGATGATTTACAAGCTCAATCAATTCACTCCACAACAAAACTGTTCACAGCTAAGGAGGTAGAAAGAAAGAGGCAGACCCTTGGCTACAAGTACTCAAATGAAAAAAAAAAAAAATTCCCTACAGCACCTCAGCTACATCTCTTCAATATGAACCTCTCCTCCTCTTCTCCTGCAAAATGTCTTTATCAAGTTACAGCTGCCAGCACTCTGCCTCCAACTACATGATGCCATTTCTAAAACTCCAATTCCCAGATACTTCACCACTCTGCTGATTGCTCTGCAAACAGCCACGGCATCTGGCTCAATTGAGGATCTTCCAGTTAAAATTTACTGTAAACAATTTAACAGTTTGTGGCAATCTGGAAAGCATTTGGACTGCTTCCCTAGGAAACCTAGCTGGCTCAAATCCTCAAGGTTTTTCTCTAGTGTGCAAACCCTAAAATGCCTTGTAGCAGAACACCTTTTAGAGGACCTGCCCCTCCCTTCAGTTCAAATATGCTTGGAAACAACCATCAAGGAGCTGCTGCAAAGGGCACTGAAAGGCAGCTGCTGCAAGAACGTACTGCACATGCCCATGTGTTAATGACTGTACACTGCCTTTAGCTTAGAGGGGAATCTTGCACAGTTCAGCTGCTGTTCAACAGTTTAAACATATGGTTGCACTAAACTGCAGAATTAGCTCACACTGAACTCCTGAATTAACCCACCCAACACTCTTTCCTGCAAGCAAAGAAAATGAAATTAGTTTTAAGTGAACTCTGAAATCATGCTTAATCCTAACAAAACCAGCATTAAGTTAAAAAGAAGAACAGTGTAGGTTCAGCAATCCTAGGAACCCTACTATTACTATAAAACCCAAAGCAAATGCCATGCAAAAAAGCAGTTTTGCTCATCCCCCACGTTCAAAATTTACCAGTTTGTCCTGCAAGCCATAGGGGGATAAAAAGGTAACAAAGAGCAGAATGAAAGATACAGCAGTTAAACCAGAAAACTGGTGATTTTTTAAAACTTTTATCATCATTCTTTCAGCCAATTGTATTTCCTTTGCCATTTGTACAGAACTACTGCTCTGCTGTATTTGCTCAAATAGTTTAATTACATTTTACCTCCTCCTATTTTGCAAAACAAGTGCTCCCCCAGCTCCCTCTCCCAATACATTACATACCTGCCCACCTCCACTGGAGAATCACTGCTGGATGTCCCCCACCTGCTCAAGTGGGAACTTTGCTCCCACAAGTAGAACAAGAGGCTACAGAGCTGCAGCAAAACCAGAGGCAGAAACAAGCTGTGTGGAAGGAGCCCAGCAAGCAGGAATAAGGCTGGGAGCTGCAGGGCTGCTCTGCAGCTGGGAGGTGATGGCAATGGGGAAAAAGAGCCACCAAAGGGCCACCTGCCACAGGACTCTGCTCCCGCTCGCCAGGTTGTGAAGGAAGGTTTTATAGCAGCCCTGTATCATTCAGTTTGGGTCAAGTCACCTTCCTCAAGGTCTGGTCTTTGAAATATTGATGCGGAGGGCAAACCTCAGTGTTATTTTCTTAAAACGACTGAAATTGGCTTCTGTGCATCATCTTCAGTGTGGTGCTTATCAAAACCACAGCTGTATCACCATTAGCCCTGATAAAAGGTCTCAGTAAAGTGAAAATACCTTCAGGATCAGGAGACCATGACTCGAGACTCAGCTTTAAGCTCTGCTATAGCTTTAAACCAACAATTCTCCAAGTCATTTCAAAATATCTTTCTTTAAAAAGCACACTGATAAACACAAGCAACAACAAGGACATGGCTAGGTTTTAAGGCAACTGAGTCTCCAGAAAGTGTAAGATTTAATTTTGCATTTGAAAAATACAACTTAAAAAAATAACTCTGCCTTTGTTTGGAAGAAAAAACAACATAAGTTTAGCCGTTCATAATATCATCTTTAG
The DNA here is from genome assembly GCA_013399225.1 of Rhipidura dahli. NCBI lineage: Eukaryota > Metazoa > Chordata > Aves > Passeriformes > Rhipiduridae > Rhipidura > Rhipidura dahli. Next base: position 2,112,169 of record VXAC01003560.1, on the reverse strand, counting down.
AACATTCCCTAGAGAGCTTACTTGTTAAGAAATAAACTTAGCTCCATGCACTTTGAGCTCTGCTACATTAGTATTCTCTTAATTAGAGATTTTCAGAAGACTGCATCTTATTTGTGAACACAAAGAAACTCACCCAGACTTTGTGAAGCCATACCTATTCTGTTATTAAATAAAAAACCCCAAAGATTTAATTATAGATTTGTCTGGCATGACAAATTCCAAAACTAGTTAGTGGCTGAAGCACAAACATTGTCTAGCTTCCCCAACAGGAAGCTGGATAATTGGGTTTTCCATAAGATCTGTGTGAAAACAGACTCCATTCATGTGTAATTTGGTTGTCTTCCACAGGGAAAAAAAAAAAAGTCTTGAAAGAAGTTTCAGGACCATTGTATTTTAAAGCTTGCTTTGCATAGTTTTTCTTAATTACACTTGAGGCTGCAATTTAAAAAAAATACATATATACAAGAAGAAATGCTCCACACAAATTTCATTGGTTTGTCACAAACTGAATTTGTTAGTCAGTAATCCAAACATGAAACATAATGTGAAACCATTATTACTATCCTAATGTACTGTGAAACCATTATTTCTGAGAAAAGTATCAGTATTCCAAAAACTTCTATAGCCTTTAATTCATTGTGCATATGTTTCTCAAATGGCAGTGTAAACCAGCATGTATCAGTGCTGGGATGGGCTGAGCCTTCCCCACAGGAGCTCCTGAAGAGCCTGAGCAGCACCCACCAGCACCAAAGCTGTCTCTCCAACACCCCCAGGGGCCAGGAGGCTGGGAGTGGGCAAGAGGTTGGGAAGGGACACAGCCAGGACAGCTGAGCCCAGCTGACCAAAGGGATATCCTGTACCAAAAGGTGTCATACTCAGCAACAAAAGTTAAGAGAAAGGAGGATGACATTCCTTACTAGGGCGTTCTCTTCTGAAGCAGCTGCAGTGTGTACTGGGGCCCAGCTTCCCATAAAGCGGCCGCACATCGCCTGCTGATGGCAAGTAGACATTAAATCTATAGTTTTGCTTTGCTTCCACACACAACCTTTGCTTTCTTTCATAAACTGCCTATAACTTGACCCATGATATTTTCCATATCATTTTTTTCCATTGCCCTGATGAGGAGAGAGAGTGAGAAAGCAGTTGGGTGGGCATCTGGCAGCCAGCCAAGGTTAACTCACCATACTTAAAAATGCAAAAAAATTTGTAACATTATAAAAAGTCACCCTACTATTAGGGTGACTTAGAACTGTAAATGTTCTAAGTTAAAAAACACTTAACATCAAAGGGAGTTCTCTGGACTCAACAATATACACACTGCTGTTGGCAGAGAATACGCATCAGTCAATATGGGTTGGCTCAGAATGATGTGAACTGCTGGATATCTGCTCTTTCTTCAGTGGCATACATGGTATACTCCTAGGAACAATCATGGGATATCACATAGACTTAATATTTTACTATACCTTCTAGCAGAATGCATCCCTGCTTATGGCAGGGGTTTGGAACCACATGATCCTTAAGGTCCCTTCCAACCCAAGCCATTCTTTGACAAGATGAAAAAAGAAATATTATTTTCCCCACTGACATAATAAGTTCCTTTTGGTTTACATGATCACCTTGAAAGACACCTTGAAAATTAATTTTTGTTGTTATTCTTTACTGGCTTTGTACAAAAATAAAGTTATACACATCTCTAAGGGAAGAGAGAAACAAACCATCTTTTGTGAAAGTTGTGACATTTGACAGCTTTGGAGCTGGTTTAAACTCCATGGGACATAAATTTTTAAATTCTAGCTCTAAGTCTAGAAGAGATGAAGACACTCTAGAGAAAAGAACTGGAAAACAGAATTAAAAAGCTCCCAAAAAACAGCTGTAGCAAATACTTAATTTTTAAAATGTAGAGAACAGTCAAGTAATTACTCAGAAAGGTAAGAAGCCCAACTGGTTTTTTTTCAAACAGATGCTTTTAAATCATGCTATTTCTGCAATAATTTTTGTAGTACTTGTTCTACCTCACCACATCCTTAAATTTAATAACTCCACAACATTTTGGAGGATTCACACATCCTTTACTGCAGCAGGAAATGAAACATAAATTACTTACAACTTTCTTTTCTTTATTGCTAGAGCTGCAAATATTTTGTGGTAAGTGGGGACAAGAAAACTGCCTCTGCAAGCCTGTTTCTCCAGCTACACGGAGCCTCAAGACTTCTTATAGCAATTCAACACTGCAGGCCAAGTACTTCCTGCTTTAGGGACTACAGGATCTCTGAGCTAAAGAAGATAGGTACTATACACTCTATTCTCTTCTGCATTTTGTTTAGCAGAAGCAGAGCACAAACAGTTTATCTGGCCTTCATAATGTTGGAAAATCCTCCATTCTGAAGAAACAAGGAAACAATTATTTTTCACAATGGGAAAAATGCCAAATTACACAAAATGCTGTTATAATTAATTTAAAATTCCTCTCCACATGACAAATGAAGAAAATAATTTTCCATCGTTTCTTCTCAAGGTGCAAATTGTATTAATGGCTGCATGAAAACTGGGTTTACAAAGGAGACTGGCAGCACACTGCTTTGTATAGCTAAAGGGGCAATGAAAAAGAATAATATATAAAAATACCAAATAACAAACAAGATAGTATTGTGCATTGAAACAGTATGCCTGTATAAGAAGTGTTCTGTTATGCCATACCCCATGCAACACATGAAATAAACACTTTATTGCAATGAAATACAAACAACCTGAAATGGGACATCTCTCTTTGCATGGCACGTTCCATGACAGACGGTACTGGAATGGTATTTGCTGCAAACCAGATTAAATCAGTTTTAGAAACTGAATTCCATCAATGAACAGATTGCACCATCTGCTTCTACTAATATACATTAGAGAATGTGTATTTTCCATAGCTGCATATTTACTCTGTAATCAGAAGGCTATGAGACAAACAGGTATAGCTTAGCTACAGAATGACTGGAAAGCATCATCATTTGTGAATGTCAAGGGCGCAAACAAAAAAGCACTTAGGTTATTGAAGGCTGTGCAATGAAGTAAGGAAACAAAATTAGGCAAAAGAAAATTTAAGCAGCACACTGGGTCATTAACAGTCATTGCAGTGATGGGAGAAATACAAATGCAAAAAGCAAAGTTTCTTACTAACAACACGTTGAAAAAAAAGAAATCATCTTTCAACTGAAACCTAAGTAGGGCTGTCTGGAAATCTGAATTTTTATTACATTTTTTTTGTGCTTTCAAGAAAGAAACCCAAATTTTAATTAGGAGGTAAGCCAACATTTGAAGTTTTCATGGAACAGAAATCCTTCAAAATTTGTTTTGGAAATCCAAACATGAAGTTCCCAAAACAAAATATGTTTTCCTAGTACCCTGAGCAGCTGCTGACTGAAATTAATGCAATTCCTTTCATTTCACAACTGCCATTTTTATGGCTTGCTGTGGTGACAAAAATGACAAAATCTACCTTAGACCCCAGCTCAGGGACTGCTGAAGCATCTGCAGGACCTTCTCTCTGATAGTGCAGCCAGGTGAGCTGCTCAGAATGCCAGAGCCCTGCACTCCCAGGCCAGCCATCTCCCCACACCACCCACGGTCAGTACAGCCAGCCACGTGACTTTAGAGCCACTGACATCTCACACACAAGAGCCTTTCTTATAAGCACCTGAAAAATCAGGCTGACACATGGGTGTGGCATTTTGTAGCACATTGACAAAATGGCATTGCAAAAATGAACATGAGGAAAATCCTTGAGAAGTCAGGGTGAGATTTCACCATTATTATTCTATGTATCCTCAATAGCGAGGATGATTATTTCCAGGAGGGTAAGATACCAACTGAATTAATGAAACATTATAAATTGTGGTGTTCTCTTTGAAAGGACAATAAAAGAAACAAGCATTATTGGGGCTCTCATTTTCCCCAGTAAAAAAGCATAGAGGTATGGAACAAGTTATATCCTAAGAAAAAAAAAAAAAAAGAGTGAACTCTTCAGGGCCAAAACAGAAAAAAAATTACATATGAAGATATGACTGAAGTGTATGAATTCATTTGGTCCAGGAAGACAACAAGTAGGGAACAACTGTATGATGTGAATACCAGAGGTAGCAGGCATTAAAATCATAGGAAAATCCACAGCAAACTGAGGAAAGCAGTTCTTCACACAACTTGTAAATAAATGGTGAAACTTCTTGATGAAGAGTATGATGAATGCTAAAAGGGCATGTGGGTTCCCAAAAAGTAACTTTAATGATGAGTGCTAAACACCAGGACAACCCAACAGTCCTTGAGGTAGGACCTGCTGGAGACCCAGGGATTGTGCTGAGAAAGTGTCATCAGGTGCCCACCCTGTTCCAAAAGTCTTCTCTAAGCCATTACTGGTAACACTTTGTGACAATTAGCAAGACAGTTTTTGTCCTATCCTGGCAGATAATCTTAAATTCAGACATTAAACATGTTATATGCATCAAACATAGCATTATACGTATCACAGGGCAAGCACAGTGTGCTGGATTCAGCAGGAAAACTGAGGAGACAAGCATTCCCTCCTTCCCTTGAGCAGAGCAAGGCACTGAGCCATGCCCTCCTGCCAGCATCCAAAGGGAACAGCCACAATCTCCTCTGTGTCACTAAGCACAGCTCCATGCAGGTCTGAAGATTTGAATGTGCCAAGCATTCACTGCAGCTCAATAAAATTGAGACTCCAGAAAGAAAAACACATCAGACACTGTTGTGATTTTTTCTCACTCACTTGAAATGACAGTCCTGACAAATATTAATTACTGGGATAGTAATCATGTTTCAAAAACAGCTACTGCAGATAAGAAAAAATAATTTTAATGTCATGCTAAATGTGTGTAGATTTAATTAGCTTCTGCTCAAAGCTACCTCTTAAGAGAAGGATGGGATCCAATAGAAGGACACAAAGGCACATATTGCTGCAATCCCATTGCTGGAAGTAAGTCTTAAGATATGGAAGAAAACTGAAAGGGAGACTTTCTGGGTTGAGGAAGTATTATTTCAAAACCAAGGCTTTTGACTTCAGAGTCCTGCAGCAGAAGAAGCATCTCATATGACCTATATAGACAAAGGAAGATAGATTAACCTGGTCTTTGCCTGAAAGTGGGAAGTGACCATGCTACAGAATTTCTGTCAGGACATGCAGAAGAGCACCATCAGTTCACTTGCCAAAGCAGGACTAGTCAGCTTTTTCATACCTCTAAGTCACAGCATAGAATCAACCACCCAAAATGCAAAGCCTTTTACAGGGTAAAAGGGAAATTACACAGAGTGTTAAAAACCCCAGTGGGCCGTGCCATGACCATGTGAATAAACACAGAGGTACCACTTTGGAATAATGTGTGAGCTAAACAGTTAAGCCAAAATGAGCAGAAGAGGAATAAAGTGAAACATTTATTCCTGCTGGCCAATGAAGCTGCAGAGAAATCAAATTACTTCTTCAAGATGGACATAGGTGATAAAGCTGGATATTTACACCCACGACAGGAAAGAACTACAAGAATAAAAATGGAGTTAAAAAAAAAAAGTTTGTGAGTTAATATAATATTTAGAATGAAGTAACATAGTCATGACTTGACGAGGACAGTCTCAGGGGAACCCTATGCATCCATATAGACAGTCAGTTAGGCCCGCCTCCTAAAGCTAGAGAAAATGAAAAATGAAAATATAGACAAAAACACATGACAGATAATTGGAAGGGGTTTGGAAGAGCTTTTTGAATAATCAAGATGTCACAATTGTATAAATAAAAGAGGACTTCTTCAAAAAGAAATAAAGGCATGACAGGGAGGGAAAAAACAACCAACAAATAAAAAGGAGAGGCCCATGAACAGCCTTACTAAGATTTTAATTTTCTGTACTTCACTTAGGAGAGGGACATCAGATAGAATTTTAACTACCTGGGGTTCTTAGATAAATACATTCATTTGTAGGTGGACATAGTGAAACTACTATTGCACTCTAATCTCTGTCCAAGAGTCAAAATAGGGCATCCTCAAGAATATTTCAATGAGGAATAGAAACTGGATGGATTCAAGTATTTCTTTCTTGTAATCTTGAGGGATGTTTTGTGGGTTGTTGTTTATTTTTTTTTAATGTCTAGAGCATCATCTTCCTAGAAGATGGGCTACTAACTGCTTGATTTGAGTCACTTATTTTGAAAGAATTGCTTCTAAAAAGCTCCTATTTGCTTCAGCAAGAAGCTGTATATGAACAAGAATCATTTTGTCATCCAGCTTTTAAATCCTCTAAAACCAATTTTTCTTTCCCTTCTTTATTAATAGTGCAATGAACTGAAAGTATTGCATTTTGCCAAAACTTCAACAACTTTTTCCTTTAACTTCAGAAAAATTCTGAAGAAAACCAAAGCGAAACATTATGTTTTTAAAAGTAAGGAAGATGCCTATACTCTGATTTATCTTAATAGAAGGCAAAAAAGCAGGGTGCACTAAATGCCTGGTCCCTGAGAGCTCAGAGCAGATGACTCTTTTCAGCCTCAATTCCTTTCACCTTTCACAGGGGACTTTCAATTCACACACAAAACTGAAGTGAAAGCCAGGTTCAATTTATTTTATTATGACGTTAACTCAGTCCAGGGTACTTGTTTGAGTTCACAGTAATTAATAAAGAGAAGAGATCTAACTGTCAAGCCAGTGTGAGAAGCCAGATTATCTGAAGAGCACCTGGGAGACAGAACAACACTTAATCATTCTGAAGGGAGCACTGCAAAATGGGTGGCCTCCACCTTTCCTTTTATTTCAGGGAAAAAGCCCTCACTATTATGGCAATATCATCTTTGCTCACCCAGTAGAAGCAGACCTGAGAGAAAAGGAAAAAGAATTGAAAAAGCAAACCAAGTACTATATGATCACAAAATACAGCTAACACATGGGATTCCACACCACCATTCATGATTTAATAACTGCTGCACCTGGTGGAAGTCTTCCTCAATTTGACAGGATTTAGGGATCAGACCCTAAAAGCTGCTAGTAACTACTTAAAATGAACTCACAACGTTGTTTGATTTCTGCCTTTTAAATTTTGCTAAATAAATGCCTTGTGCATCAATCACTTCTTACATAGACACAGAAACACATCCAAAGGCCTCTGTTAACATCAAAGCTTACCATGCAACACGATGCTTCTGCTGCTTCCAGTAAGGACACGGGTCTTTCTGAATATATTAAGAGCTTGTGCACTTGCTTTTTAGCAGGTTTCAGATATCTGTACCAAGTATTACTTCTATTTTACACTCACCATATTTTCTAAATCCTAGACTTGAATTCTGTGTTTATTCTTCTATTAAAATTATGGCACATGTGACATGTGGGCAAGTATGCTTATAACTCCTCTTCATCTTCTCTGGATGATACATAGAATAGTTGTGCTTCACTCATTAAGCTTCCGAAATGGATCTGCCCATAATCTTCAAATTACTTGGTGCATAATTAGGCAATTCCTGATTTTCATTACTCATGTTTATCGCTGCAGTATTTACACAGCACCAGTCATACAGCTGCCCATGTACAGACTGGGACACGTCACTCATTACATACATTTCATTTGGTTCTATTCCTCTACAAGTGAGGTTATGGTTTTCAAGGGCCATGTTCCAGGCTCATCACCCAGATGTTCAGGGACCACTAAGTCCCTGAGATGTATAAACTCATTTGAATTTACTGACCCTTCCAGAAAAATAAAACCACTAATAAAGCATGTTTGCCATTTTATTTCCTAACTTGTGTCTCTACAGCTAAAATACAACAGCTTGGATTCACTAAAGCTGGTAATGCTTTACCTGATTCCTTACACACCATTTTAAAGTATTTTTTAAAAGATTATATTAACAGAAATGACAGTTTGAAATCTTTGTTGGAAAATAGTAACACTAGATTAGTTTATGATTTGTTTGCTCTTTTCTCATCAATTTAGATGAATGACTGTGTCTGTTTAGACCAAGCAGCTGCTTTTCAAGCAGCTTTCACAGGTCGTACTTTCCTTCATACAGCTGAAGTCTCATTATATACACAGAAGACAAAAGTACAATACTATTTATTGTCCTCCATTTAGTCAGTTTCTAGACTTCCACAAATGCTATGCCTAAGTAATTGAAGCATGTGAAATATTTCTTTCAGCTGTACTGTGCACACTTACAGACATGAAGTAGACTGTAATAGAAGACAACCTCTTAGATTTTTAAGAGCCTATAAGGCAATTAAACCAAGTAACTGCCATATTCCACTCTATGTTCTGTCAAATTTCATAACATAAATACAGACTGCAGCAGCTACTATATTTCACTGAATACACAAAACAATAACTCACTTTCCATAAGCATTGGCTCTTAAGCATGTCAGGAACAAAAATCTACATACTCACTGTGGCTAACGTATCTTCTATTCACCTAGCATTTCACTTACTTACAGCTTAATGAAATAAAAAAAAATCTAAATGCTATATAATAAACCGCCTCCACAGAGTACAAAGTAATATCCAAGCAACAATTCAAAGTTAGTTTCTTATTTTTTAGAGCAGCAAAAGGATGCATTAATTGATAACTCCTTCTGTACCAGACCACACAAATTTAAGAGTTCAGGATAGAGAAGAGGGAAAAATACTGTGTAAGACTGCAATGAGATGTCTTAAATCTGGCAGATCTATTTGCTAGCTTTGTCCTTGCTAAGATACCACAAATCCTGGGAAGCACTTTTTACCCCCAGAGTGGATACTACATCAGATATTTTCTTCTAGTATGAAAATGGGCTAAAAAGAGTTAAAAGAAACAGCAATAAAAACAGCTTTAATAATCTACTCCAGCTGGGTAATTTAGGCATCAATTTATGAAACCTACACCATTATTCCTACTCTAATATGTGGCAGCATAACTATGCTGTAGATGTTTCTCTACAAGTTGTCCTGAGTACCTCTCGTGGTTGATATTGCAGTAATAAAGTGAATTTCATGTTAGTTTAAATTTGTGATATAAAGACAGGGAAATGAGGTTTAGGTGCACAGTCAGAAATTTAAAACAGATGCTTTAATTCTGATACAATTTATTAGGAAATATTCATATGATTGAGTTTCACAGCATGCATCAATATAAATCCTCAAGAGATTTAATTAGGTGTATTTTATCATAAATTGTATTCCCATAGACATATGCTGCTCCTGCTGATAATAACAAAGAACAGCTGACACTTAAGAGCACATCTGAAGTGTGGTTTTCTGACCACTTTAGGTACAGTAAGAGAATAAAAAAACAGTGCTCAATGTAAGTATCAGTGGTTTTCCCAGTTGCTTTACCATACTGACTTAAAGGCAGTTTATTTTATACAGTACAAATTAACCTCATGAAATTCTATGTTTTGTCAATCTACAAAAAAAACCTTTGGCTTCCAATACCATAAACACAGCATATGAAAAAATGCTGTTTGCTATACCCATAGCTGTGCTTCATGAGAGCCTACAAAACATTCTCTTGTTTTGAAAATCACCATTTTGATCAATTAACCTCTTATTAAATGAGTCTTTTCTGCAATACAGTGATTTCTTAATGCTCTAAGCATTTTGATCATAGTTTCATACTTTCAGGATGTAGTACTTATTCCCTGAATTTTACTTCAGAAGGAGAATTCACTTTTCACAGACTTTGTTGAAAAGTTCTTTGTCAGCATGAGCCGCCAACTGCAGAATAGTTAAAACTATCTTGATTTTTCTAAGCAGTTCCCAAAGTCAAAACAGAAGCCAATGTCTGAGTTGAAATTAGAAGTCAAAATAAAGAAATTATTTGAAATCTAATTTGAAAAGATTGGTTTGGGTTTTTTTAATTTCAGTTTGAAATGAATTATATAAATACAGATCTAAAGCATAATTCTCTCTCAGATATTACCATTTAACATCTTCAGGTATGTATCCACATATTGGTGTTGATTTCCACATAGTCTGCTATTTTTATCACTTGGTTTTATACTCCCGCCTACATTCACACAGTGAAATTTCTCTTTCAAGATGACTTCACAATTCAGAATATATCCCAGAATGCTGTGATTTTCTTCTCTTATTTTACATAAAGAAACCTGGACATGGATATTTTTGTGCTCCTGTTTCTCCTGTCTGCTTTCCAGTTAGAAAAAAAAAATGGAGTGAACAATGATACAGAAAATGTTCAACCTTGTAACAGGTTTTGAACACAGGGCTTTCTTTAACCTCAGAAACAACTATAATTAACACTGCTGGAGAGCTAGGATCCTTTCATATATGACACAGGAACTTTTAAAAATGAGCTTAGCAGACAAGAATGTGTGTCTCATGACTTCTAGGCCCAATTAAACACCTTTTTTCTTAAATCTGAACCATTTTGAAAGTGATTTTTTCTCCTCCTTCTGGTTTCAGATCTGAAGTGCTTGCATTGTAATAGTCATGACTGTCTAAGGATTAACAAGTGCCTGAGTTCATAGGAAGATAAGGACTTGTGCTAGGCCATTTTTTTACATTTAGATTCTTCACCTTAAAGGTGTTCTCAGGTTCCTGACTGACTAGAGCTAACCTGAGTTAACACTGTTCAACCAATTCTGAAGAAGAACAGAAGCCTGTGTGTCTCCACCGTCTGCAGACTGGAATCATGAAGTCAGAACCCTATTTTATAAAAACAGAAATGAGCCCTGTAAATCCCCATTTTCCCCACGCCTATTATTGGGAATGCAGCACAAAACCTCAGAACTGAATACAGTCCAAGAGCAGAAGGAACAGAGGAAAGCTCTTTGGTGAGCTGTTTCTTTGTCTAATTCATTACTACTTCTTCTTTATCTTCCTCCTTGGCAAGGTCTCAGTCAGCACTCAAGCACACACACACAGTCTGAGGGAACAGCAGGGCAGTAATTCAAATTTGTGTTACAAGTCGCAGGGTACAGCTCCTCCTGATTCTGCCACTCTCATTAAGAAAGGGGTTAGTCAGATATTCCTGCAAAAATACAGACCTGTTCAAAGAGCTAACATAGAGACTTCATTGGCATTAACTTTGGTTAGGACCCAGTCTGTTCACACTTTTCTCATTTATGTTTCAGTGTGTCCAAGACCTGCAAGATGGTGCTGTACCTGTTAATTTCTAGCTGGTCTTTTTGGACTTGCAGAATTAATTCTGTGAACTGTCTGTCAGGATGGACTAACACATTAATAAAGTGGGAGGTTTGCTATCTTTGGCATTTGGAAAATAAAACAAATTATCAATAGAATACCCTGTATGAGTTGAGCACAGATTTAAATTGCTCTGTATTTTCAAACTGCTGCTGAAGACAACTCCTGGATAAACTTGCAACTTCACTTGAGTCAGAAAGGACCACCCTAAACTTGTACTAGCAAATATTTGACAGTACTTGACAACACCAGAAGCATCCAGCACACTCAAAAGTTTGAGTGAGAAGAGTACCCTGGATGAGAGAAGGGAAGGAAAGGTAGGGGATAGAAGAAGACATACACAGTGATCAACTGAAAAAAAAAAAAAGTCAGTCTGTCCTCCAAAACACCCCAAATCCAGTCAGTCTGCTGCTGCAGGTTTCACTATTGCCCTTCTCTACCTTCAAAATCTAAATTCTGGTCTGTGCACACAGCTGTTTCTAAACTGTTCAGAGATGGCTCAACTATAAATGGCTTTTGATAGCTCATGTTACAACACCCTAGCAGAGACAATGGATCCCAAAAAGAAGAAAATTAAAAAATTTTGATAGAGTAGGTGACATATATCAATACCTACCAATACAACACACTTGGATATCAATAGGATATTAATCCAGGCATGCAGAGTCACTTTTAGTGCACAATATTATCAGCCTTGCAACGTGTCAGAAACTTGGGTGAAGATAAGCACGTTTTTAAAATCATTTCTATTTAGTGGCATTGCTGTATTAATTACACTCTGTTGGAAACTTCAATTTCAAATACCAGCATATAATCTCTCTAAATCTCATTACTTTATTCTATACCTTGCTTTCAAACTCGGGCTTGCAAGCACCTGAAGCAGGAGAAGCTGACAACTCTCAGGTGATGCACTATCCATTTTAACTTCGTGTTTGGACATTTCAGGCTTCTTGTGAGGCATTGGGAAAGCACAGAGCAGTCACCTGGAACACGACACTCCAAGGGAAAACAGATCTTTACAACTGCTGTGTAAGAGGCTCTCTGGACTGTGAGACCACATTGCCAGCTCATATCCAGTTGTTCACCTACCAGTATTCTCTACCAGACTGCACTCCATCACTCCATCACCTGCTTTGCACTGATACTGCAGATTGCCCTGCCTGAGGTGCAGCACCTTGCATATCATCATACAGCAATGTGTTCTACACAAGACACTACAGAATAAACTTATAAAAATTATAAACTAAAGTAACACTGATCCTAACCTCTAATGATCACAGGTAGTTGTCACAAAGCTGCCTCAGTTCCAGCTTTCTGCCACGGCCAGCAGGGGAAGAACTGAGCAGCAGAGTTCATAAGCACTCCTTGTGCTTTCCTATTGGGGTACATCACAGCATTCAAGGTACAAGGTTAGCACAGAAAAAATTTCTCATTTCAATCTCAGGTATGGATAAAACACATCAGTCCAACAACAGTTTCACTGTACTATTTAGTGAACATACAGCCAGATTTGATTTGTAATACTCTTTCTACTAGTGCAGAGGCATTTGTGTTGAGTCCTAATGGTGGTACTGGCTCAGTGTACAGTGCAAAATTTTCAGTGAAGTATCGCAGTTACCAAAATGAAAATGATTAAATCCCAGCCAAATCTACTGACGGCAAACAAAAGAGGCAACAGTCTAGCAAAAACATCACAACAGACTTCAGGAATTGTGCAATTATTGTATACAAGGTTCAGTTAAAAATGCATTCCATTAAAAAGCACAAAACAGCTTGCATATTTCAAACTAAATGTAGACTTGAAAGGAAGGAGTATTTTCACAATTTACACATCACTAGAACTGACATTTTAGTCACATTCTGTTGATAAAATACCATTTCAAAGAGAAACCACCTCACTCTCTCAAAGTCATGTCAGTCTTGCAGTGGTAACAGAATTAAAATAGCTGCATATATTTTTCTTAAGACCATAAACAGATATATCTGTATTTAAATGAAGGCATTGAAAGAACAAAGAATTTGAGAGCCATTGTTTTTATATGAAATTGTTAAATTTGTGCATGCACATGAATGTTCATAAGAAATATTTCAGGCAGTGGTCCTTTGTATTAATTTCTGCTTCTTTCAAGCTGTGGGGAGTAACAGTCTGTAGAAGAGCTTTTGAAAGGAATATTACTGAATTAATTCACACTTGATTTGAAATGTAAATAAGCCCCCTATGATTTTAAAGTTCCTTCACTCTATTTGCAACTTAGGTAGAATTTGTTGACTTCTGATACTGGCAATCCCATTTTTTTTATCCAGGTGTTTCAAGAGAAAAAAAAGTGAGTTTAAATAGACTAGATCAATGAATTTCAAAGAATTTTACATTATATCTCTCATTTAAAGCAAAAGAAAGTGATTTACTATTTTTTTCCACTTTACGGCATTAATTTGAATTCAGCTCCTAGGCCTTTTTAAAAACATCCCAGACTCAAGCATTAGCAGGTGGCTGCAAAATATCCTCTCTTTTGGAAAACATTTCAGGATTGTGCCTGAGTACTAACATTGTTTTAGTGTTTCAGTATCTTGTATTAATATCTGAGGCATTTAGAGAATGAGTCTTCCACAAAACGCAATGTTGTGATTAATTTCTAAAGCTGGCATCTTTTCCACCCACAGAGGCTTTGAGAAGCACAGGAGATACCTTCCCTGCCTTCCACCATGGCGTAGCTGGTCCTATGGCACTCCAGGAGTTAAGCTCCCACTGGAATACTGCCATGTCTTTGGGAATTAGATCACCCACCGATCACAGGGAAACCCAATTTGAGAAGCACTGGAGTCCTACAGACAGACATTCCTTCAAATAAGAACCAGAAACAGAGGATGGATGGTTTGTCATCTATAAATTTCCTTGAACTTGGTGACATCCCAAGCAACAGGTGCTATTTGGAGGGACACCTACATACCCAGCCACCTTTCAGATCATTCAGAGTGCCTTTCTGAATTCCAGAAATGTTTTGGTAAGCCAGGAAATCAATACATCAGCAATAGAATTTGCCACCTGACGATTCTGATCTTTGATTGAGCACCAGGTAACTTTTAGTACTCAATGATATCATAGAATTTTTGGAGCTCCTTGGCAGCAGGGAACTGTTGGATGATACCAGTCTACTGATCTGTTACAAACTCAAAATATCATCAGTAGTATGTGAACAAACTGGCTTAAAAATAGAAGATGTGGTATGGTGCTGACATTCTACATATTGTGAAAATTTGAGCTTGTCAGCCTGGCATTGCTAAAGCAGTTTTGCAGAACCCAGAACACTGGCAGGGCTCAGCATGACTACAGCATTTGGAATGGTAGCCAGGAAGAGATCCACGGGCTTCAGTGAGCTCTGCTCTGCCATGAAGAAAATTATGACACTGATGTAGAAATGACCTTTTTTTACTGACATCAGTAACACCAGATCAGTCACGGTAGTTAAAACTGAGCTCTCAGATTTTCACCCACTATAGTGTGACTTTCATACTACAGATGGAAAAGAGGATGAAAAGGAGCGTGCTACCCTGGGAAGAGGAAGGTTGTTCCTATGTACCAAACAAGTCCCTCACTGAAATCTGGAAAGGACCTTCGCAGCAGAGACATCTTTGTAATTATTGTTGCCCTGGTAAACAGTAAGGCTGAAAGACCTCCAACATTGTACAACACCAAGGACTCTGGTTTCAAGAAAAGGAATCTGTGCCACTGACATTAAGGTTTACTAGAATTATAAATATCCAGAACTTCTGGTGCTGAGCACTGGTACTGAGTGAGGCTTTTTTCCAGCCTTGAAGAAGCTGGCTACGACTGAAGCCTGAACATACTCCAGAGTGACTATTTTTAGCCACGCTGCTTTCAGCAGATAGAAAGGAAATGGATGCTATTTTGCTAATTACAATAAAGGCAAACTAGATATGTTCTTAAATGCAATGCTTCTGTTTCATGAACTTTATGTCAAAAAACCCAGGAGAATGAGAACTCTACAATTACAACAACTGATTTCCTTCCCTGTGGTATAAGGAAAAATTCATGAAGTATTTGCCATCCAGTCTTCTTAAATATTCATCACAAAGCATTTCTCTTCTTTCTGAAAATGACCTTCATGCTAGGCTTCTATCAACAGCAAACCTTCCTAAAAAGGCACAGGATACATTCACTGTGCTCTCTATTCAGAAACTATTTCAGTTCCAGAGAAATGCAGGGGAATCTGGACACAGTCTTGGGCAACCAGCTCTAGGTGGCCCTGATTGAACAGGGGTGTTTGGACCAGATGAACTCCAGAGGTCCCTTCCCACCCCAACCATTCTGTGACACTGTGACTCTCACCTGGAAATGATGATATTTAAAAACAGAAAAAAGGCAAATTTCATGTCATGCTGTAATGAAGCCATTTCAAGGGAAAACAAAAGGAGAATCCCAAGTCAGCCAGCAAAGCCTACTTTTTTAATCCCGTCTCCAGTAATTTACGAAAAAAAAAAGGAAACTGAGCTCCAGTAATCAGATCAATGGTCTCTCCCAAAATTTAAGAAAGCATCACTTTCCATAACCAGTATAATTCATATGCTAAAAAGTGTATTAAAAAAAAAAAAAAGAAGGAATGTTTATGTCTCTTTTTCTCCCCCTACACAACCCTCTCAGATTAGCCCATATATACTTAGCTGCTAGAAGCTGAAGATAGCAATGGGGTAAAGAACATATTAACCTTCTGCATCCAGCAGCAGATTTAAGAGAAACACAGTAAAATACCTGCTGCATTACCAACAGTAGGCTATGTCTTATTTATTAGCATTATTATAATGGCTGGAAGCAGCGACCAAAATTACAACCTTTTTCATATCACTGAACAAAAAAGCATGGCAATATAAAGGACCTATTAAAATCCAGTCTCAGAACACCACTTGTAAGAACAACAAAAAATGACAGATAAAATGAAAAGGACAAGAGACAGAGAAAAGAGCCTAAGATCACAAAAAAAAAAAAAATACATAGCAAACAAACAAGCAACATCCCAACCTCTGCAGTGGGTAATAACAACTCCTCTGTGCAGCTGAGCTCATCTCACTTAAACCTTGTTTTTCTTACTTGTCTCTCTCCACTACTCTGTTAAAAAAAAATGTGAAAAATGGATCAAAAATGAACAAAGATATTGAAGTACTAGTGTGCCTGTTACTTTACAGTCCAATTGTTCACAATTAAGAGTGTTATTTGCTTGATTTTTAAAAACTGGTGGGTGTCCAGGAACACAAGAATAATATAAAATACATATCTGAACAACACAGCTTAACCTATATGAACATGATTAACATGAATTTTTTACAAACTGCAAATAACTCCTCAGGAAAAACTGTGATTGGAAATACTTCAACATATGAATTTTTTTTTTTTTTTTGTACTTGATGAGTAACTCAAAACATCCTGGGAATGTATTTATGTACTATGCTGAATCTTACTTCAAGCCAGAAAAACTGACCTTCAATACTTGAAAAATCAAGGTTGCATTGACTGACACACAGGTGCTCTCTCAGCACTGCATAAAAATGGCTTCCCACCTCAAACAAACTGAGCAGCATTTGTGCAGCATGTCAGACTTTGTGGAAAATGCACAAATGTATGCATACATATTCATTTTAAGGAATTCATAGACAATATACTAAGTATATCTACAAGAATATGGTATGAAGTGGCATGGTGGTAAAACTACTCATTTTCTTCTGCAAGTACGGAGTATTTATGGGGGGGAGGGGGAACAAAACCTAAAAACTCTAACCAAAAAAAAACCCCAAACCCCTGGCATAATGCTCATTTTCAGCAATATACTGAACTGTCAGTCAGTCAATACTCTCTCAGTACTTTAGAAAAGGTGAGAAACTCATCTGCACTAATTTTACTTGCTTGACCTAGAACACCAAGCTTCGGGACTTCTAGAGGCCTCCATAATATGGTTGTAAAGAAATGTGACTTTCCAAATGTGGAAGTTCATTAATTATTCTAGAATGTTTTACAACCCATTACTCCTGAAAGCCTATTATGCATATTTCTTCCAGCAGCTTTTCCTAAGGACTTTCATTATACTCTGTGAAAACTCTTACAAGAAAAAGCAAGAAGATATGCAAAATCCTTGCAGCCTTTTTACCAGCTGTCATACTGGCAATCACTATTTTCACCAGTGATACTTCAAGACATATTTTTAAATTACTTAAGAGAGCTATAGGGGTTACCAGCCTTGCTGCAGTGTTAAATGTTGGCTCTCCTAGGCTTTGGTAATCCTAGGACTCCTTTCTTTTCCTCACTTGGTGTACAGTTTATAAGACTTCAGTAATTCAGATTAGGTATAGTCAAACCAGAGTCTTCCAAAATCCATTTTGAAAGGAGATCAGCATTTCAGCATCACATTTGAGAATGAAACAAGGGCTCTGAATTTATTCCTTTTTGCCTGCCGTTCTCCACTGATGTAGAAGTGCTACCAAACACTTTACACAGTTCACCAATTGCTTGAGCTGCCCTTCACATGTGCCCTCAAAACCTCCTCTGAGAACTGCGAGGCTGGTGTCTAGCCAGCCCAGTGCAGAGGAGCTGAGCAGTCCTGGAGACCTTTCTGCAGCTACTCAACTTGACAATGTCAGTCTGAGTTGGAGCTTTGCAGACATTGCAGTCTCAAAAAATCTCTCAGAGATTTTTTTTCTTCTTAACTTTACATTAAAATGAAATGTATAAGATAATGGTGTGTTCCAAATACTTCTGAAAATATTTTGTTTTTCTGTGATGAAATGGAGAAGTAGAAATTGGAAAGGGGGCCTGAGAAAGAAGTGGGGAAGAAGAGAGTTTACTATGATCAGACGAATGACGAGAACAGACATGAGGACCAGTGCAAGGACAAAAAGAGGTAATTTGGCAGAAAGAATCTGAGATGGGGTGCATGCCAGTCCTCCATTTTCCCCCTTTTGTGAATAGCAAACACTCCTTAGGAGAATTAAAATCTTATTCTCATCTCCTCTCAAGTCATCTGGAGCCTGAAGGGATCCTGAATGTCTGGGGAACTCCTCTCTTCCTGTGCCCCTTGTTTCCCAGTGCAGACAACCCCCTTGGAAGATCTCTCCTCTTTGGCGGGGTCATTAATCCCAAGGTGGTTAAACATTGGGATCATTAAATTAAAATCTCTTAAGACTTGGAAAGACAAAATTAAGGCACAGATAATGCATCTTCATGGTGGAAAGTTGACTACAGTACAAAAATAGTCTAGTTTGTGTGGGCCTGGCTAGGGAGGATGTGGAGCCTGCCTAAGGCAGCCAGACAGAAGAGAAAGGCAGCCTACCTGGATGACATGGATGGTGGGGCCACAAGCCTGGTGCAAATACAGTGTGCTGCACAATGAGCCATGTGTGTGACCCCTCCTGTGACACACACACTGCTACAGCAGTTCACATGTGCTCCCGTTGTTTGACAGGCTCCATGGGGCAAGAAGGGAACTATTGTAGAGTAGTGCAGGCACAGTATTTTCTGTGACCACTGCACGGCAAAGCTGACTGCAGTTAGGAATGGTCTGCCTACTTTTTTTCCCCACACAGTCCAAATATTTTTAAATGGGATCATGAGATCCACTCCCACAAGACAGAAATCATGACAGGTGCTTGGAAACCACATAATGTTTTCCAGCTAGCTGCAATAACTGCAAATGTACAGCCAATCATTAAGGTGCTACAAAGAAGAAATACACTGCTAATAAAAAATTGTAGGAAGTTCAATAGCACAAAGCTTTACTAGTGCAGGATAGCGGGAGTTTCATGGTAGTTGTCCCCCTTCTAGGATGTGAAGTTCAGGAAAATTGAAAAAATTTAAATAAATCTGCCAACAACAAAACCTGCAAAACAGAAAATACCAAGTGAAAGTCATACAGCCTCTGTTTTACCTGAGTAGCTATCCCTAGGCACTCATTTGTATCTTGTATTCAACATGTGAACATCAGCCATCTCCACCCTTTCTGTAATCAAATCAAAAGCTTCTCCTTGGGGAGAAGGACTACCCTCAGGACTACTACATTTGTAAACACTTTCGCTCACACATGCCACCAGTTTCTGTACTTTCATCATCCATCCTTAAACCCACATGTCAGGCTTATCTCCCACTTAACTGCTGGGAAGCACATCACAAGACCATTGCTTTGTCCTCACACTGAAACTCTACAGAGCAGCAGGGAAATCAATGCCACGCCATGCATCCATCAGCCAATCTCCTTGACCCAGATGCAGACAGTAAAACAGACAGGATCTGTACCTGCATTTAATACCAGGAAGTATATTATCCCTTTTGGTTACTGACAGCTCTCAGAAAAAAGTGATTACAGCTTTTGAGAGTGTGCAGCTTCATTTTCTAGCTCTTAAATGTTTGAAGCAACTGCATTTATCTTTACATTTTATTTCCTTCCCAACTCAACTTAGCATTAATGCACTTAAAGCCTACACAATAGACTTGCTGTTTTATCAATATTATAAATTCCCCCTTTGAAAAGTCTCTCTCATATAAAGCACAACAGTAAATAGAAAAATGAACAAAATATTTTAATATAACACAGCTCCATAATGTATGTGTTTTATCTTTAATGCTGTCACATTTTTTTTATGCACAAATATAGACTGGAGCATGTTGAGGATGGGAGAGCATAAGGGGCGCAAAGAGAAAAGTTAGACCCTACTACTCAAATACCAGATACAGTATCTGGACATAAACCAATTTCCTCTGAGGCTGTGACTGCTAGATGTGCTAAATCTCATGCTGATTCCCAGCATATCAGACTATTTTTTTTAACTGCTTGGTAGAAGGCAAAAATTTTTTAACAACGTGTAAAGCTAGAAAGTAGGAATACACAGCCTGACAATTTTTCTAGGTGAAGAAAAAAACAACGGTGCTATTGTTTTCACCTGTCAGTGTTTTTAAGAGACAAAATCTGCTTTTGTGTTTGCACTTCTGTTGCTTCTATAGGAGTAGAACATGATGAAATTGAAGACCAGGAGGGGCTGCATCCATGCATGTGTGACAGAAAGCAAAATGCTGAAAAATTCAAAGTTTGGGTAGTAGTTAATTAAAGCTATCAGTTCTGTTTCAGTCTCCTGCTGTGCCCTTACCAGAAGCTTATCTGATCAACTACATACAAAATGCAAAAAAGCACTGGGATCAGGAAACCTGTGATTAGAACAATTATGAAGCAAATACATCTTACATTCATGTATATTTAAAATTGCCAGATTGAAATGAGTCCTTTTCTCTAACATTACATTTGCCTCATGCTCCATTTCCCACTGATGACAAAAATCATGATAGCAATCATAGAACTCTGTCTGAAATGAAGAAGTTCACTTTACAGGAACAAACTTATGGTACTCATTTGCCAACAGCTAGAACATAAGATGTCAAAACTGAATGCACTCAGTAAGGAAATACTGGAGCAATTTAGATGACAGAGAAGGTTAATAAAATGTAAGATAGTAAAAATGTATATGATACATAGAAACCAGAACAAGCATTGGAGAAAAACGTCCCTTTGCATTTTTTGTGTTTCTTTTGATAATTTTAAAACCAGTCACAGACGAGTCTCTTCGTGAAATTTCCTGCTTTGAATTTCTCTATTTACAACAAACTCACGCTATAAAAGGGTGATTTAATGAAAACCCACATGCTTAAAATATATAAAGATGCACTTAATATAAGGCTCAATTCAATCCCAAATCTGATTACTAGAGAACATCATCGAGTTAATTACCCATAAGATATATGAATCACATGGTAAATTCTAGATGTATTCACTTAAATTTTCAGAAGTAGCTAAATGATCCTGTTAAATGCGTGTGTTGTGGTTTCCATACCCCTTATGGTATTTTCAGTCACTACCTTTTCTAAGAAGCATGCCAATTTAGGTCCAGCACTTCTCCAGAAACCCTTTCCTATTTTGGACATTTTAAATGTCTTTTCAGAGATCCTTTTTGTCTGACAAGGCACAGTGTTAAGTGGAATTAAACTTGGGTGATCCACAGAAATTCATACTCAAGAAGTGTGTCCTGAGTAGTCCAATGTAATCCCTTAAATCCTCTGGAAATTCAGCTTCAATCACAGTTGAATCCAGTCACGTTCAGACATGAAAAGGTACATGTGCTCAAGTAAGAGCTTTGCATACGATGGGATGCAGAAGTCTGCATCATCCCACCAGACAAAACCAGAGGGAGATCCAACTCCCACATCTGCGTTCATTCCCTCCCTACAGTAAATCCACCTGAAAAGCAAGATCAGTTCTGATTCTGTATAAACCTGGAATAAGACCATGATAATACTGAAATCATCGTTCCCTAGTAAGGCAATAATAAAAGCATTGAGGTCAGATATCACATATCATTTGCCATGAAGTACTCCTACCTTTTCAGTTTCATGTAATTTTCACTAGCTGCAGGTCTGCATTCAGCACGTTGCACCACTATTCCTTCCAAGGCAAGTTTATCTAGAATGAAAACAAAGCAAAACTGGACATTAGAGTAAGATCTGACAAGATGGTCAACATTTGAATTATTTTTCACTAATCAAGAATTTACTAAATATAACATAATTCTAAGTTTTCAAATCAAGTCCTAAAATCTCTGCCATTTAGACACCAAAGAAATAAGCAGGAAAAACATCTTTGCATAGCTGGTATGCCCTAGACTTCCTTGTTCTACCTTCAGATGTTTTATATATTAAGAATGAAACACAGAGATCATTTCAGTAAGAGATTACAACTTCTTTCTCTAGGTGTTGCATTCAGATTATCTGGGAACCATTTTCTCTAAATGGGTAATTAAAACAGTCGGTGACTATGCAAAAAAAATCTACAAAGAGAACCCAATAATCAAAGTATCCAAAATTAGTTAGTGGAAGACAAGACAAAAGTTAATTTTATTCTTTTTCTCAGGAGAAGAGTACCACATTTTCCTCTTGCTACAATTTAAAAAAAAAGTTCACTAAAGGAATGCAATGCAAAAATTAATAATACAACATATGGTAATACTCAGGGAAAAGAAGTAAAAGCCTTCAGTTAGTAATCTAGGACACCACATACATGTATTTAGGTAATACTCCTCTCTGTACATTCACCTCTGTGATACAGTCACTTTGTCACCCTATGTGACCACCTTTTGCCTAAAACAACGAGGATTTACAGAGCAGTATCAGCCTACACCATAAAGGTAGGTAAACCCAAAAAATTAAAAGCAAATTGATGTAGAAATGAAGAGAGAAGTGGTGGCGGGCAAACACCTGCATTTCTACTATGATGTTCTAGTGCATAATCTGTGGATTTGGGAGGAGTGCATGTCAATTTATCCATCTTTTTTGGGCACAACCAGTGCAATATGTGTTAAACAAACACCTCTGGAACAGCCTTGCATTACAAAAAAGGATGAGTTTTAAAGGCTTAATTAGCTCTCACTGTTAAAATGTCCTTCCAAGGGCGCTACATTGTCACTGTCACCTGCTGGCAATGTCACAGAAGATGACAAAAATGCTTAGAAATACTGATGCCCAGGTAACCCAAGGCACTCTGAGACATCTCTGGTTTTCCTATCACCTTATAGACGGAAATATTACTGCATCTGCACATCTAAGTCTGCTCATCCTGAATAATGATAGGAACAATTACTTTGACATCATGTATTTTAAAATTTTATCTAAAATTTCTTGGATTGAGTCAAACTAAATCCTTGAAAACAGTAAGAATGACATATTTTTACAGATAGTTTTGAATGAAACAGAGAAAATTTGTATTAAAACACTTGTGATTTTGTGGATTCCCAGGTTTATGGTCAAAAGAGACAATTTGGCAAATTTCCTTGATGTCCTGTGTATCAAAGACAGAAAAATTCTATTGTCTTTCTTCTTTACAGAACCTAGTGACTTATATGTAGCTAAAGTGGTACTAATATTGCTGCATAATTTCTAGTAAGAATTTGGCTACAGCTTCTAGCAGCTCATTCTTCTTACGACTTTCTATACTATGGTAAAGAGCCTTTCAGTACCTCGTGTTTTCTCCCTTTGAAAGTATTTATTCATTGTAATCAAGTTGCTTCTCAATCATCTTTTCAATAAACGAACCAATTAAAGCTCATGCATTATCTCATCACAAGACATTTATGCCATACTTAAATCAGTTTGGGGTTTCTTATTTGCATCTTGTTCAATCTTGAAATGGTGTTTTAAGATTACAGAGACCAGGAACCAGACATAATATTTTTGTACTGATTTTATGGAAACCTTACATGGAGGTAAAATAACAGATACAGGAGCTGGAATTTCTCTCACTTCACTTAAGCCATTTCAAGGTTATTCAGCAGAATCTCTGAATTTGGCTGACAGAGGGAGGAAGACAGACTGTCAGAAAAAGAAATAGTCCCATCTCTTTTAGAATTCAATGATTTTCTGGTGTTTTTTTGTCATGGGATTTATTTTGGGGGAGGGGGCACACGGTGTCTGCGTCCCATGACTGCTTCATGTTTAGATGGCTAAAACTGGGTTAAGATCAATTTGTCTCTGAAAACCAAGTTCTAAAGGTTTGTGGAGTTGGCTGGCTATTGTATTAATAACACAACTATTCTGAGTCTTTTCTAAGCCTCACATTTTATCTGTGTGCTCTGCATTGCCTGTTCCTAGGTGTATAATTGCCTTCGGCTTGGTGAAAATGCATTGTCTTTAAAACAGATTCTGTGAATTAAGCGATCCCAGTTACACCGTGACAGTCCTGTCATAGTTATTCACTGTCTGACCAGCATTTGTGTCAATCATGACACATTTTATAAGCAGTGATTCTCACCACTGTCCTTCTTGCTAATCCTGGAGGCAGCCCCTCAAACTACAACTCAAGTGGCTTCCTACTCATAATTCCTTTCTGATGTGACTGTCAGCCAGTTTTTAATCTTGTTCCCTGCTTGCTTTTTTTCTTAGACATAAATCAGAAGTCACAATGACCTAGACTATGTGCTATATGAAATGCTAAGAATGTTGCAAATGTGCTGTTACTTTAAACTCACAATCTTCGAAATAACAAAATTAAGCTTGTTTGACCAGAAAACCTTTACATAAAGGCATGTTCACTAGCATTCATTGCATTTCCAATCTTATCTACCTCTTGAATTCTATACCAATTTTTCTGCTCACTTATATGATACAGGTTTCAAGGCTAGCTAACGTATATTCTTCTGAACCATCCAACCCAGCTGCCCGAACACTGAAATGTCACTATCAATCTCCCTGCACCTTGCACAATTTTCAAATTATTTTTAAGGATCAGGGTCAGTAAAGCAGAGTTCCCACCCACCAACTATTCAGGAAATGAACATGCCAATTAAACATGTTTATCCTTAGTATTACCACAGAATCACATAATGGTTTGGGTTAGAAGGGACCTTAAAAATCTCTCAGTTCCAGCTCCCCCATCACGGTCAGGAAGAGCTTCCATTAGACCAGGTTGCTTAAAGCCCCATCCAACCTGGCCTTTTACACTGTCAGGGTCAGGGAATTCACAACTTCTCTGGTATCTCATCTTTGATGTCTTGGTTAATACCCTCTTTTAATTACCACTGATCCAGATTTGACTTCTGCAGTCAAATCCAGACAAAATGTTCCAATTGCTTCACAGTACAAAGCTGTGCACAGTCTCCCAAACACGGCCTTGCAGCTAAGCTTGTCTGCTGTCTAAGAATATCCACTGTCCAAAACCCAAGGTTTAAGCCCCACTTTCCCTGGACTCTCCTAGGGATTTTAACACAACCTGAGAGTCCAGCAGAATACACAATGATACACACAAACCTCCAGATGCAAGACTCCAGTGAGGGAACACAGTTTTTATTCCCCTTGCAGCCTAATTAGACCTCATTCACCAAACTCAAATTCAGAGACTTGGGTCAGTCTTTGTTGCAGGACCAGAGATGCAATGAAAAGATATCCAAAATGCTACATATCTGCTGTGATATTTCCATCAGCCTAGAAGGTAATGGATGAATAAGGCATGAAAGTGGTAGTTCCCTGTTAAAAACACCTACTCAAAATAGATACTGCAAAATAAATAAAAAGGTCTGAAGGACTAGCTAAGATCAGTGATGAGAAGGGAAAATAAGACATTTTCCCAAGTGTCCTACACTCTCAGTTACCCAACATGTGTTGGCAGGTACATAGTACCCTGTTAGTGCAGCTCCGGACAGGCTCATCTACATAATCCATAGCTTCATCATTAGCTGCCAAATGCATGCTCACCCTGACCTCCCTGCCTGAATGCTCTGGTGCCAATTCTTAAAGTAACTTCAATTGTTCTCTCAGTCAGATGATAGATATGGTGGGAAGACACGGATTCCGGCTTGGAATCCTGCTGACAATCAAAGAACAGAATATGGCAGAAACATTTAAGCCAACGTTGATAAACGGCCAGGAGAGAAATTTACTGGAATTGTGCAGCAGATGGTCTGATAGGGGTTGGGTCTTTGTAGTTTTCAGAGAGAGAGATGGACTGGCTTGGAGATTTTAATGAATTAATCTTCTAGTCTGACTGCACTCAGCTTCAATTTCCAGCCACTGTCTTGATGGACCATTGACTGCTAAGCTGAAGAGCCTGCTAGGAAAGCAT
Source organism: Rhipidura dahli (assembly GCA_013399225.1). Classification (NCBI taxonomy): domain Eukaryota; kingdom Metazoa; phylum Chordata; class Aves; order Passeriformes; family Rhipiduridae; genus Rhipidura; species Rhipidura dahli. The sequence goes on along the minus strand of VXAC01003560.1, from coordinate 2,086,346 downwards.
TTTTGCCCATCCAAGCACTTATCTAGTCTCCACCTTTATCAAGTCTAATGAAAACAAATTGTGTTTTCTTGAGCCTTCCATTATGCCAATTTTTCAGCTTCTTAATCATTCTTATTGGCCTGAGAAAGTCCAGCTCACGAATGTCTCTCCTGAGACACTGTCTCTCACAGTCAGACCTGACAGCACGTGGGACAGGTTCTGGTGCTTACCAACTCCTCCACCTCGTGAGCGGTACCAAGGAAAAAAGGAGATGAAGACCACACTCAGGATGCATGGTTCCCAAGCAGGAGGAAAAAAGGAGATGAAAGGGCAGTAAGGACAGGCTGTGGGCATATATGCCTCCAGCTCCTCAGCTGTCAAAAGATGAGCTGTTGCTTCCCAGCTGTCATGGTTTAACCCCAGCCAGCAACCAAGCCCCACACAGCCACTCACTCACTGCCCCACCAGCAGGATCAGGGAGAGAATTGGAAGGGTAAAAGCTGGAAAACTCATGGGTTGGGATAAAGACAGGGCCTCATCACATATAACAGTCACTTAGGAAGACAAATGCCATCACTCCAAATGTCCTTCCCTTCCTCCTTTTTCCCCCACTTTAAATACTGAGCATGTCACATAGTCTGGAATATCCCTTTGGTCAGTTTGGGTCACCTGTCCTGGCCGTGTCTCCTCCCCAGCTCCTGTGCACCCTGAGCCTCCTCACCAGTGTGGCAGTACAGAAAGCAGAAAACGCCTTGGCTCCGTGTAAGCCCTGCCCAACAATAAAAAAATCATCTCTGTACTATCACCCCTGTGTCCAGCACAAATCCAAAACACAGCCCCCTCCCAGCCACTGTGAAGAAAATTATCTATACCCCAGCCAAAATCACCACACCAGCATCCAAGTCAGAAGCCCTGGTAGCTCACACTGCTCATTAAAACTGCTGTGCAGCTTCCCAGGCTTTTGAATGTGTTGGCTGGCCAAGGTACAGCCCCCTCCTTCACTAGACCTCAGCTCTGCTCTTAACAGACCATGGGCATTTCATGGCACCTCTCTTGCCTCAAAGCTGGTACCCTTCTCAGACCATCCTTCCCTGGTAGCTATGCAGCTAAGGAACAGGATCTCCAGGTCTTCACTTGGCATTCCCTTATTTAAGCATCCAGGGATACAGCCAACTTTGTTGTACTGACCAGTGCACAGAACGATGACCTCATGCTCAGCTGTCAATGACGTATTATACATAGATCAAAGCCTCTGCCCTAATTCTCCTGCAAACATAAGTACTGCAAACCCTGTCTACAGTGTATTCCTGGGCATGTAAACTTTGTATTTGGTGATAATAAAATGCTATCCTAACCAACTATCCAAATGGTTCTGCATCAGCAATGTATCGCCTTACTGACTGTACTCTCATTTGTATCATCTCCAAAACCATCAGCAACTACATCCTTGATCACTCACTAGAAAAAAACAGCACCAAGAACCAAACCACAGCAACATCTGAGTGACAATTCTCTGCTTAACATTTGCCAGTTTGAAGTCTGCAGATAAGCTCTGTATAGCTAAATGACAGAGAAACTAATACGGTATATATCCTACTACAAAATGACAAATGAAACGTACTGAAGGTTTTAACAGAAAAAAGCAACACCTACTTTGCTGAACAAATTCTAATTTTAAAAAATGGCAAAAAAATTGGCAACACCCATTTATTCTCCACCCACATTGATTAGTATTATATTACTCTCCCTTAATTTTTAAATGATTGATTTCCAAGTCATATATTTTATCATTTTTCATACAGTATCTTTTCATATTTAAATACCTGGCTCATCCAAATTCATCTTTCAAATATTGGCACAGCATTTGCTTTTCCAGTCTTTTAGAATTGCACTGCTCAAAAATTATTAGAAATATCAACAGCAACTTTGATAGTTTCTTAGACAGTCCTTTAGATACTCCTGAATCCAAACTGTTCAGACTTGCTGATTTCAAAACATTTAATTTTAATTACTATATAGAGCTTGTCTTCAACAGCTGTTAATCAATATCTGGAGATATTACTGAGATGAGAATTTCTATGCTACCAACACTGTGAGACAGGAGCTGCTGAATGGTCCAACTGTCCAACAACCTGGTCAGTTTTCTGTTATGACATTAAATGACTAGCAAACTGCCTCAATAACCCTAACAGATGACATTAGCATGGCTTCCTAATACACTTCCAAATTTCTCTCCCTCTTATAGCTGAGAATTTTCCTCATAGTGTTTTGTATTCTAATAAAAAATGTAGTTGGTTTCTGTAAGCCAGGTTATTTTCACTGACAGACTGTCAGTGAAGCTGATGTTCTCTGGATAGGCAAGTAAGCTGAACCACTGCTAAAGCACCAACTTTTCCATGGTGTGTTCTGGTCCTGAATCCTTAGCTCTATGGCATGCTCAATTTTCCAGACCAGGAGATTCAGAAGAGGGTGGGAGTTGAGTAGGAGTTAAGTTATTTTCCAAAAGGAAACATGTAGGGCAGGATGAGGGGCAGACGCCTAGGCCCCTCCTCCTTGGTTGTGTTTTTCTGTGTAGCTGATAGACACCAGCACTGCATTTTCACTGTCTCCAGGACAGGTTGTCTGAGCTAGGACCTCAGTGGATTGCCCTTCTATTGCAACCCAAAGGGTGAGTAATTTGGACTATAACTATAGCCACTCTCCTAAGTGTGCACAAGGATGCTCAGTGTATTTTCTCACTTAATCTGAAACCAAAACAATATCCTTTCAATTGCTGGATTCCAGCAGTATTCCTTACTTCAATGGCAATCCCAGCATACAGGGTGACACTACTAATTTGTGAAGCAGCAGTCACTTCAGGATTGCTGCCTACCCGCATTGGAAAGCACAACAATTCAGCTGCATAGGGCAAAAACGGTTCACTTAGAACATAGGAAAGCACCCAGCAGCAAGTTATTCTGTCTCAATCCAAGTGGAAAGCACGAAGATCTGAGATGCACTTGGCACATCTCAGCTGTCACACATTGGTCCACAACCCAAAAGACTCTCAGAGCACAAAAATGGTAAAAGTCTTTAACTTGATTGCAAGAAATACTTCCATATCTTTGCCAAAATGAACTTCTGGATGGTCTTCCAGTACATGGACAAAAGGACAGAAAAAAGGATATTCAGCATGGCTGTACCTTCAAAAAACAGTGATTTATATGAAATCACCCCACTAAAATTATATGCACTACAATACCATATGTATCACCAAGTGCACACGAAGAATGAGGGCTTTTTGGGAAAGACTTGTAGTATGGCACAGACAGTGGAAAACTTTCACCAAGAAAAGCCAGGCTTTAATTTTGTGCTACAGATGACTGTCAGCTGCAGTGAAATAACGCTATATGGCTTTGTGGGGATGAAAATTTTACAGCAGCTCTAAATTTTTCAAGTCTCAAAGGTTTAAGTGTAAATATTCATGAACTCCACAGAGAATATTTTCCACACCAAATCCATTTTGAATATTTTACCATACAAACCACTAAAATGATTTCGCATGATCTTTCGAAGAATACTTACTTGTTCACAAAAGTGGAAAATAGCAACCGCAAGTGTTAGAATGTTGAGGAGATGATGAAAACTTAAGTGAACGCATACTGTTCTGTAAATTCTGTCTATTAAAATGCAGACAGCTTAACTGGACATGGAAAATTTCTTATCTTTTACAAATCACTTCTCTCCTTCGAAATCCCTACTCACTTGTACCAGGATGCTTCTAGTTCAGCTTCAAAGTACTTCAAGTTCACTGTGTGAGATTGAAGCACCACCAATCATTCTCTTAAGATTTAACAGACAATAAAATGGTTCAATATTGCAGCTATGCACGATCTAAGCACATTACATGAATTTTCCATCACTTGACAATAAACTAAATGTGAATGGATGTCTCCCATAATGGAAAAAAAAATCTTACTTGAAACTAATTAGCTTTTTCATTTTCCCAATTACTAATTCAATAGCTTGAACTTGAATAACTCAGTAATTAATGAAAGGAGTTAATCTTGAAAAAAAGTCCAAATGTTTAAAGATTAGAAACTGATTGAAATCTCTTTGACTGAAATTATGTTAAATACATCCATGGCATCAAAGAGTTAAAAATAAAACCGTTACTAATTCCGGGTAAATCAAACCTAATTAATAATATCTGCTTAATATATCACATACAGCAGCAGAAAAATTTAGCATATCAGTGCTAGGGGTAGGATATCTTGGCAAGGAGAAGAATGAGAGAAAAACATTTATTTCCATTAGAGTCAGTTATCAAATAATAAAACATTATAGTGATTACTCTATTGTATCAATAAACAACCTTAGAGACAGTGGTAGCAGTAGGAATAAGATATTTAGAAATAGAGCAGAAGAATTTACAGAAAAATAATCTGCCTTTCCACTGCTAGTCAGGCAAAGAGGGACACATCTACCTGTAAAGTTAAAAATACATCCTGAAAAAGATAGAACCTCCTCCCCTCCAGGTCTAACCCAAGGAAAGCCTTTGCTCCCACCTGTGCTGGGGAATGCATACAGTGGCTCCCATCTGTCCACTCCCCAAGGAAACGCCCACAGAGATGTGTGGAGAGCTTTTCCTTTCCTGCTCCAAATTGCAAATGTTTAAAAGGGAAATCTTTTTGGGAGGCTTAAAGCACAGGAGAGAAGACAGCCATTTGATTCCAGTGTGCTGTGCCGATGTTTCTGCCTCCCCATACCCCAGTGTTGTAAAGCTATGGTATTAGGTGATGTCCAAAGCTATCTGTAGGCATACAAGCCCTTTGTTCCACAGGGCAGCTGAGTTTTTCTATCGAGAAAGAACAAACTGATGCTAGACAGTCTTGGTGACTTAAAAACCATCACCAATATAAATGGTAAACCCTCCCTGTAAAACAGCTTTTGTCTATGGCACACAGAAAGGCAAAAAGCAAAACCTAATCATGCTGCTGCTCTTGTGCTGGTGAAGATACTCTGACTGCAAATAAAAGCTTTTGCCACAAACTTAAAACCGGCAGACCAACAAGTCCTTAGCACCACTTCCAGGGTATCTTCTGTGGAAACATCTTACTGCTGCACACATGCCCGATAAATGAGCGACATGCATGTGCACACATTCCACAGATGACACCCCCCTTGTACACACAGGGACACCTTTCCTTCCTGTGTTGTCCTGCTGTATGCATCAGGTACTGTAACCAGTACTATGTGAACAATGTGAAAAAACAGGCTTTCTGAAAATAAAAATACTTGAAACATAAATGAAGCTGTTTAACACCATAAGCACTAAATATGATTTGGCCAGCTGACACTACAAATACATCTGCAAGTATGAAAAATAAGTTGCCATTTAGTATAGTAGTATGTATTTCTGTGCAGAACCACCTAAGCTATGCAAACTACTCAGACTTACAGGAAAGAATCAAAACAAACAGTTGTTATACGCTTCTTCCCTTACACAGTTAAATGCAAATTCTCCCTTACAGTCATATTCCTGCTACCTCCCTGCACACACAGCTGATACGCCACCTACTGCAAACCCAACTGACAGTCGGAGCAATGCGAGCAGCATTTCCATTCCAACATCGAGCTGGAGCTGAGTAAAGGTGCTTTTTAATAAGAAACATCCTCTTTGCAAGCTGACAAGAGCAAAGCAGGATAGCTGGCTTTTTGTTCTAGCTTCAATAATGGAGAGAAAAGGAAGCAGAAGAGAAAACGAATGCGAAGAAAAAACCAGCAACTCTGAAAGCTCCGAGCTAGACAAGGACTATAAAACATCTCTGATTACTCTGAATGTCGGTGGTTATCTATATATCACACAAAAACAGACACTAACCAAGTATCCAGATTCTTTTCTGGAGGGGATCATAAATGGAAGAATAATGTGCCCATTTGATGCAGATGGTCATTACTTCATAGACAGAGATGGACTCCTTTTCAGACATATCCTCAACTTCCTAAGGAACGGAGAACTTCTTCTACCAGAGGGGTTTCGAGAAAATCAACTTTTGGCACAGGAAGCTGAATTTTTCCAGCTTAAAGTACTCTCAGAGGCAGTGAAATCAAGGTGGGAGAAGGAACAGCTAGCATCTCGAGAGACTACTTTCCTGGAAATAACTGACAGCCACGACCGTTCACAAGGACTTAGAATCTTTTGTAATGCTCCTGAATTCATTGCAAAAATAAAATCCAGAATTGTACTGGTGTCCAAAAGCAGGCTGGACGGATTTCCAGAGGAGTTTTCAGTGTCTTCAAATATTATTCAATTCAAGTACTTCATAAAGTCTGAAAATGGTACACGATTGGTACTGAAGGAGGACAACACCTTTGTCTGCACCCTGGAAACTCTTAAATTTGAGGCTATAATGACAGCTTTAAAATGTGGGTTTAGACTGCTGACCAGTCTGGATTGTTCAAGAGGGTCGATTGTTCACAGTGATGCACTGCATTTTATCAAGTAATCACAAAGGCAAAGGAAACGAGCACGCAGCCAGTAAACCTCCTTGAGCTGCAGCCTCCTGGCATCACAAATAATGCATCTAACTGGCCCTGTACCACACAGCTCAGCTGCTAATCAACTGATGTGAACTAATGGTATGTAAATCTCATAATGACATCTATCCCTGGCTTACTTAAGCCAAATGAAGATTTTATGCCTGAATTTAACAAAAATTATCGGCTAACATTGTAAAGACAGATGGAATGCTTTATGCTCTTTGTAATATGTTTTCTCAATGCTGTCTTTCAACCAGAGTCGAGCTGAATTTTTGTGTACCCGTGTGATGAATGTGCATATACCTAACTGCTCTGCTGAACAGAGAATGAGAGTATTTTCATATAATAAGCAGGCTTAAAGTATGTTTTGCTTATAACAAATTCAGAATGGATTTAACTGGAATAAATGATTTTGACTGTTCATTAGTGTTTATGGTAATCTATTGTACTGAATTTGCAAAAAACAAGATTGCAAGAGAGTTTAAAATTAACCAACTTGATTTTTAAGATAATTGATTTCTCAACTCACTTAACCCCAAATTTATACCATGTTGCAACACTAATAGTAATTGCCAGAAACATGTAAACCAACAAAATAATGCTGGGGGAGATTTGTTTAATTACAGGAAATGAGTTCAATCTGCACAGAATGTTAAAATTTTCGTAGTAAGTACATATGAAATAGCTAATAAAAGTATTTGACATAAAGTTTAGTGTAACAGGTTTCCAGTAATGGCATCCTACAATGCTACAGTCAGTATTTCCTAGCAATCATTTATGCTCATAAGGACAGGCAGTGAACAGAGCCCTTGCTTTGCACAGTGGCTTCTGAATGCAATGAGTACTATCAGTTCTGAACAGACCACCTGCTGGCACTAAACACGATTCACTCTATGTAATGGAATAAATAAATACCTTCATTCTCCTCATCACCACTGTTTACCAAATATTTTAATTTACATTTTAAACTAAGTTTCAATACTTTCTATTGAACAACTGTAACTAATTTAACCACAAGTATTATGAACCAGTCACTTCACAAAAGTGAACTGAAAAATCATCATAAAAGGCAAAAAGAAGCTGCACTAAGTTTGAGCTTTCTTTGTCATTGAAACCAATCATCATTCACAGCTCATATGAACCCAAAATTCAAGTAAAATGCTTATAAAAAAAGAAAAAAAACCAACTAAGTAGTTCTCCCAAAACATTGACTTTGTATGTGAAAAAAATAATGTCAACGAAATGCAGTACAATCCATACGAGAAGCGACAACCAAGGAAAACAACTAACACAAGACAGGCTGAGAACAGTTGTGGTTTGGATTTTAGAGGGAACAAATAAATCCTTAATAGCAAAGGCCAGGAATACAAATGCAAGTAGTACTTATCCCTCAACATGAAACTCTCTTTCAGTTTTAACATACAACAGGTGCTGTTAACTAGGTCCCTTGCTAGAGATGACTTAATACAGGGATGCTACATCTCCAGACCAGGCAGCAGTGACTGAAACATATTCCAATATGATTTTATCAAATGGGGAAATTCAACCTCCCCAGAATACTCCATCAGAATGAATCCACTGTTTAGAAATTATGTTGTTTTCTATCTAGTCCTCATGTTGCAGACTTACAGTTCATAAAACTTGCGGTTCTACAAAAGATGCGGTTCTAAGCAGAACTCTTCCAGACTCTAATGTTTAAAAATCAGATCACTTTACATTTCAGGCATACAAGCTGAAGAACTTCCCATGTATCCCAAAATTTCCCTGAATTAGTCCAAATGCATTAACTATCTACGCACAAAAGATACATAGTAAAATATTATTATTTACATATACCACCAGCATGTGTCATCTTCTCTCCTCCCTCTCCAAGCTATTTTCAAATTGATGTATTAAAAAAAAAATACTCATTAACCACTAATCTTGTGCTTTTAAGAATCTGTAGAACTTCTGTGAAAAGCAAATGTGAAAGCTTCCCTAAAAGAAAACCAAAATCCTCTGATCTTCCGGGACAAGAACTAGAAACTCAATCACACAGAACAATTACATGAAGAGCCCTTTGTAGACACAATTCTCTACATGAGCAAAAAAAAGTGACAAGACATTCTAAAAAAGCTCCATAATGAATCCACAAGTTTTAAAGCAGCATGCCCACAGTGCTGTCAAATACACAGCCTGCATCAGCACAAAGTCTGGAGGAGGCTGTTGCTCCTAGGATGTCAAATTATACATGTGCATTTAAGTGCTTTTGGTTATAACCTTCATTTGCCCTGGATCTTTGACTGAGATTTAAAATGTCATTGCAGCTGGAAAGAAGGAAAGTGAAAATCAATTTTTATTTCAAACAATTAATAAATGTTAATTAAAATATGTTGTGGTTCCTCACCTTTCAGTTGGGCTCTTAGGATACCAAACACCAGGGAATCAATTGTTAGCACTTCGGTATCAGAAAGCAGCACCAGTTTTTTATCACCAAGGAATCAATTAATGTTAGCACTTCCCTATCAGAAAGCAGCACCAGTTTTTTATCAGAGCATGACTTTCACTCATGAAAAATCAGTAGAGAATTTGATGGGTCTGCATTTACTGTAGAAAATAATTTCAAAATATAAGTAATTCATAAGCTGATAATAACAGGTAACATGGAAACCATCTGAAGCATCTTCTAAGAATACTCTATAGCTATGTATGAAAGATTTATTTGCCAGGCTTTTGGTTCAGAGTATCTACTGCCCTCTCAACCTATGAAAGAGAGCTTGAAATCTTCTTTTTTAAAACAAAAAATGTACCTCTCTGATCATTGTTAAAATAAATACCTGTGTTGTTTGGTTGGTTTATTGCGGGTTGCTTTCTTTGTTTAAAATTCAATGATTCATTTACCTTACATCCTTTTAACTGGATTATTCATGTATTTCTGTGCAAGTAGCACTGACATCTACAGCATACATGTAAAGTCATCTGCTGCAACACTAACTTCAGTCTTGTTTCTTTTCCCTTTTTCATGAGCAGTGGTGCATTTCTCCAAGTGTCAGGGTTTGAAATTTTTACATGCTGCCTCTGATGGAAGGCACCTCACTCAGCTTTCTGAATTACACAGCAAAAAGGAACATGGAGGTAAAAAATTAATTCCCTTCCTTGCTCACACTAAACAAATCCACAACTGTCTTGAATCATGCCACATCAGCTACAATTAGACACTTCAAACTAGTTACAAACTTGAGCAATTTTTCAGGGCGGGAGTGTCTTGCTTTGGTATATAAACAAAAAAGACCACATAAAACCTTAATACTGTGAATAATGTTTCCTTTGTACTCCATAAACATACTAAATAGAACATAAATATGTTTTGCATATGTTCACTCAGTCAGGTACTTGTGTTCCACCACAGGAGGATATGCCAGAAAAGGTACCCAGTTATACATCAGCTACCTTTTCTGTCTTTTCTTTAAGGCTGGAAATTTCATATTCAATAACTACTATGACAATACAAAAGCTGCAAAATCAAGTGCTTAAGTCAGAAATATCCACAGTTGTTCTAACAACCTTACTTAGTATATGATGTGCATGAAAAATATTTCTATTCCTCTTTCTCTCCTCAAGGCTTGGATCACAACAAACTTATCAGAGCTGCCCTACAGGTATCAGGACAGAATTACAATTACCATAATTTCTCTGATGATCTTCAACTGCTCCAGTAGGAGTAAGAAGGAACTTCCTCCCCTTTCCCCAAGGAGGCACTTAACCTGCTCCCAGCTCCACTTGCCTCCCTGCCTGTTTTCTCAGGCGAGAAAAGGGGTTACCAAGCAGAAAGGAGAGAAGCAAATGAAGGCAGGACTAACTTCCATAGATTACAAAAAAATATCCTTGTCCCTATTAGTTTCTTGAATGACTGCTCATGGAAAAATATAAATAGCTGCCAAATTGACCAAAATACTGACACTTGGATGCCCACCTTTTCCCCTTGGTGGGGAGAAGCCAAGGACTCTATCACACTTTGCAGTACACTGGCATAGGTACCAACTAGGGATTTCTATATGAGAACAAAACCCACAAGAGGCTGCACCATGTCAGACCAAGGCCTGTTTTAGCCCGGTTTTCCTTGGTGACTGCAAACTGTTTCTAAACCCAGATACTTCGCATGTCTGGAAGAATCCCCATTTTTGATCCTTTGACCCTCACATCCTTTCCCTTATCTTGTTCTCTCCTCCCATCATACAATGACTTTTCATTTTTGTTTCACTGTACCTCTTCCCTTCACCAAGCCAGTTGTGGGGCTTTGCCTAGGAAAGAACATATAATCAGGAAAAATATACACAATGCCCCTTTGAAGAATTTCTTCAGTCTCTAACCACTTACTGTCCAATGACTTCTACAGTCAGAAGTGGTTTCTGAAGGTAGTCTTGATGGTGTGAAATACACTGGCTGCACAATAAAGTCAAAATGCAGCTCCAACTCCATACCTTCAGTACTGACTCACCCACTGACCAGTGTTTCACAGCATCATAATTGCACTATTGATATTTTCAAACGCTTGTGTCTTATTTTTTATTTTTTGCATTTGTACCTATTACAACTGTTCAAGTGACAACAGGTCACTTCTTTTCTACAGCAGGTAAAAATTACATCATCATTTGCAGAAAAATCTGTGGCTTCATTATTTTCACCTCATAAAGCATTACAAAGTTTCCACTCAGTAAGATGAGAACAGGTTAAAAAAATTACCTTCTTCCTCCACTCCTCATTAGTATACAAGCAGAATAAGAACAGGCAACAAATAATACAATTTAATAAGGGCAGTGTCTAATCCATCCAGTTATTTGTGTAGAAGGGTCATGTTGCCCTAATGCTGCTGACTGATGAATCAGGATTGGTGATGAAGAGGACAAGTTAAATTGGGTCTATGACAACCTAAGTACTATTTTCCTAGGCTAGATCATCTTTGCTAAATAACTATTACATAAACCTAACTTTGTCTGCTGCCCTGCAACACAGGGTAGATTGACAGGAAAGTGACTACTAGTTAAAAAAAGGAAAGAATCTTTATATAAGAGAGGCTTGCATAATATACTGGGTTGAAACAAAATCAGTAAGTAACACACAAGAAATTAAGGATCAGAAAAAATGGGGTTTATTTACTTTTGAAATAGACATTTTGTAACTCCAATGGACAGGTATATCACAGAGAACATTGTCTCAAAATGTGGGCTCTGTAAATCACCATCATTCCCAATAAAATGCCAGAAAACAAGCAGCATGGCAAGGACTGGGGAAGGTAGGAGGAAGATGTATGATGACACCTGAGGAACACAGATGAGCAAGCACTCGGAAAAAGAAACTGAAGTTGCCTTTCTTTCTGAAATTGCATAGCATTCTGTAGAACTAGACAGTTGATTTCTTTTCCCAAAAATATGTGCAGTAGGAGTACCACACATAGCTAATGCAACAGTCTCCCAAGAAGTTGTTTCTATTTGTGCTGTTCAAAAGCTGGTACAATAATTATAGCTGTAAACAGCAGCTACTCATTTAAAACACTATTACGACATGATGATATGCAAGCTCAACATGCTGAGATTTCAAAACCAAGTTGTTACAAGATGACTCCGATAAACTGAGTCACTCTGAATGTCTGTAAGCTTCTCCTGATAATGCTAAAAATTACCACATTATTGCCATGTTCATTGGTGGTGTGACTTTGGGGGACATAACCTTGATTTACCAACAGTTCATGAAAGCCATCATCTTTCTGGGCATTAAAGGGGGATCACACTAGTTCTACCCTAAGCATTATTTCAGTTTTGTGAAAAGCTAGATCTCTATGCTTTTCCAGGATACATCTTTTTTGCCTTTGACACTACCAAACTTAAAGCAGCAGCTTTGTTCCAGGCATGGAAAGCCTGCTCAAAATGAAGCACAAGGTTTTCTTGCTCACTGCTCCTGAAGAGAGATTTGGCATCCTGTGTAAGGGGGTGGCACTTTACCAGCCACAGAAGCACATGAAGGAGATGAGAATTCAGATTTAAACACCCAAGGCTGCTTGCTGGGGAAATGCCCCAGGAAAATGAAGTTCCAAGGGGCTTGCTAGAGTTTAGATTTTGATGCTCAGGGAAGTTTGCAGTGCTGGACTCTCCCAGCTGTGAGGATGGGGAGGGAGAAGTGTGGTGAGAGAGCCTACGAGCACTATGAGATGAAGAGAAAAGGACTCAGTGTCACTCTGTGTCAGCTGAGGGCCTTGGGTTTGTGGTGAAGACAGATGCCCACACAGTGCAACACTGAGGTCATACAAGTAATGTCTAATAATCCTGAAATAAGTAAATAATAGGGGAAATTTTTTACAAAATTCTCTTGTTGCTTTTCATATGCCAGATTTCAAAGAGGCAATTTTCTTTATTGTAGCAGAAGTCAAAGGAATTAACTTTTTAAAAAAATTGTTAATAGAAAACTTTAAGCTACAAATCTGCTGCAGCTCCACAGAAAGCTATTTGTTAGCTCCTAGGAAGTTCTTGATTTTGTACCATAGTGAACAGATGAAGTGAAAAAAAAAAAGAACAGGTCAGAGGTGGGTACAGACTCTCTCAATTAGGAAGAAAAAATAAGCAAACAAACTAGCAGTGAACAGGGTAAGCATGAAAAAATTTAAACACAACAAGCAACTGTAACACCAACCCCAGTCATTTATTGCCTTTCTACTACTTAAATAAGGCCTTTGGCAAGTATTAGGGATAAAGCAGTACATTTTCTCAATGCTGAAACTGGTAATCTCAGAGAAGACAAATTAAAGGTCCTGCCAGCCAGGTTGATAAGAATCAGCTAAAGAGAGGAAAAGGTACTCTCAGGTTAGAAGGCTTATCAATACTAACATTATCTAAGGCCTGCAGCACTGCCAGGTCTTGTGACATTTCCAACACATCTAAAATGAACAGCAAATAAAATTCTTTCCCAACAGGGAAGAAATCTAACATGTATGCCATCTTATGCCTTCCCATATGATGATAAAAGTCCACTTCCATAACCTTTCTGCTACACTAAGATTACGATTTCTGGGTATGCCCACAGAGTACAGCACAGAAATCCCTAAGAGAACCTGCATGAGTAGGACAATATACTGTAGCACAGCTACTCAGTGCTCCCACTCCTGTATCACCACTGTTATTGGCAAGATGCTGGGGCTGGAAAAGCCTGATAGCTCAGCAAGAGCACAAAATGAGTTTTGCTAGACTCAAGCATACAGAAAGCTCAGGTCCTCCTACTGTACTACTGCCTCCAGTGTTCTGGTAGCCACAGTTATCAAAGGCAAAGACAAATGACTACACACAACCTTATAAGAGCTGTTCTCGCCTTTGCTTTGATTACTTTCCCCCAAAAAAGTTACCTCCATGGTTAAAAAGAAGAAACTTTAACTATCCCTGGTGGAAGCTGTGTAACAACAGT
>VXAC01003560.1:1793725-2072370 GCA_013399225.1 Rhipidura dahli | reverse complement strand
GGGGGGGAAAGGCAGGGGAGAGAAAGGCACAAATGGAACCTGAGTGTAACAGTACTGGATCAGACTAAAGGTCTGCTTTGCTCAGCATCATGAATCCAGTAAAGTGGTCACAAGTAGACATCTAAGAAGAAATGCAAGGACAGTGCAGCCATGTATGATTTTCCTACTGGGTATGCATCCCAGTGTCCACCTGGCTTTTGTGGCTTGGGGTCTCTCAAATCAGATGTCCTCTCAATCTTAGTCCCCTTAAGTGGATTTTGGTTGATAAAAAGCTCAACCCAGAAATGTGAGCTCACAGCCCATAAAGTTAATCATATCCTGAGCTGCATCAAAAGACGACTGGTCAGCAGGTCAAGGGAGGTGCTTCTGCCCCTCTCCACTCTCTTGAAACCCCATGTGGAAGACTGCTTCCAGCTCTGGGCTCTCCAGTGTGACAAGGACATAAGGGCCACAAAGATGATCAGAGGGCTGGAGCACCTCTCCTACCAAGACAGGCTGAGAGAGTTGGAGTTGTTCAGCCCAGAGAAGAGAAGGCTCAGGGGAGACTTTAGAGCACCTTCCAGTACCTAAAGGGGACTACAGGAGAGACAAGGGCATGTAATGATAGGACAAGGGACAAAAGCTTTAAAGAGAAAAAGGGCAGATTTAGATTACATGTTAGGAAGAAATTCTTTACTTTGAGGATGGTGAGACACTGGAACACATTGCACAGAGAAGCTGTGGATGCCCCATCCCATCCCTGGAAGTGTCCCAGGCCAGACTGGATGGGGCCCTGAGCAACCTGGTCTAGTGGAAGGTGTCCCTGCCCATGGCAGGGGGTTTGAAGCCAGACGGTCTTTAAAGCCTTTAAGGCAACACGAATTATTCTATCATTCTATGATCTTTCATATCTCTTTGGTCTCCTCTAAGGCTGTGTCAGCCTTTAGCAAATACCACCTTCACATCCACATCTTCTGTCAAGGAATTCAATTACATTCTGAGTGCAGAATCACCTCATTTTATTTACTTTGAAACTGACTCCCGCAAGCCTTAAATCCGTTACGTGTTAGTCTTGTACTAGCCAAGACAGCAAACATTTGATTTTCCTCTGCCCCTTTGATCTATCATTCAAGGCTCTGAATTTGCAATACTCCAAAAGTCTGAACCCATCAAATGTGATCATGCTGGTACGTGGGTGAACTGCAATAATCAGCAAAATACCTCATAGAAGACAAACACAACTTGTGAAGTCATGACCTGCAATGCCCAGCATGGCTAAGATTCCTGGGATTCCTCAAGAGTCATAAGGAAAACCAAGAACTCTGGTACAAGCCAAAAGCACACTTCTGCTTAGTTCAGTACTTCAACAAGCTGGACATGGACATCGCAGAAAGACAAAACATAGTTATGGGATTAACTCCCACTGTTTTGTATCAGGTTCTGTTCTCAGGAGAGAAATTGTATGACAATAAATTCGTTTGCTCAGACATAAATGTGACTATTCACACAGTATACTAAAAAAAATAGCCAGATTCTAAGGACTCCAAGGACATTTACGCAAATTCTCAAAAAAATTAAATCTAGTTAGTGATGATCTACATTAAATCTGTATCCTTTTGCTATTCTACCACTGCACCTTCCTTGTTCTTCCACAATATTTATTATAACCATTACCATAGGCCTTGACTACATATACCTTAAAGAAGGAATCATTGCTTCTTTGTGTGTTTCAGCAGCTACAAATGGAGTCTTATACTGATTATGGCTCCTGGAAAGCTACTGGGAAGCATGTATTTTAAGTTATGCTGTATTTATCTGCTGCATTTATCTGCCAGTAAACTCAATTATATTTCCAAGACAAAACATGTTTCTGTGGCTTGGAAATGGCAGAAACTGCATGTAAATTATCTTCAACATTGAGTTGCAAGCTAGTATTTAAATTAAAAATTACTGTTTTATTCCTCCTGACAATCATTTCTCAGAGTTTCACTTTTGAAGTATAATTAATATATGTTAACTGCTTGAAAGAGGATAAAATCAAATGTGCATTTAGCAGCTTCATATTGTCCCATGTTATACCATAAGAACTCTGTCTTTAACAAAAAAATGCTGACTTTATCACATGGAGTCGAGTGGTTATCATCATGCTTACAATAAATTTCAAATATTCTAACATGTATAATCAACATGTGAATCCTTTTTTTTTCTGTAGTATCAAGAAATTAAGGAAGTGGTATCTACAAACAGTTCAAATGTTGGCTATTTGTGCCTGCAGTCGCACACATACATTCACAATTGGTAAAATTTTAATACCAAGTTCACCCTACACTGTCTGTCTACATGCTCAAAGCTTAAGCAACATTATATACACAGCTGCTGCCCATGCAACTTCCATATAATGCACTTCCACAAGGACAGCACCTAATTGCATTTGCTCTTACATGAGAATGCATTTCTCTACAGTATCATTCTCAGCAGACTACACAAGCTATGAGCAGCAGCTTCTGAGTATTTTTATTGGGGGGAGCAGGTCACACTTTATACTGGCACAAATGCTTGGTTTTCACAGCTTCTGTCACCACTGACAGCACTTACAGGTAGGTGAAAGCAACGCCATAAACAAACAAGAGCTACATACACATATTTGGACTTAAATTGCTTGCTCATCCTCACATAGGACCAAGCAAAGCCAATCCTCATTTCGCTTTTCCTTTAGCTGAGTGTGTCATCTGCTAAGCTCCTTTCACTTTTAGCATAAACCAGCCTTCAGGCACTAAACAACACTGGTTGAATCACCAAGCACTGTTTATCACAAGCTCTAAACAAATAGGATTTCTGTATGGAAAAACTGATCTAAAATGATAAAATGCAAAAGGAGTTCAAATTTAGTTTAAGTAAACTTGTCAAACATATGTCTTGATTCCTGAATATTTTGACTGTAACTATCATTTGAGATATTATGGATACTAAAGATTCTACATGGGCTCAAACAACAGGGACACTTCATAGAAGGAAAATCCATGAGGTTCTGTTTAAGTAAAACACCATCATTTCTGGTTCTGGAACTCCCTGAGCTGTGAATCATTAAAGGCTGGAAGAAGCTGGAACAGCTTGCCCGGAGAGGAGGCAGATGCTCAAAGTTAGGATGGACAGGGTCTGAGCAACCTGTTTTAGTTGAAGATGCCCCTGCTCATTGCAGGGGTGTTGGACTAGGTGAGCTTTAAAGGTCCCTTTCAAACCAAACTGTTCTATGATTCTGTGAGAAGGATCTTGGGGAGCTGTGCTTCTACACTGTTCTTACACTCATCTCAAGGCATCTATTGACCACCACTGAGGACAGGACACCAACCAGATGACCTTTGGTCTGATCCAGCATCACTCACAGTCTCTCTCAAACAGCATCATGTAGAGTAGCAACAGCAGTACTATCACGGCTTTTCCACGTGGTTTGCAACTATCCCAACAGTAATGTGATTCAAAAGGTCACACTTAATACTAATGATTTACAACACAACAAATTCTAAAGTTTGACAGCACCATATCAATGTAAAAATTTTTTACAGATGTAAATCAAATTGTTTTCGAATGCCATATCTCATTTACTTTCTTTACCTACTAACTATGAATAAACCTTACATATTTTTATTAAAATAAATAATACCCCAGTAATAAAAAAAAGTAATACCCAAAAGGATCTTGCTATGCTAACGTGCTAAATATATATATAAAAGACATCATCTTTGCCTCAAAAGTACTTGCTGTAGGCCAAGAAACAGTAGATAAACAAAAAAATTGAGCACTAAATAACCTCAGTTACTTGAGAGGTAGTTTGGAAAAGGTCATCTGAGTTCCACAGTGATTTTGAGAAAAAAGTGAATAAGCAAATTGTGTTAGTGATGGCTGAGAGTCCTCCTTTATATGCCCCACAGTAACCAACTACCATCACTCAGAGACTGAATCCATAACCAGTTTGATTCCATCAAATGGGTTTAGCACTCAGTCTTGTCAGCATATTTAAACAGCCCACAGCACACAGTGATTCATTCTTCTGGCTGAAGCAAAAATACAAACAACTGAACACGTGGCCATCTTACACCAACACTCGCAGAATAAGGAGGAGGCACCAAGAAGGAAGAGCAGACAATTCAACCATTCAAACACAAACCAAAACAAAATAAACCACAAAAGCCAGGCAAAACCAACCCTTATAACTAAAAAAACACCTAAATGGAAGTATCAAAATTCTGATTCATTTTAGCAGTTAAAATCTCAACATCTGATTAACACGAGACATCGCACAGCAGTGAGTCTCAGTTTTCAAGTATAAAACACCGATCTCTAGGAAGCAGCCCTTCTTTTAAGACTTCACCACAATTCACACAGAATCAGAGTGAACAGGTTTTACCAATTAACTGAGAAGAACTACAAGCTATAAAACACACCATGGATTCAGTACAAGACCGCAGACTATAACATTCCTAACACCAGTCTTTTGACATGCTTAGGCCGGTGTAATAGAAGGAATCTCCATTTTAAAAAGAATTCCCTACTACAGAAAACAAAACCCAAACCCTACTTCTAGCCAGACACAAACTATACACTTTTGACAATACTTGCTGAACTGCAATTCAAAGAAGTCAGATATTAGAAAAAGCAGACGTCTCCATGTTTAAGCATCCGAAAAGTACTTTGAAGAAGACATTTTAAACACCCACTAGCATTAGACATATGTTCAGGAAACGCTTTTAAGAAAAGTAGGAGTTTGAAACTTTTCCACAACTTTCACATGAGCCATCTCCTACCTGTTTCTTTACCACTTACAAGTGCCACTCCAGTCCCAGTACTATTTAATCTGTGTGCATCAGGGATAACCCTACTTTTTACGGACTATTTTTATGACTACTTAGTTTATGCAATTGGAATCAAATAACAAAAGATCTAGAAATGTGTTACAAACTTTCCCACCAAAAGGAAAGAAGTAAAACTAAAAGCAGACAAACAGTGAACCAAACCAAAGTTGAGAAATAAATTAAAAAATCTGAAACAACATTCCAAAGAACTTTAAATTTCTAGACCTCTCCCTCATAATTTTATTCCCTTTAAGTAAAAAATATTAATAATTTATACTTTCGTCACAGCAGATAAACAGTTTATGAAGTTATTTTTTAATATTATGATATTCTACTAAATATAACATAGACTTTTTTTTTTAATCCACCAAATTATTAAGAAGCAAAACTGAAAATCTGCAGTAGTAACTAATTCCTTAAGTGCTTCAAGGAAAGTGTCTGTACTCACCAGCACTGCCACTTTCTGATTTTTCTTCTGATTGGTTTTCTGTAAAAAAAAAACAGAAAAGGAATCATAATGTTTCTGTGTTGATTATTTGAAATTACATCTAAAATTTGGGTTGCAAAGTAAAGAATGATAAATTATGTTAAAATCACAATCACTGGATTTGATTAATGTTTATAAATTTACCTTCTGAGGAATAATTTGCTACTAGGAGCAACAAATAAACCCCAACTCCTTTAGCATCCAAACTCACAATTTAAATTAGAGGACTCTATTACACCTCTGACAGAGCTCTGCAAGAACAAAGTTACACATTTATACAAAATCAGTAGTAGGACTACACTCAAGCAATGTACATTATTCATTTATCTCACTTGTCAGTCTAGACAAACAAATATTTTTGTATGTTACAAAAATAATCAAGGTTCTGCAAAAGAATGTTCTTAATAGGCATTAGGTAAGTTTTTGGCCTTGACCAACATCTTCTCTACCCTTACTACAGGCCATGGAGGAATTTATTTCTTCAAGCTTTTTCCTGTCTGATTATTTGTCCTCAAATGGTACTGTATAGTCCATTGGTATTTTTTTGTCAAGTATTTGTACTTGTCAAATACAACAAAAACATAATCAGAAACATCTCCTGTTCCATTTAGCAGAGAATCATAAGTATGTATGGAAGAGAAACAGACACAGTGTTGCAAAGTGACTTGCAAAAAAGATTATCACTCCGGTGAATGACAGAGTCAGATTCAGAAACAGCTTTCTGCAAGAAATTCTGATCCCACATTTCAAGAAATGGCTGCCAGTAGATGAATTGTGGTAATCTGAGTTGTAACACTTACCAACTCCTATAAAATTAAACCCCTACATTAATTTGTCAGTTTTATATTTGACTGTTCCTCCTATATTTCTCCTTTTTATGCATCCTCTGCTGCAGAAAATAAAAAGAACATTTTCACTGAAACACAGTTAGAAATGGTAAAACATACCTGTCCTTTGCTTTCAACTCAGGCAACTTAGAGCTGTCATTACAGGCTATTTACTTACAGACAAGAGTGAATTATTGCTCTAACTCAGAGAGTAATTTTCAAGTTCAGTTAGGTTGATAATTTCTGCCATTTACAGGCTGGGTACTAACAGAACTGAAAACATGAAATATTTTAGAAAACCTTTTTCTTGCCACTGATTCTTGCTGGCTTTGAAGGTTTCTGTCCCTCTTTTCTCATTGAGATGGCTTAAGAGCCTGAGAACTAAATGCAAACATAAAAACCAGTATTTTAGAGCTCCTTCTTTCTTTATACCAGGTGACTGTAATTAGTCTTAGCAGTTGAATGCACCTGCTCTCTCTACAAGAAACAATCATGGTATGGCCCTTCCCCAGCTATGAGTATTCACAAAGTGAGTATCCCTGCCAAGTTTCAGACATACGTCCAGGATAGCCTGTTTGCAGAAAATCAAGTATTTTCCTGTTGATATTATTTTTGGGCTTATTTGACACATTTACAGCATAATGTAAAATAAATGCCCAACCAATACCCTAACTCAATTGTAACCTAATGAAGGAAACACACAAGAAGCAGAGAGGATGTAATGAAGAACATACAAGCATACAAAGATACGAATGCCTGTATGAACTGAGAAGTGAGATGCAACTGGACTTAAAGCTGTTCAATTTTCAACTCAGTTTCAATGGAAAACCAGAGTTACCTCGCTGAAACTATTGCCAAAGACATCACACTTAAACATTGCTAGAGCATCTCTGATTCCAAAAGCAATAAATGTATAAGGAAAGTGTGTGTGTTCATATCTGCCCTCAACAGTGGAGGCAAAAAAGCAGACAGAATTCAATCTTGCAAAAAAGTGGTACTTTTCTTCCTCATTGTTAGAGAAGACAGTTTTGTTACGATTAGGTCACAAGTCTGTGTTTCAAAAATCTTCTCAGTACTAATATCATGAAGGTAAAGGAAGTTGTACTTTGTCTACTTAATATATTTCACTAATGCAGAATGCTCAGCCTCCTCTACAACATGCAAGAGATGATAAATGTCCCTAAAAAAAGTCAACAGACTGGGGTTGGTTAGCTGGGTTTTTTTGTTGTTGGTGGGTTTTTTGCTGTTGTTGTGGTAGTGGCGTGGTAGTGGGTGTTGGTTTTTTACACGTACATCAGTGACATCAGTAAAAAAAGGTATTCTTAATCAGTGGAAAGCAAAAAGACTGTTTCCATCACACTGAGCCCATTCTAAGAAACCATATATTCTGTGTGTTGTATCCTCAATTGTTTAAATTTGTACAGGAATTAACAGTCTATGGTTTAAATAACAGAAATGAAAATAAAATTAGGTTATCCCTGCCAGCCAGCTGAACTTGCTTTAAAGGTATTTTTTTTAATCCTCGAACAAGCCTATGAAGTAATTAAATAAATATAATTTCCATTTTTTTGAGACAGAGAAGGGGTATGGTATAAGCAACTGCAATTGTTTTCTAAATGGACTGTATGTCACAATAATACAAAATTTTGAGCCATCAAAATGATATCTGTAATTAAACTAGCTTGAGTCACACATTCTCCTCTTCTGATCAAAGGTTTCACCTTTATGAGCCTCAAAAATATTTGGAAATTTGCATAAATGCCATAAATTTGAAAGGCTGCTGTTGCTTCTATTTCTTTTGATCATGAGGCTGCTGATAGGTTTTCTGCTTCTGCTAACAGTCCAGAAGAGACTGAAGCACATAACAGAACAAAGAAGCATTTGGTTAGATCCCAAAACCTTCTGGAGACTGGAATATACAGTTAAGTGACAGCCCAAACAGAGACAACTGGAAGCTACTGTTAAAGTAGACAGGTATACATCAAAACTCCTCAGCAGGCTGCACTCAGATGGCAGAACAGTAAGGGTGTTTATTTCCTAAATAACAGTTTGATGAGGAATTTCAGAATTCAAACATTTATCTAAGAGAATTGGAAATAGTATTACAAGGCATCAAGACTCTGAGCACACTGTATTTTACTGAAAATAATGAAGTGTAATTAAAGTAGTAACTGCTTTAATGAAAGATTTTTATTTCCATTTGTTCCCTTCACATTTCTTTAATGGCTGGATATAGCTGATATTTAAAGGTACATATTTACAATACAGAATAAAAACCTCTGAATATTCATTTTCACTGGAATACAATTGCACATTGCATGTTATATGGCCAGTATGTTCATGTACAAACTCAGAAAAGGTCCTTTCATAGATGAGAAGCTGTATAAAGGAAAAAACCCCAACAATTCAAAACAATGGAAGAATTTTCAAGAAGTATAGGAATAAAGGAGCTGTTCTTGGGTATATAGGCAGAATTATGTGTATTATTGAACAAGAACACAAAAAAAAAGAAGTGTCATTAACTGAATTTCTGAAGGAGAGAAGGCTCAGGAAACTGAAGAAAAACAAAATATTAAAAGCCAGCAATGTTCTGTGAAGCATGAAATGGTGAGACAATCCATGCATGAATGCTGCTCAGAAGCAAAGCTCTGGTATGTGTTCTGTCAATGGAATTCTCCGAACACTTTTTACTTTCAGTAAGATGGAAAGAGCATGAAAGAATTTAAAGACACAAAAATAGATGTTATGGCAATCCCACTTATGAAGGGGGAGTTGTGAAGATATATTCAAAATTCAAATAAAATGAATCATCTCATCCAACGGTACAGATATATCTTACACTTTATTTGTGTCTACAGTGCAAAATCTTCTCCTCCACCCATCAATACTTTACAGTCTGGAATGCAGTTGCCTGCCAGGGTCTGCATTTTCAGAAGTCATATTAGTAGCACAGTTTTCCAAAAAGCAGTTCAGTAAGAAACTTCTAGCATTATCTCTAACAAAGCTGCAATTTTACTTCTGTTGAGAACCAGCAAACCTAAACTACCTGCTGGTAGAAAAATTAAGCATTGGGCAATTACAGCAGTAAGGGAAGTAATGTATAATCACAATCAGAAAAGTTTGCTGTTAAATGTTTAACAAAAGTGTCTTCCCATTCCTTCAACCAAGAAAGAAACTTAAATTACAGCATTAACTTATCTTAGAGTGTCTGCCAGTGGGAAGCTCAGAAAACAATTTTAACCAAATATATCCTATGTATCAGGCCCATGAATTGCCCCTAGATAGTTTCTAGCTATATGCATGTAAGAAAAATTCATTTTGTTCTATAAGACACATTAAAATATATGCAAAATCCTCCGCTTTTCACCCACCAAAAAAATTACAGCTATGATAGCTGATGACAAAGATAAGATTAAATGACTGGAAGCACAAATAGCATTGTTGCATAGCAACTGTTGATGTACATATGGTGATGTTTATAGAACAGAATGTAGTTCATATTTAATGCAGAAATAATATCGAAAGCAGCCTAGACAGCAAGACCTAGACGGCAAGAGACAAGTGTGCTTTGGATCCCTCTGCAGACGTGAGGGAGGCCATGCTTGCCCCCAGCTTTGCTACACTCACGTTTGGGAGCACCACCACAGGCCTCAGTGACCTGCCCAGCTATGCAGACAACGCAAAGCCCACACGTGCAACAACCTTGCAAAGGAAGCAGCGGGACACCTTGCAACTACCACTTTCAGAGTACTCAGTATCATTTACCGGGGCTATTTCAACAGACAAAAAAAAAGAAAAGAAAAAATAAATGGAAGAAATCCCCAAGGTAATCCAAACAGAAGATGCAGCATGTGTGAAAGCCATAACATAGGCCAGGTTTTGAACAGTATCTGGGATGGGAGCCTCTTTACCCAGCTTTGTATTAGCTCAGATACACACTGCAGAAGAGCAAGAAACTGCAATTCATTAGACTTTGGACACAATAAATTGCACCTCGGAAGAGCCTACTGCTGCCCATTAACTAATATGGGACCACCAGAGATGCACACATTTACAACGAAAGAACTAAAGGATTTCTTCCAATACTACAAGTAGGAGAAGCAAGTTCAGTTAAGACAAAGCAAAATAAAACCCACGGAGAATCCATTCAGAAGACCAGAAATTACATCATGCAGAAAATATTAAATTACTTGTCAAATCTGATCTTTTTTGCTTGCTCTAACTGACCTGATGAGTCAATGGGAGGTGCTGAATTATCCAGAATATGTAAACTCCCTACAGCATCTTCCAAGATCACTGCATATTTCAGAAAGGCCATCAAAAAGACAGTCACTACAGCATAAGGATCCCAGGGTTAAAGGATAACACAGAGAATAGATCTTAGGGCATTCAAGGTACTCAAAAAAAAAAAGGGTGGAGGGGGGAACAAATCAGAAACTCACAATCAAAAAAAACCCACCCTGTACAAAACAAACCCAACTGCTTTACACCATTTGTTCCATTTCATTTAAGCCTCAAGAAGGATATTGACTGAGAGCAATAGTGCATGAAGGACCTTTTTATCCATATTTCAGTTGCCTAATTCCTCAATTGCACCCTTCTAGATGCATGACACCTGCAGTTTCACACCAATCTTTGGCCCACGGTTCAAACTGACATATTGCTTGTGTTACATGGTGCAGTTTGAAAAAGGAAAAGGAACAAGATGCTTTTCAGAAAAAAATATCCTAATTATAATATGAAGACAAATACTGGTCTGTGAACCTAAGAATGAGTTAATTTCAATTTCCTATGACTGCCTTACTGGGGGTTGAGTGATGTGCAAAGATTAAGTTATTATTGAGTGTTTTTCCATGGTCAATACAGTGGTTTTTTCCTTGGGGATTTTCTGGCATCAGAGTAGCAGCCTGTCTTTCAGCTGGGACATCTCTACAGTCCACTCTTCAGACACCTGTTTTCACACTAGCCATATTTCACTTTGAAATTTGTTGAAATTGGACAAAGAGCTCAAAAAATATCTACACATTTAAGCACACGACTGTCATCTCAGAAGCATGGTGCCTGCATGGAATCTGACTGGAATTTGGAATATTTGTGTCACGTTCATTTTTAAAAGAAAAAAAAAAAAAGTTAGGCAAGAAAAGCGCAATAAAGTGTATTTTTGATTGTATTGTCAACACCAACTTAAACACAACTGCAAAAGATTTTAGCCATTTTGCATTTAAATCAGTTTCAGAAAAACTCATTGACTGCAAGCTATGTTTGCTAATCTCAAGCAAAACCAGTTTTGACAGGGTCTATGCTTATTCAGTGCTGTATTCCAATCATTTCTCATGTCACTAACTACCCTTTCCTCACAGTTATGATATTAACTTCTACTCAGTAGAAGGTCCTCAAATAACTTTTTCTAGTTGCTAAGAAATGGAAAATATTTAATTTATTAAATTAAAACAAATGGACAGAGGAAAAATCAGGATTCTTGTGAAACTGTATTCACAGCAGAGACCAATTCAGGGAGAAAAAACCAAATACTAGTTCATACAAAAACGACATAGGAACAAAACCCCTTTTTTATCAGTGAAAACCCTAAAGGAGAATGTACACAATGTACTGCACTCTGTATTGTATTCCACGTTCCCTCTGTTCTCTTCAGCAGAGCCAGAGCTGAAATATACATTATAACCCAGAAGAACTTAAATCAGTTGCTCAATCACATCAAGTGAACAGACAGACACAAAAAAATTACAGCGGTGTTATCTATGCAGGAAACAACAAACAGCCAAAACCTGACTCCTGAGTCTTCTACTTTAAGAGCATTGAGTTTATTGAAACCAGACATACTGGAATTGTAACAACTTTAATTCTAACTTACCTACTGAAGTTTCTGTGAACACTGTTAAGGTCTGTCCTCCCACACTTTGCAGAAGAAATGGATGTTCCCTTGGTGCACTGACTGAAGCAGGCTTTCCTCCAATATCATTGATGTTTGCAAGCTCTTCATTCAAAGTAAATGACACCTAACAGTCACAATTGACACAGTGTTACTACACAAACTCAATTACACTGTTTCACAAGTTATGGGGAAACAAAAAGAGAGAAAATACAAGTAGTATAGAACATTTCTATTTCAAAAACAAAGAGTGATATGAGAGTCCTTCCATACCAATCTCTCATCGAAACACAGAATTCAAAGCTTTCATGTACTTAATAAAATTTACCCAACTTTTAAAAAGTTTTAAATTACTTCCTCCTGAAGTCAGAGAACAATTTGATTTTACTTATTAAAATATAAGACATAATAGGTTTTCAGTATGAGCACTTAAAAATGTTTTACACAGCCAGCTGAGTTCCAGAAAAATGCTGAAGTACCACAACAAGAGTGAACTACTCTGGGACTCATGAATTGCATACAGCTCAGAAGAGGCTTAAACAGCTCCTTTGCCATGTTCATATTGTATGCTCAATACAGAAGCTAAGGAAGGGGGGACTGGAAAATCAGAAACCCTAGACTCAGGCCACAGCCAGAAACTTGAAGAGGGATACTTCACACCAGCACTGTGTGCTTTTCCTGTGCATCCTCCTTAGCCTTTTGTACTAACACATCTCCAAATGTTTGAAGAGGATGTCACTATGACTGCTGCTTTCAGATGAGTAAACAAAGTGAGGGAACAGGGAGACCTGATGCAGGTCCCACAGGCATCTGTGGGCAGAGCTACTAACAGAATTCTCTCCTGATTCTGTGGTGCAACATTTCACTAGAGGTATAACACAAAATATGTGACATTAGAAACCAGCATGTTCTAAACAACGTTTAGAATTCAAAACATAAACTTTAGCAATTACTTACTTCTGTTCGTCCTTGATTTCTGAAAAAAGAAAATATTTAATATTTAATAAATATATAAATATTTTAAAATATTTAACAAAGTTTCCATAATGTAATTCCTCCAGTTTAGTTTTCTAGATAAAAAAAGCAAATTCAAATTCTAGTTTTGTTATTCATCTTCACTCCTGAGCTGCTCAATTTTTTGTTATGCTGATGCCCAAGAATAAATGGGAAGAGTCAGCATGTGAGAACAGAAGTAGCAAAACAACCCAGGTAAACAAAAGAAAATTCTGCAGTTAGGTGTCCTTAAACCCAGGAAATCAAGCATCATGTAATGGGACAGAGTGACTCCACAGTATAATTTTGTACAATTTATACTCCTAATCACTACACAAGCAAATACTGTTCATGTATCAGAGGAATATGCACACTGTTGGCAAGAAACAGGATTTTGTCTTATAACAGGTGCAACACATTCTTATTTTACTGCAGGCAAGAAGAAAATCTAAGAAATGCAACCACTAAATGTAGAGTAAAGGCTTACTTGACAATCCTTAGTTTTCCCACTTCACCTCTTCCTGAAGCTTTACTCCACTGCTGTGACAAATATTTGGGGACCTAAGAAAAGACAACAGATTTCAAGAAAAGCAGATTTTTAAATTCTGTACAAAATGTGTATATGTAAATACTTTAAATGCTTTTCCCCTGACCACTTCAGAATAAAGTATGAGCTAAATGTAGTAGACAATAGA
Source organism: Rhipidura dahli (assembly GCA_013399225.1). Lineage (NCBI taxonomy): Eukaryota > Metazoa > Chordata > Aves > Passeriformes > Rhipiduridae > Rhipidura > Rhipidura dahli. Next base: position 2,058,649 of record VXAC01003560.1, on the reverse strand, counting down.
GAGCCATAGATGGTTTTGGCTGGAAGGAGCCTTAACAGTCATCTAGTCCAAGCCCCCTGCAATAATGAAGGACATCTGCAATTAGATCAGGCTGCTCAGAGCTCCATCCAACCTGACCTGGAATGTTTCCAGGGATGCCACATCCACAACTTGTCTGGGCAGCCTGTACCAGTGCCTCGCCCCCATCACAAAACATTTCTTCCTTACATCTAGCCTCAATCCACGTAAAACCATTACTCCTTGTCCAACTGCTATAGGCCCTACTAAAAAGTCTGTCCCCATCTTTCTCATCAGCCCCCTGGAGGCACTGGAAGGCACCTATAAGGTCTCCCAGGAGCCTTCTCCTCTCTAGTCTGAGCAGACCCAGCTCTCTTGATCTGGATTCAGAGAAGAGGTGCTCCAGCTCTCTGATGATCTTCGTGGCCTCCTTTGCACCTGCTGCAGCAGGTCCATGTCCTTCTTATGCTGGGGGCCCCAGAGCAGGACACAGCAATCCAGGGCAGGTCTCACCAGAGGACCAGAGCAGAGGGACAGAAGCCCCACCCTTGACATACTACCCACACTGTTGCAGCCCTGGACAAAATTGGCTTTCTGGGCTGTAAGTGCACATTGCTGGGTCACGTCCAGCCTCTCATCTGTCAGTGTTCCCAAGTCCTTGTCCTTAGAGCTGCTCTCAGTCCTTTCCTCCCTCACCTTGCACTGATACTGGGGGATGCCCCGACCCAGGTGCAGCACCTTGTGCTTGGCCTTGTTGAACTTTATGAAACAAATGTGAGCCCACTTCTCAAGCTGTTATATACATACACATACACACATACATACATACATACATATGTATATATATTCTGTTAGGGAGAGCAAAGAGGATAATGTAGCACAAAAATAACACCAACGTAGAATCTCAAACAACTTCAATTTCAAAAACTACTAATCAAATCATAAAAGGCAAAAAAGATCAGCATCATATTCTTAAACTAAGGAGTCTCAGTATTTTATAGGTAAAACTATATTTTCAAATATTTTCAAATATTCATTAGAAATTATCATCTCTCTGGAAAAAAAATCACATCAACCAATCACGGTGATGAGAAGTTAGGCAATTTCAAATCAAAGTGCTGTAAAGGGAAGGCTTAGAGTCTGGGAACCTCAGATATATTGAGCAGCAGACCACAGCCTATTGCCACCAGATGTTCACTCCTCCAACAGCAGAACCACTCTAGGCAAATCTGCCTTCCATCAGTCATTCCCAGCTCTTCACTCCACTGGGCAAAGTCTTTGTGCAGCTGGTCAGTACATGGAAAGAGCAGACTGATCTAGCTAGGAGGAATGGGTAACTTCTACATTTTACCTGTGCTGATTTTGTGTTTAGCAGGTGGAAAAAACAAAGCAGCTCCCCAGCTCATTTTCCCAAACAGCTGCACAAAGTAGTGGTTAGTCCAGAGACAGGAACAAGACCTGCATAATGTGAGGATTAAAAGCTACTGCAGTGATGTTAACTCACCTACACACTAATTCCTTCAGTTCCAAAGGCTATGGTATCTGCAGCACTGGGCAACCTGGGCTCAAAATGGACAATAAAGGCCTCTGGGAAGCAGCACGCTCTTCAGAACTTTGCAGTTCTTTACTGGCACAGCAAAGTTTGTCCTGGCTCACACACTCCACAGCTACTGAAAACATCTGTGCCCACGGAGAAAAATGGTGTGAGGCACAGCCAGTAAGAAAGAGAAATGCACTGAGCTATGCCTGTTCCAAGAACTTGCTGACAAAGAGCAACCTCCTAACTTCCTAAAGCTCAAATTAAAGTAACACTAACTTTGCATTTATCTATTCTTCAAGAATCCCAGAAGATACCTTGGAACTGGTGCTTAGTTAGCACTTACCTTTAGACTCACAGCACCCCACGAAATACATGTGGAATAACTACAAAATCCTGATGTCCTCCAACTGCTCAGACAAACTAAATGGAAGTCCAAGTTCCCATAAAGTTTGGTTTTGGTCAAAAATACCACAAAAGCACAACAGAAAGCCATGAATTGGCACAACCTATCAATATATACTTTTTCAGTTTTCAAAGTGGTAGCTTTCCACAGCAGATTCCACGCCAGATCAGATACAGTTTTCTTTTAAAGTCAAGATAAATGCTATGAAGTGCTCCAGCTGACTCAAAAGAAATATTATTATGTGCTTGCATCAAATCTGTATTTATACTGCCAGCTAATAAGGCAGATGCACATTTAGTATGAGTGGACAAGGAGTGAAGGGCTCTCATGGTGATAAAATCACTGACTAGCTATATAATACATTCGGTCTGGGAATTTAGTCAGATTAAGAGGTTGCAGATCAATCACATTCCTTTCAGTTGCATGGGAAAGTCTCAAAGAGTGCATTTAATCATATTTCTGCTGGCCTACCTGCAATCAAGGGCTATGCAAAGAAAGACAAAGGGTTATGAAGGGCTGTGATCAAAGGAGTACTTCCAGCTATCCATAGGTACTTCAGATAAAACCAGGTGCTACTCACAAACCCACATGCTAATGATGTAAACAATCAGGAAAGATTAAATAAAGTCTTAAATGCTGCAGACATCTTATTTTGCACCTTTCTTTTAACTTTATCATAAGAAAAGATAAACGCATTAAAACCAGTCAGTTTTCAAAGTCTCAACACTCCTTGAAAGAACACAGAGAAAACAAGAGCAACATGCCTTTACAGAGCAGAATTTTCACAGTGGGATTTTGAAAAATACATACCCACAGAAAGAGTGACCTGTGGACAGAGTGCCTGCCAACTGAAAAGCTGCTGAATATAGTTTTCCTGGACAAGTGGCCTTTATTCTGGGATTTGTAGATAAGAACACCTTTCTCTCCAAAAGAGAAAAAATACAATTTAATCACTAGAACAAATCTGACGCACTAAGGAGCATCACTTCAAGACCTCTTCCCACTGCAGTTCTCTTCTTGCTACTCACATTACAGAACTGCCCAGGCTGCAGTACACGAGGCACCCTGCAGGCAGTGCAGGACGCGAGGGCCCTTGCTCCACTCATCCTTCAGCTCGGGCACAGCTTCCCACTAGCCTTTAGAAGGGAACACACAAGCAGCCCCTACATGTAACAAACTACTTCCACTTTTCTGTAAGAAATTATATTAGCTCTCTCTACATAGAAATCCATATGCAGTGCACACAACAGAAGCTAAGGCTGATGTCAGGTTCTATGTTTTAATTTTTCCTTGAACATACAAAAAATAATCAAATAAAGATACCATCCTTCTAGCTATAGAACAATGCAGCAGATTAAATAAAAAAACCTGACCAACACACACAGGGAACAAGAAATTAACAATTGTAATGGCTAACACTAAATGGGCTTCATTTTACCACAAGTACAAAACCAAATGTTCTTACTATTTCTCTACCTTAGCTTTCACTGAAAACACGGAAATAAAAACCCAGTTGCTTTCTGGATTTGTACTAAAGCAACTCACTCTCTTTATGATACCTTCTTTTATTGCTCATGCTTCTGAAATACTCATCACTACATTTTTTTATTGCCTGTTAAGTAGTCTCTCTGGAATACTTCCTGTGCTAGCACAACGCAAGCTAAAAGGAAATCAAATAAGCCAGGTTTTTTATTCCATCAGAACTGAATGCTCTCTCTCTCAAAGGAAGGATAAATTAAGCCTCATTGTCCTAGCTAGTGAAGAAAAAAAGTACAGGTACTATGCACTGTCTTGACTACAAGTGTGTTGGAAGTCCTGCTAACAGGGGTGGTTGTTTCAAAGTTCAAGTCCAAAGGAAATCAAAGGATATAATCCTGCATATCCCATGTTATGGTCTATCAGTGTTAGCATGTTTTCAATAATTATTTACTATCATTAATATACAAGAAGACAGACATAAGTTCAGAACATGTGCATAAAGGACGACATCAACATTTACTTGGAAGAGTACTACTTAAGCTTTCCTTTCAGTCCTGTTTTCTCATTAAACAGAGTGGCACCAACTGTCAGCACACGTGCTTGAAAATTCCTTGCTTCAGGAAACATCAAACTGTATCAACTAAAGGACAAGCAAGTTCAGTGCCCTGTCTCCAAATGCAGCCAATGGCAGTTACTTCAAAAAAACGTACAAAGAAAACATATTTCCCCAGCATGTTCTTCTAATTTCTAGGGTGTTTTAGCAGACTTGGGGCATGGCAGCATAATAATTTTTAATGTATCAATTCAGTTTTCTTGCCTGACTTTGACTAATGGTGTTTGGGCTTCTGCGAAGTTCTGACATTGACAACTTCTTATTGCAGGAAGTTCTAAAATTTAACTACATATTGTGCAAAATGGTACCTGCTTTGCTTGCACCAAGCCCCATCAATGAATTAATCAGACACAGCTCTAACTCTTGTATTCAAACTGACTCTTTCCTATTCACCTTTGCCTATTCACATCTTCCCTCCCATGACACTACTTATTGCTTCAGATCTCTACAAGATTTACAAATCAATCCTCTTGCCACCCTAAGAGGTAATAATGTATTTATGAGTTCCCTCCACAGCCATCATTCCTTGTTTCCAAGACCACGGCTGGTGCTCTCCTCTGCACTGTTCCCAGGTCCACTGTACACTTTCCACAGCAGGGGGGATGATACCACAGCTACACAGAGCATTTCAGATAGAGGCAACATGATGGCACAATGGTATTTTCTCTTTTGTTTTCTGTATCTTTTGTAATCATGTCCAATGTTGACTCTGCTCATTTGACATGATGTTCTTATAGTTAACCCCATGTACTGAAAAAAAACACTCCTGAATGACAACAACCAGCAGAAACCCAACTGCTGCGTACATATAATTAGGATAGCTTTTCTCTATGCACGCCGGATTAGATCTTTCAACTCTTAATTACATCTGCCATTTTATCATCCTGTCACTCAGTGTGTCACGATTTACTTCTGCAGCTTTCTGCTGCCAGCATTCATTGACAGTGCCCTGGATAAGCTACTACAATTAGAGCACTGCACAGTGCTCATTCTGGTTTCGTGACACCAGACATCCAGGTGTCTGTACAGAAGAGGAAGCCAGATGCAGCGACCTGCCCACCAAAAATTCTGCACAGCAAAGCAAGTCTGAATCCCCAGTCATTGTTAAGGGCCTCAGTAAGAAGTTTTGGTGGTTGAACTATGGTGGTGTTATACCCCCCTCACCACGCAGGACTGGGATTTGGCTACTACCCTGTCCCCACAGGTTCTTTCAAGTCGATAGTCTGAGCCTATTCCTAAAGGAGGAAGGGGAAGATGCAACTGTTTCTCCCAACACAGAATAAACACAGGTCTAGAAAAAGAGGAGCACAACCAGAGGGGACTCGAAGCAGGCAGGGCACATGCTCCCCCACTGGCTTCAAGTCTCCTCTTTCTGAAACAACTTTCTGTTGTTTTCCTCTTTCTGTTTGGTGTTGGCAGCAAAATGTCTTGACAGCAAGACACTCCCTCCAGGGAACAGAGCAGTGCCAGCTGGTTAGTGGTGGTACCAGCCTGGAGTGTGGCCCTGCACCAAACAGGTTTGATTTGACACCCTTGCTACCTTTTGACAGTCCCTCCATCACAGCTGTATTTCACTAGCACCAAAGGGAGCTGCAGTGACAAGACATTGGCGCTCACTTTCCTTGTTGGACGTGCACAGTGTTTTAATCAGGATGTGAACCTGGGCACACTCAAAACATTTCTCAACTCTCAAAGTTTTGCGGACATAAGTTATACTGCCATGTTTGTTGCTCATCGCAAACCATTACCAAAGACAAGGAGGAGATGTTTCACTGTGAAGGTGGTAAGATACTGGCACAGACTGCCCAGGGAGGCTGTCGATGCCTCATCCCTGTAAATATTCAAAGCCAGGCCGGAGAAGGCCTTGAGCAACACGGTCTAGTGGGAGATGTCCCTGCCCACCGCAAGGGGGCTGAGACTCAGTGGTCTTTAAGGTTCGTTCCAACCCCTCAACACTCTGATTCTGTGATAGCTCCTGGTAGCCAAACTTTCCCTGCGATGTCTCCTTTACTCAGCAGGCATCCGGGCCTAGCCCCACGCCGTCCCCGAGAAAGGGAACAGGCACAGTGGCTGTCCCAGGCCGCAGGGCGAGCCTGACTCGGGCAACCCCGGCCTCACGGTGCCTATGCCAGGCACGGCGGGGCAGGGAAGAGCGGAGGGGCCCGGCTGCCACAGGCCGCGCTGGGCCGGGCCCGGGGGCGCGGCGGCGGCTCCTCACCTTCACCAGCCACATGCCCGTGTTCTGCTTGGCGCCGGTGAGGTCCAGCTCGCCCTTGTCGCTCATGGCGGGGCAGCGGCCGGGCCGGGCGGACGAGACGAGCAAGCGGCGAGCGCGGCAGCGGGCACACCCGGCATACGGCGGCCCGTGAGGGACAGACCTCCTCCGCTCGCATTGCACGGCGGGGCGGGCTCTCACTGCGTCGGCACCGCCAGTTCGGGTCCCCGTCCCGGCGGGGCCGTGGGAAGGCTGGGAGGCGACGGCGGCCGCGGAAAGTTCTGGTGTCACAGAATATCCGGGGTTCATAGGCACCCATAAAGATCATCGAGGCCAGCTCCTGGCCCTACACAGGATATCCCCAAGCGTCGCACCCTGTGCCTGAGAGCATTGTGGAAATGCTTTTTGAACTCTGTCAGGCTGGTGCTGTGAGCACTTCCCTGGGAGCCTGTTCCAGTGCCCAACCACCCTCTGGGTGAAGAACCTTTTCCTGATACCCAACCTAAACCTCCCCTGACACAGCTTCAGGCCATTCCCTCAGGTCCTGGTAGTGGTCACCAGAGAGAAGAGATCAGTGCCTGCCCTTCCTCTTCCCCTCATGAAGAAATTGTAACTGCAGTGAATTACACTCTCAGTCTCCTCCAGGCTGAACAGTCCAAGTGACCTCAGCTGCTCCTCATAGGTTTTCCCCTCAAAGCCCCTCACCATCGTCACTGTCCTCCTCAGAACACTCTCTAACAGCTTAATGTCTTTTTTGTGTTATGGTACCCAAAACTGCCCGCAGGGCTCAAGGTGAGGCAGCACCAGTGCAGAGCTGGAAGTTATTCCCTCCCTGTACCAGAAGAGTTATCCCAGCATGCTGAAGAAAGACAGCAGCATGCAAATGATCCAGGGGAACTGGAGGAGCAGCCTGGAGAGAGGAGGCACCACCATGACAGTGCTCTTCTGTGTGGGAGGGAAATAGTGGGTAGAGGAGCAGCTCCCAGGAAAGGGGGCCCAAAGGCCATAAAAGTGAGGAAAACACAGCTGGTAAATCATTTACTGGGAATAAAAAGTACAAAATTAAGCTTAGCTTTCCAGAAAGGGAACTCAAAAGGAAGTGTTGGAACAGGCTGTCCGAAGATAGGATTTGCATCTCAGACACTGAAACTGTCCTATGTCAGGAGACAGAAAGCACCTGCCCATCCTAATTTGAGATGGGGGTATTTGGTTTAGAAAAACCAAAGTCCATATTTTATGACTATCCCTGGGGAAATTTTCCCCCTTTGCTGTTTAACCTTGTTATTTCTCTTCTATCCGTTGTGGGCACAAGAAAGACATGGACATGCTGCGGACACTGCAACAGGCTGCCCAGAGAAGCCGTGGATGTCCCATCCCAGGAAGTGTTCAAGGCCAGGCTGGATGGGGCTCTGAGCAACCTGGTCTAGTGGAAGCATCCCTGTCCATGGCAGGGGAGTTGGAACTAGGTGATCTTTAAAGTCCTTTCCAATCCAAACCACTCTATGATTCTATAGCATGGAAAGCATTTATTATCTTCCTCTCTTCTTTACTTTGTCCTTTTACTGAGATGTAGCCCTTTGACTTGCCTCCTCTTATACTACACAGCTTGAGTTTGTTCAATTCTGTCTTACAGGTCTATTTTCTAGGCCTCCGGTTATGCTCATTGCTATCTGAATTCCCCCCAGTACAAGTTTATATCCTCTTTGAAGTTTGGTTGCTCAACAGTGAAGGTTATACTCCATCTGAGACTGTACCAGCAGCAAGCAGAAGGTTTTTCCTGGTACAATATGCTAGAAATTGCTCATCTGACTTGCAAAAAGTGTTTTACATCTCAGATATGATAGTCTGCCTTTCCAGTTACAGGCAAGCATCTAGGTAACCAAGGAGGACAATGCTTTTATGCATATCTGAAACAGTAACAGCTAACACTGAACTATTAGGATTATTAGGATTAATTACATTTAAAATAAATTACATTTTTAAATTACTTTTGGTTTTGTGTTGGAACTGTGTTTGTCTGCAGAACTCGGCTGGGAGGGTGGAAAGATCTTATATTGTTAGTCAACTTCCACTGAAAATTCAGTTTTCTTTAAGACAATCTTACACAGACACACTGAAGGCTCCTCAAATGCTAATAAAAATGGAAACAGATGCATTTCAACATCAGAAAGTAAGTAAGACCAGCCCCTTTTTCTGGGACTGTGCCACCCCCAAATACTGTAGGTCTAAGATGCTTTGGTTTTGTTCACCTGGAAAAAGCGTGTATCTACACAGACAAACATAATCACTTTGCAGTCTGCTTTGGATCCTGCCCATAGAATCATAGAACAGTTTGGGTTGAAAGGAACCTTAAAGACCATTTAGTTCCAAACCCCCTGCCCTGGGCAGGGACACTTTCCACTAGACCAGAGTGCTCAGGGTTCCATCCAACATGACCCTGAACACTTCCAGGCATAAGGCCTCCAGAACTTCTCTGGACAATTCCAATGTTTCACTACCTGCATTTAGAAACATTTCTTTCTGGTGTCCGATCTAAACATACCCTCCTGAAGTTTAAAACCATTGCACCTTGTCCTGTCACTACAGGCCCTGGATGAAATGTAGTGTTACTTTCTTGTAAGCCCCTTTAATGTACTGAATTGCCACAATAAGCTCTCCCTGAGGCTTCTGCTTCTCCAGGCTGAGCACCCCAAATCTCTCAGCCCGTCTTCATAAGAGAAGTGCTCCAGCCCTCTGACCATTTCAGTTTCTTTCCTCTGGATCTGCTCCGATGGGTCGGTGTCTGCTTTGCACTGGCAACTCCAGGGCTGGATGCATTTCTCCAGGAGGGATCCCAAATGTTCTCCCCGGATAAACATTGAATTAACAACAAAGTTTTCCCTCTGCCACCACTCCCAGCTTAGTCTGTGTACTCAGATCACACCACCACCACGTTTCAAAAAGAAAAAAGCGGTGGAATGGATGTTTCTAACAGGGGTGACATTTGCAGCAAGGCAGCGTCCCGGGGGTTCAAATGAGCCTGTGCTCCAGCAGATGGGCCATGGAAGGAGAGGAGCTCCACTTGCAAACAGCCCAGGAGCAGGCAACAGGAGCATGGCTGACCTCCTCAGGACTCCTTAGGGAGGGAATCCACGAGGAGTCATCACTCATATTCCAGGCGTAAGTGACAATAGCAAAAACCTCTGTAAAAGCCTGACAATTGGGGTGGCTCAGCTGGCAACCCAGAGGGGGAGGCGGCCAGGCAGAGATCTCTCCCGGCTTTCTCCAGGCAGCCTTTCCATACCTGTTTCCATGGAAACTGAATTTAAAGGGACAACAAGCAGGAATAGGAGTGCATTTTCATTAATTCCTCATTTAAAATCTCAACCTTGTGTTTGCCAGGGACACATTTAGTGCCATGGAGGAGGATCCAGGGGCCAGCTGCTGAGCTGCAGAGCTGTGTGTTAGTCACCCATTTTCTTCTCACTTGCATGGAAACAGATGTGTCTGAGAAGAGAGCTGGCCAAATTCAGACTTGCACAGCCTTCCCTCTTTATTTTCCCCTTGTCCAGCCAGGTGAGATGAAGAGTCAGCAGCATCATCATTAGCCACACAAAGTTTTTCTTCATCCATTTTAGGAACGGGCTAATCGATACAGCCTGATGGTGCTGCGTGAAAAGCAGTGCAGCAGAAGATGCAAAAGGCCTGATGCTGCCCTGTTGAAGCTGGTGGGAGTTTTGCCATTGAGAACCCATGCGATTTTCTCAAAGTCCAGCAAGAACTAGGGAAGATGTGCTCCTGGGAGCTGGTGGTCCCACAAAAGGTCAGTGATGGACACCATCAGAGAGGTTTCCACATGCTGGAGGACCTGAGTGCTAACCACATCTGGACTGAGTTCAGCTGTGTACACTCCAGCTGTGCTAGGCCTCCCTGGGGTCAAATTATTTGGCTCTGGAGCCAGAGCTGAGATCTGTTGTGAGGCACAGAGGGAAACTCCCACAGAAGCTGATTTTGATTTGGGAGCATTGAGCCAGGAAGACACAGCTGCTGCTCTAACTTCACTCATTCCAGTCTGGCAACCTCCTCATGAACAAAGTAAGGCAAGCAGGGAACTCAGGTTGGAAGAGGAAAACTAATGGAGAGAGATTGTTGCAGAGTTGCTTGTCCTACTCTGTAGCAAGTACAACATCATCACAGCTCTGCTGGCCAGCGAGGATCTCTCCTATATTCTGAGTACCTGAATTTTCAGCCAGCAAAGACCTCATGGACTCACAAGGGTGCAAGAATTAAATCTCAAAACTACCATTAATGCTCAAACTGCTTGAGTAAGAGGAAGGCAAACTTTTGCCATCTTCAACTGTGATGCATCATTCTCTTGCTTGTGGTGCAGTTGGTCCATGTAAGATGGAAAAAAAAAGAGAAGAAATAGACTGCAAAGACAAAAAGAACATCTGGGCAGTTCATGATAATTTATTTTGGAATAAGACAAAATAAATTTTGTGTTACTTATTCCCAAAACAGAGCATGGACCATCAAACTGCATATCTATTTCCTGAAGCAGCAAAGAATTCTCAGTGTGTCTTTTTAAAGCAAAAATATATGTTGGAGCCTTTGTGTTTTCAAACTGCTTTTGAGCAACATGTTAATAACAGACTTGTTTACTCCAAGCTGTTCTGTGACAGAGAGTGGGAAAACATCAAGCTCAGGGCTGAGCTCCTATTTCAGTACAGTCCTAGGCAGTATGAAATCTTCAACATGGCACTTCTGCCGCAAAACACAACACAAAAAAGCAGTTCTGAACGGAGGGCAGCCTTCATTCATTCATTAATTACTTTTAATTCTTTCTATATATTTACAGCCACACATTTTTATGTATGCTATGTATTGGAGAACACTTGGTTTTCAGGGTAGTGGCACTGCATCTCTGCTTACAGTTCCAACCCATACCATGTCTTCCACCACATTAACAGTGTGCAGTAAATTTGACTGTAGGTAGCTTGGACTCTTGCTTGTTAAGATTTTCACCATATCAAGAAAGGAGTGGGAGGGGGGGAAGAGAGAGAATTGAAAGATGAAACTGCAGATTTTTTTTCAAAGGAATAAAACACTTGCCAGAGAATTTCAGATACCTGGTTTGAACCTAAATTAAAATAATTTCTTTTATAATGACCATGAAATTGGAATTATCTCTTTAACTCAAGGCTCTTTCTGTGCCTCTCAGGCATAAAAAAGTATTATCTATCCTTTTTCACCAGTGTCTCTCAAGAAGGAGCTTTAAGCATGCAACTTTTTCAACCTAGTAATAGTACAAAGGCTATGTGAGGTCTCAGCAACTTGTTGCTTTCTAGAGTGCCTTTTCATTGTAGATGTATAGAAAATGTTACATAGATCTGAGTGTTACCTATTCTCCTGCACTCCTTGACATTTTTTCTCTCCTCTTCTCTGGTGATGTACTGCCTCAGCACAAAAGGTCAGCAGCATCTACAGTCACTCTTCTCCTGGACTTTCTGCTAATGAGTTGGTGAAGAGCAAGGCATTTTCTGTTCAGCTAACAAAAAAGTTGTTTTCAATGGATTTATTTCCCTTGTGTTATAATTAAGCAAACTTGATTCTATGCCACTGATATTCCTGTTATTTTGTAGGTATAGACAATGCACAGTCACCAAGGTATGTTATTGATGCATAAATTATCTCCTAATGAACTATTATTTTGCAGAGGGAGCTTCCCCATGAGACTAGGAGAAGGCTGTGTGACTAAATGGAGCAAAAACAACATTAGTGGCCAGAAGAACAGGTCTACGTGGCTCCTGAAGAAAAACAGGACACGTGTGTTGGGAAGCCTGCCAGCCTGAAAGCAGAGGCAGGTGTATGTAATTTTGAGATTGTATGTACATGTGAGTGCAACAAAGGCATCTATTTGTGGGTGCCACTGCTTCGGAAGTGATCACTCTGGGACCCTTCAATGCCACATGTGTGAGTGCTGTCATTAAAGGAAAGGAACCACCTGCATTTACATCCAGCCTCGTGTCCCACGCTCGTACCCAGGTGCAGCTCAGCCTCAGCAGCACCTCACAACAAACTCTCACTGAGATAATTAACTGGAGACATCAGGCGTGGCTGCTTCATTACTGCTGCGTGCTGCCTGCAGGTTCCCTCCAAAGTTTTTCCACCTAAGGGTCTTTGCTGACAGCCCTCTTTTTTTCCTGTGTGCCAATTGTTGGCACTTCTCTAAAACAGCGCTAATGATCTAATAAATATGATTATGCAAGGGTGGATTGTCTCCTTGCAGCATAAGCGAACAATGCTATTACAGACCAGAGCAAAATACATTCTCTTTGCCACAAAGAACAGCTTTCCCACTAAATCGAAATGAATAAATTGGAATTAATAGATAGTGTTACAGACCTGCAGCTGGATCACATTTTACTGGATTTCTACTGATGGATGAGGCTAAATAAAGTCTGAAATTTTGCCTTCTAGTTAATTGTTGTGGCTTAAACATGAAAAAAAAGATGAACAGAAATGACATTTTAGTCACTGGGAGGAAAATAAGCGGAAAAAGAACCAAGGGAAACAGAAAATAAAGCCAGTGAGATTAAGAAGATCCAATGAGAACAAGTGGGCCAAATGGTCTTGAGAGGGGCAGAGACCACAGCTAGCCCTGATGGCCTCATGTTGCTTCGTTTTATCTTCTGGCAAATGACACATGGGGCTGGGGGAAAGAAATACAATTATTCTAAGATTTTTTATTATCAGAGGCCATTTCTTGATAGCCTGCTTCTTGCTGAAATCTGCAGGCTTATCACTGAGAACACTTCCTTCCAGAGACTGAGCATTTGGCAGCAGCAGCCCTCAAATCAGCACTTGCAGCTTGTGGGATATGTCCACCTCCCTCCCGAAGCTCACCCCCTGTTTCACATGCACTTGTCATTTCTAGAGTTCCCATGTGATCAGGTCAACTCTTCACATAGTCTTGAGGATGAGTCACTGAAGCTTTTTGTAACAAAGCTGAATGCTTTGTTAGAAAACCTCTTCCTTTAGGTTAGCAGAAGAAAAAACTTAAATAATAGGAAATTTCTGACTGCATTGGGATTTTCTTTCAGAGCCTGCAGTATTTTCACAAGCATTGTCAACATCATCTCGTTACTTCTCCCTGCCCTTTCGGCTCACAGGCTCTTTCCTTCTTTTACCCTCTGGCTTACAGTGGCTTTTGTTGCTATTCTGTGAATTCAAGCTGTTTGGCTTCATTTTATCATGAACTTAGTTGCCCTCCTTTTTACCATGCATAGTTATCCTCACTTAACTTACATTTCTGGTTGTTACAGCTTTTTCAAGGCCTTGCCATTATGTTCTTATCCATACACCTTCTTTTCTGTTGTGCAGCATCAGTGCAACCCCAAACACATGTAATGTTATCCTTTCAGTTTCCTATTATCAGAGCACTTGCTTTGATATCTTTGCTCAGATTGCTGGAATCTGCCCTTAGTCTGGTGCTCAGAGACCCTCAGCAGTATCTTGCTTTTCTGCACAGCTCTTCAAGAAAGTGTATTCCCCTTCTGCCTGCCTTGCCTTGCCCTGTGGATTTGGTTCAGGCCTGCACAATGTATTACCTAGTTATTTCTTAGAGAGCAAAAGGAACATAATCCTTTTAAGAACACCCCAATATGAGCCACAACATATTTTCCTACCTTCAGTATGTCTGCCTCTAATTCACTGGTTTTCTGTTGTAGGTTTGCTGTCATTGCTGACTCTGGCTCAGCCATCTCACAAAAAACCACCAAAGAACAACTCTGGCCACAGCATCTCACTCATCTTGTTACCCCTGTGCTCCTCACCAGCACCTCTGATGGTGCTGTCTACCACTGAAGATGCTACCCCTTTCTATCAGGAGTGGAGACAGCAATGACTTGAGGGGAGCCATAGGCTTTGTCCTGATTTGCTGGTGTGTTATTTGCTGATTTGTTAGTGCTAGGCAACAACAACTCCCTAACAGCCTGATGGTTAAATTACCTGGACTTTCTTTGTTCACATGGAGAACTTCGGGCATGAAAGAGAAAGTATATTTCTAACAAAGCTACGAATAACAAAGTCAGACTTCTCTTCCACTTGAATCTCATTTGACCGACTCCGAGTCCTTGCTTTGGCTCAGACAGGATTTTCCCTCATCATTAATCTTAAGTATTAATACAATGTTAACAGCTGTATAATACTTTTCAACACATAGAGGATTGAAACTGAAAAAGGGAAATACGTAAGGATTTTCTCACCCTGTGGAGAGATGAGTAGCAGACCTGAGACTGAATTTCTTTGTTTTGCTTTCCTTGCCCTTTTGTTCTGATCTCAGTGACATATCAATCATGCTTCTGCTGAAGAAAACCCAGACATAAGAAGTCACTTGTGCCTGCCAGCTCATCATGGACATTCAAAGCATAGAGAATCCTTTACAGAAAGGAGCCCACTGCTGTATAGAAAGGAGAACAACACAAAATCGTTGAGATGACTGCTCAATAAAACTCAGCTCTCAAAAATCAAGGCAGGTCATGCAGAGTGTCCTTGCACCTTGATGAGTTGTAAGTTTGGTGTGACATCCATTTTGAGCACTTGTGTTCAAGTCATTTTCCCTCTTGTAAAACACTGTTGATTGAACCACAATTATGGTTTTGATGAGGGGCTTCAAACTGGCCTGTTGGAGTAGCAGCTGATTTCTCACCAAGAGAAGCAAATGTACAAAGAATGGGTAGCAATATCTTTTGGATATTATATGTGCTTAGCTGAGGTGCCTGTGCAGAACAAAAGGCCTGGGTATTAAACCATCTGTTGCCTCTGCTGAGTGACAGTGCAAATTACTTCTGGCAGCCATTAAGAGGTGCTTCAGTCAAGCACCCATAACTGTACAGCTCTTCACTAGAAAATTTGCTGATGTTTTGAAAACATTGTGATACTTCACTAGTCTCAGAAATCCTTGACAACCTGTCAAAGATAAGAGTTAGTGTCTAAGTCTCCGCACTAGTAATTATTCCTCTAACCTGCTGGAGAAAGTGCTATATGTTCACCTTCCTCTTAGAAAATGTGAAGTCTCTGGCAGCTAATAACACCTTTTTAATGTATTTAGAGCAATTGTCCATTCTGATCCTCTCCAGTAACGTAGTTTCTGTAAACTGCTTTTGAGAGTGCCGGGAGAGTGCTGGCTGGTAGCAGCTTTCCACTCTCCCACTGTTGTTAGTCTGTACTTGTAAACAGTGTACCTAAAATAGAAACGTGACTGTTGTTTGAACAGCCAGCATTTGCTATGAAGAAAGTAGCTCAACAAGTGGGGGCAGATCCCACGGTCCCTGCTCAAGTGATTCATCTCCCTGCACACAAGTGGTGCTGTCAAGTTCTGTAAGCCTCTCTGTGCAAGGCTGGAGAATCAGACTCATCAGCCTCCCATCATCCATGGCATGGGGACAAGGATGTGGATGGATTTTGCATTGCTGATCCTCTGCATGTTTGTGCATGTGTTTGTGAATCTCTCAGTGGGCGAGAGTGTGTGAGGGAAAAATGCAAAAAAGGTGAAAATGAACAAAAAATTACAAGACATCTTCCCCCACCTAAACAGAGACCATCAAAGTTAACAAGCCACTGCATAAAGTACTGCATTGAATATAAAAATACTTCCTTGAAAGAGTCATTAAAATTGCAAAGTCAAGTAGCCAAACATTAAAGGAGGCCAAAGTTTAGGCTGCTCACACTCCATTATTTCTGTAGTTCTACATTTCTGCGTTATAGAAGAGCCTTGAATGTCATGACTACATAGTATTTAGTTTGTTTTTCTGTGGGAAGGAGGCCCTTGGGGTCATGTTGTCTCTGTAGGTGTCTGCTTGACATTGGCTCCCTCCCTAGCTTTTGAAAGCATCCACCAGTTACAACCAAAGTCTAAAGATACTATACTGCCATAAATATATGGAAATTAGAGGTCCAGTCGAGGAAAAAGAACCTGCTAGAGATCCAGTGAGAGAGAACAAGAGCAGTATAAACGCAGCCCTTAGGAGCTAACAGAGCAACCTGAGGGAGGAGAATGCTTAATATGCTGCAGAGAGTGAAAAGCCTCAGCTGGTCTCATGCTTTATTAAAACCTTGGCCACAGTCACAATTTAGCTCCTCTGTTCTCTAAATGGGATAGATACATACTGTGGTGATTCTCCTTCGAAAGGTCACCCTGCCAGCTGGGTACCTGCTGGTCCCAGAGCTACTTGCTCTTCTGCACAGCTCAGTCCCACACTGTCAGCACTTCCCATGGGAGCACTGCTGCAGCCTTGGCTTGGCCCACACTGCGGGGAGCCCCTCATCCTCTGCCCTGCTTGCTGCCTTCCATGAGCAGTGCTCCTTCTCAATGGGATCTTCTGCCATAGCTGCAGCTGTAGCCTCAGGGCTTTGCAAACGTGGTAAGCCATCTCTGAAGCTCCCACTCAGGATGCCTGGCTTCAAGGAGAAGAGATTCAAGTCCTCTCCCACTGTGGAAACGTACAGTAGAGTTACTGTACAGCTGCCCTGTGAGGTATTGGGAGGACACGCTGTCCCTCTCATGCAGTAAGCTGACAGTGAAGGTACAAACCCCCGGGGGAGAGGGGTGCAGGAGGCTGTCTGGAGAGAGACTGGCCATGGAGCAAACACAAGCAGCAATGGATAAGCACTGGGGGAGACTAAGGCTAAGCCTGATCCTGTCTTCCCAGAGCTGAGGAAGACCATTACCTCCTTGTTCTACAGATGGGAAACTGAGGCTTGGGGAAAGGGCAGCTCAGATGCTTCTTCCCTTATGGAGAGGAGCCTCCTGAAGGAGCACGGAGGTGTTTCTTCCAGGCAGGGGCTGAAGGAGTGAAGGAGAGTCTGAGCTTCGCAGGAGTTTGTAGCCATGGATCATTGCTGCTACTCAAAGGTGAACACCTATTTTACACTAGTGCTCAAACCCCTCTGTGGCCTGTGAAACAGAATTTAAGATCATCTCTGAAGCATGTCATAGTGTCACATCTCTATTTTTTACAAACCAGACCCAGTCACATGCTGCCCCTCCTATTTGCAGTCTATGAAGCCTTTTGGCATGCCAGTATTGGAAGAGCCAAAGGTTTAAAGACAAAGATTTTTACATAGATGTAATAGCTTTTCTGAAGTCAGCTAGTGTATCTGAAGAAAGGAGATGAGTTTTGAGGCATGTACGCTCCCCAGGAAAGATGAGGTGAATTTCAAACCTAACTGCATCTCAGGAACAATTGTTCTGGCTTTAATTAGTCCTGTGTCTGAGCTAGACATCTGACAGCACCTGTGGAATATAAAGACTATACTGGTGGTTATATCCTGAGGGGAAAAGAGATGCAGGTAATTTGTGGAATAATAGTAGCATGATGTAGAGCACTGGGAGGATAATAACTGGGAAAGGTGCAGAGAGGAGGATGGTAATATGTTTTAAAACATTAGTATTCAGGGAAGTAATGAGACACAGTTCCCACAAAGATATTGTAGGATTTTCTTTGAGAATCATGGCTGGAAGATCAAAAATGGAATAACTGCAGTGTAAGAAATGTTGCCTGTTGGAAGCACTTCATCCCAGCTCACTCTTTTGAAGAGCTGAAGATTGTTTCTTTTGACAGCCTGAGAAAGAAGCTTTCTTTTGCCTTTGCAAAGTTGTGCCTAGTGCATTTCAAATTCCCAACCATTTGGCAGATTTCACTGTCTCGCATTAGCTGCTAAACCAAGAATTCCTCCTGGTGAAGAGTTTTTAATATGTCTTTGTAACCAAGACTACACAATTGCTGATTGAGGGGGTACAGCAGTCAAAATAGGATGATGCCTCAGCTGCCTGTATCATCTCACTTGCTATTGATATTTGGATCTTGGTAGGGATTCCTGCTTTTTCTGTGTGCTTAAACCCAGATAAGAGGTTACAAGTTCACTTGTCCATGTCCCAGGAAATTTCTATTTGTTGGGCTGTGCCCATCTCTGAGTGCTAGAGAAAATCACCTCCAACTGATAGGTGACCAGGCAGCTCCTTTCACACTCAGTTTTCCAGGACCCTGATGAGCAGGATTTGACAAATAGGTATGGGACAGAAATTCCACTGGTTGCCTCAGCTAATGGTGGTGAGACATCATTTCATCCCAGAAAGGGCCAAGGCAAAGTGGATCTCTCCACATCTTTCAAGAGAGCAGACCACAAGATTCCTACAGGTCAGCTCAGCCACAGATAGAGAAGTCTGGTCCTGTGGAGTGGACAGGCTCCCTGCTAACAGATCCATTCATCCTGGCATTGCTGCAGCCCCGTATAGGGAAGCAGGTGTCAGCCAGCCTCCTTGCTTTGGGGTACAGCATTGCCAGAGCAGCTCTCAGGGAGCTGCTTCTCAGGCACCAACACATTTCTTCTCAGCATTTGTGACCTGGGAGGGTTGAAGGTTTGTAGCTGAGGGTATATTTGGAAAAAACAAAAAAATACTCCTTATGCTAGCAAGAGTCCCAGATTTGCCTCTCCCAAATTTAAGTCCATATTCCAAACCAGTGCTTTTTAGCACACAGTGTTAGGAAATCTTCAATATTGGCAGTGCTGTGGTTTGTGCTCTGAAATTCTTTTAAAAAGTCACATTAATGTGATATTTTGTGACACAGAGTCTTGTGGGTGAATCAGAGCTGACACCTGGAGTAGATAATGCCAGCTTCAAGGAAAGCTGCAAATACCTGGAAAGGAGGGCCTCCTGCTGCCAAGTTTTTCAGACACTGTTTGCATTCAGTATCATAGCAGATCCCCTTCTGGTTCCTGGCCATGCACTTGTTCCTGCTAGACTATCAGTACTGAGCAGAAACCTCCTCAAGAGTATCCCCCCATAACCCTCAGCCCTGTGGTGCTGGTCCTGTGCTAGATTCTGCCCTAACAGCTCAGCCTGGCACTCGTGTCCCTCTCCCTGCTGAGGTGTCTGGTGTCAAAGGTGTCGGAGAGAAGATGCCAGACCAGGGGCAGCAGCAGGGTCACAACCCACAAGTGTGTCCATGGGCTCTGTGGAGAGTGGGTGTTCTTGGTGTGGGCTCCCTGCCAGTGGACAGCATGATAATGACAGGAAGAACTGCACAGTCTTCACTGGTGGCCTGAAGTTTCTCTGATCTTGGCAACTCCCTTTGTGGACAATACTCCATACATCAAAGAATAAAAGCATTGCACTCAGTATGTGACTGGGGCCACTTCCTCTCACTCTTTTCCTCTGTTGTGCTGGTTTTGAAGAGGCAATTAAAACCCACGGGTGGTGCAGAGGTGAAGAGCACCTGACCTGTGTGACTCCATACAGGAAGTGCTACTTGATTCTGTGACAGCAGCCCAGCTCTCTTTTGGGTGGCACAGAGATGAAGTCTGGGAAGCCTTCACTCTTTTATTTCTCTAGAAGATCCCAGGATGGCTTTGAGGCAGCAGCCAAGCCTAGCTGGTGCCGATGCCAGCTGGAGAACTCATGCATCCTCCCAGGTGAGCACGCGGGGAGGGCCAGATCCATGTGGTGTGGGCACCAAAGAGCTGTGCAGCTGAACAGAAAAAAAGTGAACTCCAAGCAGTGGAAAGGATCAGTAGGCTTCCATGGCCTCCGTGTCAGAGGTGTGTGAGGCCCTGCAGAGTAGACACTTGACCTTTTTGTAGGTCATGGAGAAACGCCCAGAGGTGTTTGCAACAAGATTAGGGGTATAAGGCTCATTGAGGGGGGTGGTGGGAAAAGCATTTCTGGGATTGTCTACAACTTGTTTTGGGATGTTTTCCAAGGGCTGTGTGAGCATACAAGACTTAGTTCAGGATGATGGGGGATAGATTAAAAGTGGGGAAAGGAAGGAACTGATGTGGATTGGAAAGGAGCAAGTGTGGGGAAAAAGAGTAAAAAAAGGGCAGGTCAGTGTGCTTGCCTGAGCCCTGCCTGCACTTGATCACTCCAATCTGTTCTGTATTCTCATTAAAACCTATTTTTATCTGGTTTAAACCAGAGTGTTCTTTCTGGTCTGAGTGGGTGTGTGTGAGCACAGCCAACGTGATGCTGGGCTGGTTGGCGAGCAGCAGAAGAGGGCTGAGTGGTGCAGCTGCAGCAGGGCTGGGAGCTGGGGACTTGCATGTCCAGCTACCAGCAAGGCTCTGCGAGAGAGACAGTCAGGTGAGGACAGAGAGAAGATGCAATTTGCCCCAAATTGTCAAACTCCTGGCCAGATGTTACATGTGCAAGGACAAGTGGCTACAGCCCTATGAAGTGAAGCAGGTGGTTGCAGTGTTAAGCAGCTGAGAGTCCGGGTGGGCCACTTCATTTTTCCCTCCTTCCTCTAAATCTGTTTATGAGAATTGTTTTTGAATATTTATGTTTGGAATAATTATTTGGAAGAAGTCGCTGCTGCATCTGCTCCTGCTGAAGTGACAGTTTGTGCTGCTGTCTCCTAGAGACCTTAAATTCCCACTCTGAAAGAAAGACCTTGTTTTTTAAAACTAAAGCTTGATTCCCACGCTGATTCAAAAATGGGTGTAATTTCAAAGAGCAATGGGACTTATTACTGGTTTAAGGACCCATGTAAGAAAACAGATGAACAGAACCAGTGGATGTTGCAGTGACAGCCGCTTTGGGAGGACCCAGAAGTGGCTGCTATGAAGAAATCAGCTCTGCATGGGTAATGCCTCAGCCTTCATGGCATGTTTGAAAAGAACAGAAATGCCACATTTATGTGAGATACTGTTGAGGGTCACCACTTCCCATTCACCTGCCAGAGCTGGAAGCATCAGGAAGATGCATTACAGAGGTGCACAACAACAGGGAGCCACAATTGTGTTCCTCAGGTTAAAAAACCATCTGTGTGAGCACATGAGAAAAATCTAAAGATGTCTGAAAGACACTGCATAACTTGTGGGGTTTTTCCACTCCCCAGCATATAAACCACTGCAGGCAATTCATAAGGACAGGAAATCACATGCATGTGTTTTATTGAGAATTAGGTAATTATGCAATTCGAAACTATATGCACTGTGTGCAAGGGGGGTGGCAGGAGTTGAGGGTGCATGCACTGGAAGTTTTCACGGTTTCTGATTTTTAATTCTATATGACTCTTAAATCGACATGTGATTGGTAATTGGCTGGACAGCAATAACAACAAATTTACATTTCAGAAACAAATCAACTCCCCAAGCTCAATTAGCCCTGGACTCTTGGAGTCTTCTGGAGCTTTTTAAATCTTGTTCTATGTGGAAAACACTCTTTCCTGTTGGACAGAAATATATCAATGTTTCATCTCAATGTTTCTTTCTAGAAGAAAGGTATTTTAACAATGCCACTTTGGTGCTATCAACATGATGCCATCAAAGCCCTAAATAAAACACATTTCTATTGCTGTTGATTATTTGGGAAATGCAGTTCATCCAGAAAAGCTAACATGCACAGGGCATCCACCAATATCCATTCTGCAACAGCAAAAGCAAAAATTAACTCCACAGTTAGGTGTTTACATTAGAAGAGCATAGACAGAGATTTTACCCAATATTACTGTATCTTATTCTGACAAAATTTTCCAGTTCAGACATCATGGTAGCTCAATATATTTGTCCTTAGGACACACAGAAAGCAATCTATAAGTTTTCTTGAAATGTCTTTATTGCTTTTAATTGTTCCTTGGCAACAGCAAACTCAATGATTGTTTTCTGGTTATTTTCCCTTTCTTTTTTTTATTAAGATATAACATTCCTTAAAATCAATTTTGAACACCCAGTTTATCATATGCCTACCACAAAAGTCTTCTTTTTATTGACTATACTATGAATTACACACCTATTTAACATTTCAGAAGGAGGACGACTACTCGAGCAGGAATATTCAACGTATAAATATAAATAAGTAAGTATAAATAAGGAATGCCTATGCCAGCACAGATCAAAGGCAAGCATGCTAAAATCTAGGCTGGTAGACTTTTCACGTCCAGGAAAACCTACCTGACTTTTTTTTTTTAAAAAAACATTTCCTGATATGCCTGGAGTCAGTATGCTGTGACACAGGCTGGCACTGCAGAATAGCAACAGCATACATTAAATCTGTGTCGGGAGCTAGTTAACAGAAACACTGCATAGTAATTATGGTGAAGATTCTCTGGGAAATAGATTCTGGTTTTTCAAATGAGATTCTGAAAAAAACACCTCCTAACATTTCAGCAGAAACGCTTTAAAACTTGTCCAAATTGTAGATGTCTCATCTTTTCCCATAAAAGCTTACAGAGCTTGTAATTTATTGAGTTACTGCTTGTTCTAATGACTGAGGGAACGGCTTGGCACAAGGAAGGGATGAGTTTGTGTATTACTTCAGTTCAAAGGTTCATGCAAGTTACACAAAGTAATGAAAAGCTGAGCTTGAACTCTCAACAGCTCCACTTTCCCCCACCTCAAGTTCATAACACTGACAACATCGAGTCTGTAGAAAGCTGCCGAAGAGTGGGGGGGGGGAAAAAGAGTCAAAACCAAGTTCCCAGCTCGCACCAAGGCTTTACTGATTAGAACCACATGTCCCACATATGCAGGGTTAGTGTATGATGGCAAAGGGGCTGCTGCACTCCCCTTGTGAGAGCTCTCCTCTCAAACGTGGCCTTGGACAGGGCAGGAGACCATGATGGGGCCAGGCAGGGCATTGAGCAAACAGCAGGAAGCCAGCTGGATGGCAAGGGCTGGCCTCTGTGACATCTGATGACCAGTCCTCAACTTGAAGGAGGTGGGCCAAGGAACAAAAATGAAAACACATGAGAGCACATGACAACAAAATTTTTGTACAAGCAGCCCTCATCCTTGCTCCAGACTTTGAATAAGCAAGGACTGCACGATGTGCTCATGAAGTAATTTTATCTCAACTGTGAAGACTTAGCTAGTCATGCCATGCTCACCCTGTCATCGCTTTAGTTGCCTAAACAAGTCCCAGACATTTCTAATACTGCTTTTCCAATTAAGAAATCTACATTTGTTCAGAAAGTAGAAACCTAATGAGGCCCTGCCTGCTGAGTTAAAAAAGCATGAGGCACTAAGAGAAGTCTGTATTAGAGGAAGAAAAATAAATAGCCCTTTTTTAAACCCTCCTCTCAAAACAAAAGGCTCAGAAATTGAAAACTAATTAAATAAAAAGCAAACACAATACAAAATCAGTCTTTCTCCTGAAGGTAGCAGATTTTTCAGGCATCAAAATAAATTGTCTATTATAAAAGAAAAAGCGATATCTAAATACATTCCATGTAAGCACTCATTTGCAACATTGGAAACTCTCCAAGACTTCTCAGCCCATGAAGCCTATGTCTCCAGCTCACACACAAGTGCAATAAAATAAGAGCAAGTTTTTAACTATTCATTTTTGGAGCTTGTTAGGTCACTCCTCCATTAAACATGAAGTAACCCTGATACCATCTCTCAGGGTAGCCTTTTTCCAAATTACAGGAATTTTTTCAAATTACAGCAACCCCCACAGTATTTATACTTCCAGACAAATTGCCATATATCTCATATTGCCAAATCTCATATATAAAATTGTTTTCCTGTGTAGGTGCTTTCAGTAACTGCTTAAGAAGGATCCTAAATCTTATTTGAGACAAAGGGCAAAAACACAGGTCTAATTTTAAAATAATTAACACAGAGTGTCACAAAATAATTTAAGCTGGCTGATCACCACCTTGTAGACCAAAGCACTGAGTGCCATATCCAGTTGTTCTTGAACACCATCAGGGATACTGACTCCATCACCTCCCTGAGCAGCCCATTCCAGTGTTTAATAACCCCTTCTGCTGCTAATACACAGAAGAGGTAAATAACTTTAAATGTGAATGTAGACTTTCTAAAATGTCAGATTTATTTCCTTTTTGATACAGAAGAGCTGTTCTGCTCAGCAAATTAACAGACAAAACAGGCCTTATTTTGATTTTCACGTTGTATGTGCTTAAAAGAAGATGGATTTCTGATGACAATCCCTACAAACAAACTCAAATAAGATCTTCTCATATACTACCATTTTACAACTAATTCTGAAAACCTTGAGGTTTTACTACTCCTACTACCCCTAGCTCTTCCTGCTATAGTACAGAAACTATTCTGCATACATATAAACCTGTATTTATGTACAGACACAGAATCACACAAATAAACGCACTGGGCCAATGTAAAAGTTGCCATTTGAGTTTATACTCCCCAGCAGGAACTCCAGTCAAGCAATGCTCTGCACACAAATGTAAAGGGAATTTTTCCATGGCCTTCAGGTCAGGTCCAGAAAGAGTATCTTAAGCATGGAAGGAGAAAAGGGAAAACTGCCAACTCCATTTCAAGATCAAATCTAGAGCTCCTTAAAAACCCTCCTATTTTAATCAATTATTTTTATGCTAGCAACAAAAAATATACATATCAAAGTTTTAAAGTAGCAAATTTTTTTTTTTATACCAGGACTTTCCTTTACTACTTTAGTTTTAGTACAGGTGATCCTCCCTAAGAGAGTATTTACAGACAAGGAAAAATAGTTAAACATAAGGGTATTTATTTTGTATACAAATATTTACAGAAAAATACTTACAAAAATTAAGTATTCAAATTTTAATTGACTTCACTTCAAAAAAAGCTTAATGCTTTCATCTTATAAAAACATGTTGCCTTTACTGTGCTCAAATTTACTATTCAGATCTCTGGATTTTCTTATGAGAGCTTTCTTTTGTGCTTCATCAAAGCGATTGACTTTGAGATCCTGCTCTCGGTCAAATGGCCTTCTTTCCTGAGGTTTGGTCTTCTCTTCGGATGCTTTGCTCTTCAGCTTTTTCTGATGGATGTCCATGAGAGACTCTGACCTCTTTGACTCCTGGAAAAAATCAGAAGGAAGAGGAAGTAAAGTATTAAGGAATATCAACACAAACAGAAAATCCAAGTGGAAAGACTGACATTAGGAAGGCTAAATATTCCAGAAAAAGAAGACAGCTTAGTAACTGGGATATAGAATGATAAATTTAGCATACATGGAGTAGAAAGCGTAAGAAATCTTGTCCAGGCTAAATTACTAATAATTCACTGATTATAGAAAGACATAATGTTGTAGATAGCCACGATGTCATCAAATCCCCACAGACAATGCAGATAAATTATAAAAATAATGCAAAAGAAATGCAAAAGTTGCTCTGCCACTATTGTCTGAATTAAGACACAATTTCAAAAGAAAAACCTTAACGTACAGTTTCTTACAAACATCCCCAAAGCACTGGATTTGGTCACTGCTATGGGCAGGAACAAGCTGGATACCCTTTCAATCTTCCATGCACTATAGTAGCTTTTTTAACGTGTGCTCCTAACTTTGAATCATCTGTTAAAAGCCCACAGGATGAAGTCACAGGTCTGAGCTGGAGCATGTGTTTTGCCAACTCGAGGACTTTAGATGCATTTCTTAAAGAGCATGATCCAGCCCAAAAAGAACATAAAACTTCTGCTGATTTCACACAGGAGCAGGATTAGCTCTCCATATGGCCCCTCATTTACTCAGATACAGTGCATTTGTGTATCTAAACCAATTCTCTCATCAAAAAGTGCAAAAGTTGAGCAGCTCTGTTTTCTCATTATTTTCCTTTGCTTCCTGTGCAAACACTTACTCCATCACACATGCAAATAGTAGTTTATGTGTGAGCTAAGAAAGATTCTCATGGAGAACAGAAAATAGACAATACTTATTCATGACGTAACTGTGTCAATGGTGACAAAATTGCACCAGAGAATGCATGTGGCATCAGCATTGAAAGAAGAAACTACTTTAAGTATGAAATCTTCTATTCTAGTGAAGTATCCTTGTAAATGTCACTGGGAGAAAGAAATAGGAAAGAACAGAGGAAAAACCTTTAAAAGAAAAATACCCACAACAACCACCTGAAAATCAGAAAAGAACTGATTTAATGAAAAAGAAAAAACAAACAACAAAACAACCCAAGAAACATTGTTCTTAAATTTTGAGACAACTCCATGAATTTTAGAAACAGCAAAGGCTGGAGTATGTTTTATTCTGGCAGTGGAATGGTAGAAAGCAAAACCCATAGTTTTACATGAAAATTATTCTACTGTATGCATAGTGACAGCAGAAACAAACACTAAAGAAAAACCTTAAGACAAAATGCTAATAGCTCTGGATTTGCAAGTCTCCAAGTCAAAAGGGACATATGATTTAATGAACTACAAATAAATTATCAGAAATGCCAGATAAACATAACCCATGTAAAATAAGCCAAAGCTGTGATTCTCAAGTTAATTGTCCTCTCAAGAGACAAGACTGCTTTCCATAACAGTTCAGGCCACACACTGGGGAAGAACTGGAACTAACAGCTGTAAGCAGGCAGTGGTCTGCACACTCTGGGGGACAGGGCTGACAGACAGGAAAGTGAGAGGGGATTTGACACAGAGTTCAGATTTCAAGTAATCAGCATCTGTCTGTGAACATTATCTGCTCCAGTACAGATTGTGAAAAACTACACATAATGAAGTTGCTGTAATGAGTAGTTAATGTAATTAATGACATAGAGTAATTAATGCAGTGACCTGCTTAGCCCATCAAGCCTCTTTTAGGTTAATGCATATGTTGGACTAAAAGTTAAACCTGTACTGTTGTTTTGTTCTTGGGATGTCAGTAATTGGGTGAAGCAAGCTAATATTTGAATTCAGGTCCCAGCAACCATGTCCTGACATGAGGCTGATTTAAGGAAAGCACCATCTAAAACTGAGACGATATACACAAACCCAAATTCTGGCAAGCTGCAGAGGACCCAATCCTGCTCTTGTTGATGTTAATGCCAAGTGTTCTAATGTCTCAAAACAGCAGTAGGTTTGGGCACTAAAAGGAAAAACTGTAGTGGCATCACCATGGAAACCAGCAGCACTAGAAATGAGAACCAGAAGAAAAGAGTGAAGAACTAAAGGAAATAGAGGAAGTATTCTGTGATTACACTTACATTGTATGAAGTCACCTGCTCAATAAGCCTCTTGTCTCTCCCAGATAATACCACTTCTTCATTATCCTTACTGCTTGATTTTTTTGCCTCTTCTCTTTCCTGATGAGTAGAAAATCACATGCTATAGTAATCAGAATGTCTGAAGTAAAAAGCAAGCAAATCTATATCTACTTTAATTAAATCTGGAGGGTAAAGGCCTTGGTAGAGGCCATCAGATATTTTCTGCTCAGCTTGATAGAAGAAGAAACTAGACATGCTAATTGGAAAGTCAATGAGCTGATACAGAGTATCTGACTACTGCAAAAAAGGGAGCAGAAATAAATGCATATCAATGATACTTAATGTTATTTCATTGCCTTTATCTTTAAGCCTAAATTAGCGAATTTTGATAACAAAGAAAACTCTGTGAAAAAAAATTTCACTGAACAGCCCATGATATCTTTGTTTTCACAGATCATCAGTAACACCTACTGTCTGTAGGTGTATATGAATGAATAAATAAATGCTCACCTTGGCTTTTCTCTCTCTGTCTGCTGGAGTATCTGTCCAAATAGATCTATCACCTGATTTGTCATCAGCTCGTCTCTTGAATGTTCTTGGGCCAAATCCAAAGCTTTTCAACTCAGGTGGAAGCTCTGTCATCCATGATTCCCTGGTAACTTGTTTGGGTTCATCCTTTGCAAAAGAAGTAGGGGTGGAGGGAAGAGTGAAAAAAGCGTAATCAAAAATTACTGTCTGAATCTCTTAGCTTCCAGCAGAAATCATATCTTTTCTTCTCTGTGTTTACACCTGCAAATCCCCAGTAGAACTGGGTTCACACAGAAACACGAGAAGAGAAAGACAAATACTCTCCAGCAACAAAACATTAGAGAATAAGAAATCCAACTTACACTGTCTCCTGAAGTAAGTTTTTCTTTCATTCTCTGAGCTCTGCGTTCAAATTCTTTAGCCACATCAGACTCCACTGGTCCTTTTGCAGGCATTGGCCCTATAAGATTGTCTTCTTCCTCGCTACTATCTGTCATCTTCCAAAAATAAAACATTTCTTTCAACCACAGTGTTAAGAGGATCAAGAAACACTTCAGCTTTATAGAATTAGAATGATTTTGTCTAGAAGAGCATATAAACCTAATGCAATGCATCTCCCAGACAACAAAACCTGGATTAAAACTCCAGATTAGACCTGCTCTAGCACTTGAACATGGATCCTTCGTCTCCGTTTGGCCACAAGCAGCATCTCTTGTCTGAGGCACGACTGCTGGCAAAGGCAGTGGCAGCACACAAAGCTCTCCTACTTTTACACTGCTCTGCACACAGCCTCTGTGGCCATGGGTAAGTTTGGAACACACAAGTATGCAACTTCCATACTTTGGGCTTTAGCATCACTGGCAATGTTTGGATGTATCTCCCCAATAAGGATCACATTTTCACGCTGCAAGAACTGTCTTGAGCTCAGATTCTGAAAGGATGCCAGAAAGATTAAAGCACAAGGTAGGGTACCAGTGGCATGCATGGTACTGAGCCCCTGGGTGTGCAGCATCTCCCACTTGAATCACTTGGCTCTGTCATTTGCTCCTTCAATCTCTCATGGATCCCTTCAGGAAGGATTTCTTCATTGAAAGGGTTGTCAAGCATTGGAACAGGCTGCCAGGGAGGTGGAGGAGTCGCCATTCCTGGAAGTGTTCAAGAAACGACTGGACATGGCCCTTAGTGCCATGATCTAGTTGGCAAGGTAGTGATGGGTCAAGGGTTGGACTCCATGATCCTGGATCATTTTCCAACTTAATGATTCCATGATTCTGACATTGCATTTGAAGCAATTATTTGGAGAAGGGCTAAAAAAATATGTTTGTAAGGGACTAGATGTCAATAAGAATCTTCATAGTTGCCAGGGTTTCCACAGAAAGCTCACTGGTGCCTCCCTCCAAGTTCAAACAGTACAGTTGTGGATGGAGGCAAAACGCAACAGAAAATGGTGATGAAACAGTGCCCTGGGAGCAAAACTAAGGTGCCAAACATCTACAAAAGTGCAAAGACTTCACTACAGTCTGAGTGTGCGTGATAAAGTAATGGGAATAGGATGACAAGGCTGTGTAGCCAGGAAGCACAAAGCATTACTTGCGAGTACACGAGGTGGTGAGTCATTAGATGCACTAATGTGAAGTGAAGAGTCAGCATGGAATAAGCTGACTCTAAAGATGTACCTGAATACAAAATAAATAAGTAAATTTTTTAAAAAGCCAACAAGAAATTACTCATATTCAAAAATAAGAAAAAAAGTATTATTAGGAAGAGGTAAAAAAAAAGATAATTATTAGGAAGAGCAAAAAGGTAAGTTCTGTAATACCTGTCAAAAAGCTGATGCTAGAAGATGTATTCATGAGAAAAGACACTTTTTTTGCTTGCAAAATACAGAGGCAGACCAGTTTTGACATCTCTGCCTCAAGAGATTTGTCACTATGATAAATTGCTTAATCGTTATTTGGAGTTCTAAGACGATGAGTATCTCAGAAATGTCAAGTAATCTTTCTTCACGATGAATTACAACACCACTCACTGCAGGAGGTTGGAGAATTATATGCTTTGCAACCACTAACAAAAAAAGTGAAGTTTCAAAGCAGCCTTTGCATCCTTCCTACCTGGCGTGTCTAGCATCTCCCATAGTGTCTGGGAGTTAAATTTAAAAATGTAAGTATTTTAAAAATAAACAGGAAAACCATTAATTCTCCCAAAGAATTAATGTTCGGTTTATCATAGCATGAGAGAGATTCACTTGCCTCAGCACTGCTATCCAGCACCATTTTTGGTGTCTTTGGGTCTCCTGCCTGGCTAAAGAGGTGCTGCTCAAGAAGGGCACAACCTTCTCCAAAGGTGCTATTCCCTGCTTGACAGCCCCTCCCACAGGCAATTTGGAACCTCCAGAATGGTATCTGGAAGCCCAAGTTTAGGGAGGTCAACCTTCCCCACAGCTGTATTTTATCACACATCTTGTTCCTGAATGTTCTGTAGTAGCACATGCATTATTTTTCAATGAGGGATCACAGGCTAAAGAACTTCTCTACCTAGTTTTTACCTAACACGACCCAGAAGAGTCAAAAATCACAAACTAGAAGAGTGTGTCAGTGTCACTGTCCTGCACCACTTCACTCCCAGTTACAGGTATTATCCTGCAATTGCTAAGAACAATTTAGTGACACTGTAATGCCATTCTTGATTGTATTCTTTTAATTAAACTTATTTAAAGGGTATAGCCACTAATAAATTAAGGAGGTGAAGATGTGTTTTCTGCTTGTAGCTAAGGATGCCAAGATTGCTTGTGTTCATTGAGTGTACCATCAATCTAACAGCAAAAAAGCACAACAAACCAGACCAGTCTTTTTGGTTTCTTCTTTTTTTTTTAAGGTTTATTTATGCTCCAGTATTTGACTCCAGCAAAAATATGCCAGACACTTCCTGGTCCAAAATTAAAGTGTCATCCTGAGAAGCATGTCTAGTAGTCTCTTTCAGGCTGCAACTTGCTTAACCATTTCAGATAGCTTGTACTAAAACAAAAGACTTCTGTTTCCACAAACCTGGGGATGGGATTCTGATGAAACAGACGGTCCTATGAAACATCTGCTACTCCTGGTCTCCTCTGAAGGTTTCCTAAAGCCAGGTGGTAATGCAGGACCTATAATGGGCCTTGACAGAAGGGGGGAAAAGAAAAAAAAAGGTCTTGATTTTTCTGTTGAGGTGGAAAAATGTAACAGATCAATATAAAACTAAAACATGGATGAGAAGTGTGACTTTCCTTCCTACCGATGCTAAGTGTGCCCCGTGCATACACATTGTATATACTCAGAAATAACTGAGTAAGAATATCTCCATTTTCCAGGAGGACCTGTACAAACAGTTTTGATGCAAAAAACCCAGGCAAGTCACAGGATGTAGTCAAGGAAATCCACATTTTTCTTCCCTAGCTTACTTCACCAGATTTAAGAGCAATGAAAGTTGATAAGACAAATAAACATTTTTCCTTCTCAATCAACATACCAAATTTTGTTCTTCTTGTCCTGCACCTCAGTTTCACTGCCCTTTGATAAGCAGAAACAGTGAACTGCTCTGATTTTATTTTACCTTGGAGTGGCAAAGAGAGAAGGCAAGTTTGTGATTCCAGGTAACTTCACTGATTTGTTTTTAAGCAGCAGCAGCTCTGCAAGCAATGTGACTCAGTTGTCTCCACAAACACAGGAAGGTGAGACTGTCTTTTACACAGGTGAAAAGAATGCTACAAACTGTTGCTCAAAGAAGCTGCACTTGCTGTATTGAAAGTCTTTTGAACGTGGGTTCCTCTTAAAAATCCACCACAATATTCTTCAAAGGTAATAAAAGCTAATTAAAAACCCAAACAACTGTCACCTGAAGACATCCAAGTGACAATATCCTCACATGTAACAATGTAACAGCAGACTTGGTTTATTATAACCTTCAGTTGTGAGCTTTAGGTTATCAAATGTAACAACATATGAATTGAATTTGCTAATTATGGCCTTTACTCAATCACACATAATCTAATCAGCACAGCTCTGCTGTAGTGATATTACGGTTTAAAGAGGGAAAACAAAAGACACAAATTCTTGCTGAAGAACCAACCACAGATATACAGACATGAGCAATAAATATGAGCTCAGGCCAGGATAAGGGCACTGGTGAGATTTTAAAACCAGGCAAGAAGTCTGGGTTAATTTTGAAGTTCCACTCCCACCTAGCTGCTGGAGTTTTATTTTCCTTCCTTCCTTCCTGACTACTTTCTTGTTAAGACCATGTTTTAAATTCCTAATGTAATCTAAAGAGATTGAGTTTAAACTTACACAGCTACAGCCAAAAAAAAAATATTTTATAATAGTATGCAAGTACCTTCATTCTGCACGGAGAGACAGATAAACCAAACTATAGAAAAAGCTTTCTACTAAAATATATACAAACATCTCTGTTGTGGGCAGTATCTGTGCAATCTGTGAAAAAGAATCATTCTCAAATGCTCTGTCTTGATTCTGTCACAGCTCAAAGGCTCTTTTAGGGAAGAGAAAAGCAGCTCTCAAATTGATCCTTCCCATGCTTTCCACTTCTTATGCTTTTTTACCCCACATGAACAACCCCGTCTCTTCAGTCTTTCCTCAGCAGCACTCAGGGAACATGATCCTTGAAATTTTCCTGGATGTCCAAAGGGTCTCTGAACAGGTGAACTGAATCTAAATACTAATAATATATTAACTCTGATAATATATTTAATAATATATTAGCTACTAATAAATAACTGGTAAACATATTTTACTGCTGTAGGCAACTTCAGTACTTATAGGTGTTCAAAAATACCCCCAAACTAATGGGCTAAGCTTTAATTTATGGAATACTGCATTTCACATATGGCAAAGAACGTTGGCCTGTTGCCGGACTCTGAAATCCTTGCTAATGCACGTTTCAAGATGGGTATTTCAGCATTCTTCTGTTGTATAACATAAAATTTTTTAAGATCACCTTTGCTCTTCACCTTGATGTGTGAACACTTCAGAAATACTTAAGAGTGCTGCACTTCTGTCTAACATTGATAAACTGTAGTATAATCTCCAAAATTGAAGGAAATCTTTTCACATGTATATTTAATGCTGGAATGATTCAAACCATTTTCAACAAGCTGCAGATTGCCACATGAGCTGCCCCTAATCATGAACATGTTGCTTTGACAAGTCTGGAAAAGATGTAAGAGAATAAAAGCTTTTCTAAAAGAACGAGCATGTCACACAGAACTAATAAACAGCCTGTCCATACACTGAAACAAACAACCTGCATTTGTTTCAATTATTCATGGCTCAGTTGGCAGCTGGCAATGTGCTCAAGGCTAAGGGCAATGCAGCAGGGAGACAGCAGCATCGTGTCTGTGCCCTGTGCAGCTGACACGCCTCCCAGACTCCCAGGTGTGTGGGGGTGGAAGGCAGACAAGGCTCTTCCCACACATCACACCGTTCCCACCTATTCAGGGAATCAGGCTGGGTGCAGAACAGCCCTCCTCAATCTGCTTTCTCACTGTGTGCTAGGAGCAATTGTATGGTGAGGTAGGAAAAAACAGAGCGAGTGCCAAGTGCCTTCTACTGCTTTAATCTATCACAGACACAGAGCAAACTCTTTCCTCAATTTCATAGAATCACAGAATATTTGAAGTTGGAAGGGACCCACAAGGATCATCAATTCCAGCTCCTGAGTGAATGGCCCCTTCTTCTTCCATTTTACCATGAGTATTCATGTCAAAAATCAAGAAAGCAAGAAGGCTACCTCTGCTAATACTAAAGTTACAAGCATTTATTGTTTTTTTACTAGAGAATACATTATTTTTAATGACCTGCTACATTTTATAATTAAAGTAATACTTTGTGCATATGGAACACAAGAAAAAGGAAAAAACATTAGTTGTTTGTGGAACCATCAAAGCACCAAATGATCCCATGGAGCATGATACCCAAAACTACAGAAGTGTTTTTGATTAGAGCAAAGTGTAACCAAACATATATGAGGAGGATGATTCCAAATAACCTTAGTTACATAAATTCTTGTTTTCTTAGCTGCTGCTAAGCATCATAAAAATTTATGCAAACTAAAAACCATAAATTAAACTTTGAAAGTTCTTTTGAGATGGTGTATTACACATACAGCTCAACACTAAATTGAGTCACCTTCCTGGAACTGAAAACTCATCCCTGACAGGCAAGTATTGCTTTATTTTATCTACCAACTCCATATTGCTTTGAGGAAGATAAAAGTGATCAAGGGACTCTCTTTTCTCATCAGAAAGTATCCCCTTGGAAGCAACAATTCCACTATGGACTATAATTTCAAATTATAGAAGGAAGTGCACATATTGATACAAAGATTGAAAGGCTGTGAGACACAGTTGAGTTCTGTATAGAAAATCCATATAATGTTTTTTGGGGGAAGTATTTTATAATTGTAAGCAATCAAGTGGAAAGCCTCCTGATAGAGATCATAAATAATGCTTATTTGTGTAGACCTGACAGCCTCTTTTCTAGAAACCTATAGTGTTCAAGGTAGTTTTGTACCTGGAGACACATAAACAAGAATCCTTGATGCATTAGCAAATGACATGGTATTGCACCACACAAAAGGTAACTGCCCCAGTCTTCACAGAACTATGGGTCCTTGGACCTGCAATTTGCTTTTTCTCCACTTATCTGAGACCTATCAAAAGAAATGGAGGAAATTTGACAACCAAAATACAACCCAGAAAATTCACATTAGTTCTTTCACTCTCCTTCCAACCTGGTCTAGTAGGGCTGTGTGTTGTGTTTCAAGGGAATGCTGTTCTTGTTCTCAGAACATGGAGGAAGCATTAGCTCTAATCATTTGAAGCTGAAGTGCACAACTGAGGTGTTCTGTAATAGTGACACAAAATATTTAATCTAAAATAATTGTGTTTTAAACAAAAGAATCTGAATGTAATTCCATTTTAATTACCTCTCTGGAGAATCATCCTGTTTTTTAAATCCAGGAGGAAGAGCTGGCCCAAAAAAGCCATCATCATCATCATCTTCATGAATTCTTTTTGGCTTTCTGCAAATACAGATTTCACTTAATAATTACCTTGACATGCATAGCAATTATCTACATTTTAAAAAGAAAAAAACCACACAAAATTATTTCATAGGGTCTTCTGCACTAAATATCCTGCTGTTACCAAGGAAACAGTGCAAAAGGATCCAAATTGATTTGAAGCAATTAAAAAATTGGGAGTTTAAGCTTCACTTCAAAAACGTTCTGACATTAAAAAAAGGAAAAAAAATAAAAAACAACATTAAGAATGCTTTTGCTGTAGAAAGAAGTTTAGTATAATGTTGAAATACCATTTTCTAGTCACAATGCAATTTAAAATTCAGCACACTTCTTTCTCCATTTTTGTACACTGTCTGCATTTTGAGCAGTATTTCTCCTGGTCAGTTCTAATTAGCTGAAAAACTATTGACTAAGAAAACAAGAAAAAAGTGAATAGTAATTACTCTAGTGCTCATTAAGATGGCGTACTGGCCTTCAAGTCTCTTACACAAGGCTCAGAGCAAACACACGCAAATTCTTAACACAGCAAATGTGAGTAATGAACCCAACAAATGAGAGTATCTGCAGACTCCTGTTATTTGCTAAACAGTTCAGGTTTTTTCACTAGAGTTGACCTAATTGACTGCATAAATTCCTGTCCATAACCAGTTTTTAGGGCCTCTCAAAGCGAGCTTGCATACAAAACCCAGGAAAAAACTCAAGTATCAAATACTTATGTGCATGTAAGTGATGTCTGTCCTTAGTGTAAACATACAAAATTGCAGAACTAAAATCAAACAGAAATGCAGAGATCTGATTGCCCCAAATAACTTAATTCCACAATATGTTGTCAAACAGGTCAGCTCAACATTCTTGGCCATGAAGAACATGTAGAACAGATAATCAAAAGCTTTACACAGTTACAGAATTTACCTTTTTTAATACAACACTGTCCCTTTCTCATAAGTTAGACACATAACATTTGCAACACAATGCAAATATACAAATAACCCAAGAGCATACTCACTTGGGTGCTGAATCTCCTTCTGTATCCTCTTCAGAATCTCTGTTTGTGTCTCCGGGCAGAGGAAGAGATTCTGAGTCATCATCACTGTCAGGAGTTTCTGAGCTACAGCTGCTTTTGTAGCCTGGAGGGAGTGCTGGTCCTGCAACTGAACATTCAGAGTTATTTGGGAACCTAAAATGACAGAATGACTGGATTTGGTTTGGATTGGAAGGGACCTTAAAGATTATCTAGTTCCAATCTCCCTGCCGTGGCCAGGGAACCTTCTACTAGACCAGGTTTAATAAGGATACTTATTAAATGTTTCAATGAGTATGATTTATCATGGCATTTCCAAAACACATATTTACTTGGAATTAAGTTTATTCCACCACTCCTCTCTAGCATTTAGAGAAGACATCTAAACAAACTTCTAGAAGTTACTTCTTTCAGCACAGTACTTCCATCAACAGCCTGCCCTGAACTGCTCTGATTTAGGACATTACTAATCCATTACTACATGAGCATTTTCTGGAACAGGACTAGAAAGCCCTGTTTTATGTAATAGCTACTGTACAATGGATCTGACAAAAACCAGTATATTTAAAAGAAACTACCATCTTAATAAAGTATTTGAAGCTTACTAGTGAAGAAACACATCATCTCTACATACACAGCGTGGAAGACTATCATAAATTCTTAAATGGGAGCATTTGTGGCTATAAAGCATTACATTAATTGCCAGCCTGCTTTAGGAATGGTTTAACAATTATTAAGGTTATTTCCAGTTCAAATAAATGTGAACAGCAAGGACAGATTCAAGTGCTCTGCTGAAAAAGGGATGATTCAGGCATTTGGAGAATGAATTCAAAGAATTGTTGCTGTCAGAAGGACAGGGCAGTGGATGGAGCTCTCATGCTTGTCAAACTTTCACCCTCTGGGGTAATATCTCAGCGAAATTAAAATTCAGACACTAACACTGCTAACAAGCCTGAGCTGTTTCTGGCCCTGTGCCCAGCAGCAGACACTGATCTTTATTGATTTATTTGGGTATAGTACCATGTGCAGTGGGTCCAGAAGCAGCTTAGCCATTGATCCTAACAGCAAATGCCCCCCAAACAAGACCCTTAACACAGATACCCTCACAGGCTTGATCAACAAGGAGACAGCTGGAGCAAGCAAAAACCAGCAGTGGTCCCAAGATAAGAGGCCTTCCCAATGCAAGGCAACATGCACAGGGCCAGCACCCATTTACACAAACACAGCACAAACAAACAGCCCAGGCTCCCATGTAATGGAGATTTGATTCTATTAATGATTTAGCACCCTGAGACACAGACACCATTCCTCCTCTTAATATCTCAAGCACTGAGTACAAGACTTGCAGGACGGAGAGGTGTTTTGGTGAGGAAGAGACATTGTTCCCTTTATAAATAGCCAAGGGTCAGATGAAAAGATAAATGGTACCAGGAAATTACTTCTCCAGTTAAAGAACTACAACCTTTTGATAGTACAAAATACAACCTGATGCAGATTATGGTTCCATTGTTAGCTGACAAAGGCTAGGCAGAAATCGAGTCCTTTGAGCTTCACAAAGCTTTTTATCATCTTCAGCACAGGACACAAAGAAGGACAGTCCACTAGTTAAAAAGCATCCAGGCAGATCTGCCACTTCTTTGTTTCCTGTTTTAATGGAAAAGACTTTAACTGGGACATACAAATCCCTTTCAGCACTAAGAAGGGAAAAAAACAACCCAACAAACCATTTCTCTCTCCCCCCAAAAAACCCAAACATCACACCCTAGCCTATAAAGGTAAAATAAATTCAAGATTAAAGGAAACAAACAGATGAATTATAAATAGGAATAAAAACTGCTATCAAGAAGTCTCCTCTTTCGGTACAAAAAGCACCACTTAGAAAAAACAACTTCAAGCCCAGACAAAACCTGCACAACTGCTTTCTCCAGTCACCTGGTGCCCTGACATCATGCAAGCAGACTTCATTTGCTCTAAATGCAAAAGAAAGGACTCGGAGTGAAAGGAACAAACTCAGATGCAGTTTGGTGAGTCTGATACCAGAGAGGAAGAGAGAAATTAGGAGCAGCTTTGTGAGACGCACAGAACTAGTAAAACCAAAACTATTTAGAGAAGGAGACTGGTCCTACTGGCACGTTGTCCAACACCAGGGCTAACACACATACTTTCATCCCAATTCCTCTCCATTATGTTGGCAAAACTGTTTCCATGGGCTATGCAATAAACTGGATCAGGGAACTAAAGAGGCATAAAAACAATGCTGCAGACCACAGCACTCCCCTGAAAGAACTGTTTGTTCATGGAACTGCAGCCTAAGCAGGACAACCAGAAATGGAGACAGAGACTGACTAATGACAGAAAAATGACATTTAAAGCTTGAGGAAGAAAAAGTCATTGGACATGGTGAAAAGAAATGGAGGGGAAAGAGACTTGGGATTAAAAATTAATATGATCATGGTACTGACTGAGACTAACAATCAGCACAGGCAAAGACAATAGCTATGGATCAGGATGGTTTGGGGTGCCACAAGAAAGAGTAGAAAGGTAGGAATGGGAATTGCTAAGTGTAAATTCTGGGAGCAAAGAAAGAAAAGGATGAGGAGGGAGGCCAAGATCTAATCAAAAGTCTGTGAAATTCCCCCAAAGCCAGGGAAAAGTGGAAAAATACAGACAAAAGAAAGAACAGAGGAGAGCTCAAAGAATCAGGAAACTAAAACTAAAAAGATGAGGAGGATAATGGATGTAGCAATGGTAGAGCAACAGAAAAGTGACAAAGTAACCAGAGCTCTGAACAATTCGGAGCAAGACAATGGGATAAAAAAGTATGAGAAGAAAGTACTGGGGATAGAAAGGACAGAAACAGGACCAAGTGAGACTAATGTGAATGTTTCACAGCTACTAGAAGTGACCATCCTACTAATGTTTCTCTGACTTGTCTTCTCCAGTGAGCTGGTTCTGGTGACTGTCTGCCTGAAAGCTAAGTCAATTCAATCCAGAAACCAAACTAAAAGCTACTTTTTGTTTTGTTTTGCTAGGGTTATTTCTGCAGTATTTGGGGATTCTAAGCAATCTACCACACCATCAGACATGCACTGGGAAGCTCTCAAGGACAGACAGGGCCTTTCACCTCCAGCACAGGAGTAGATCAACTCAGACATATCACATCAACACATCCGTTTAGTAACAAATGTGGCCTCAATGCTGAAACAGACGAAGCTCCCTTCTGCATCTCTGGCTATTTTTAGTCATTCCCTAGCACTTCTCTCTTGCTGGTACAGGGAGGGAGCAGAGGCAGGGACAAATGGGCTGAAGGAAGTGTGATTCTTCCAACAGGAGCACAGTTAAGCCAGTTCAAAGCACCACCGTGAAGTGAAGAATCAGGAAATTAGTGTGTTCCTAGAGCTGGACAAGCTGAAGAAGGTAAAGGATTTACCAGGGATGAGCTTTGGGTCTGTCCAACAATCATTTGCTTCCATCCTGTTCCCAATCAAGGGTCACAGAAGTATTATTAACATCGCTTCTCTGACACCAGAGGGAGTCCATGGGCACCAGTGGGTTATTGCAGGACAGTGTCTGGATGCTCAAACCCAGAGAGGTAGGAGCAGTGGGGCTCAAGGGGGGCAGAGGTATTTGCTATTGACTGTGATGCAAATCAGCCTGCACAAGGGTATAAAATGCTGCTGGAGAGTCAGCTAGTTTCCCAAGGCTGCAGACAGCTCCCAGGTGGATTGCCTCCAGAAGGAATGTATTAGCAATAAATCTAATCATAATCATACGTACTCACTCTCCTATTTCTTGTGTCTGTCTGAAAGCCTTCTCTTGTGCCTGTCTGAGAGCCTTCTCTGCCACAAGCTGCTCAAAGTCCTACTTTGCTGCTGTTCAGAGACAGAAGCTATGAAAGTAGAATAAAAAAACAAGTCCTCTTAAAGAAAAGCAATGAGCAGCTCAAATATCAGCAAGACTACTAGGACAGGAAAAATACTGGAAAAGCTGTTCAGCTTTAAAAGGTGAAGCCTCTCTTAAAATACTAGAAAACACACGGGAAATTGTTACAGAACAAATTCTAAACCCAATTTGACTCAAGACCCAGCAAGTGTTCCAGAGCAGAAGGTGCTTGTGGCAGCCCCACTGCATGAATTTTGTCACTCCAGGTGCAGGGTTCCAGATGGAGCTGTAGTTGTGTACAGCAAAGTGTGTTATGCCAAAGTACTTCCTCTCATTTCTTCCTCTGCACTGCAGCAGTCTGCCTCATGGGGTGAGCAGGAACACTTAGCTGCTCTAAGTCAAACTCAGGAAAAGTTTGTGAAAATTATAAAAACAAACAACCTCCCAGTAGCTGGAGTTTGGGGGTTTTGTTTGTTTTCAAAGACAAATAAATTTCTTCACCCATTTCACACAGAAATTTACAAGCAGGTCGTGGATCAGTTGCCAGTGCCACTGTAATACCATGGAACTGATATACATGGGGACAAAGAGTGGACAAACTCGGCTGAGTGACCTGGACTAGACACTGCTGAAACGCCCAATGTCACAAACCTATGGCCTAATGACAAGTTAAACTTGTTTTGTTCAGTGGATTCATAAACGATACAGATACTTGCAACATGCATCGGTGTGTTGATGGAAAGTGAACGAGCCATTAACACAGATATGACCAGGAAAGGCAGCATCAGCTCGTGTTGTCAGGGCTTCCGCAACAAAGCCGAGATCCGGACTCAGAGCTTCATGTTGCCATGGTGTCAGCTAATGCAGCAGCTTTGTCCCTCTTCCTATTGCTCCCTCTTCTGGATTAAAAAATTAGAGAGCAGACAAGCACAGCAAACCTTTCCCATCAGAGCTTTTTTCAGAGTAACCGAATGGTCACTGACACACCGCCAGAAACTGAATATATGCACTAGTGCCTTGAACCGGGATTGAACAAGGAGTGCAAAAGCTCAAAGTGCTGCTTCCAGAGATACTACTGATAGAGAACATGCGAGAGTTTTAGCGGGGGAACTAAGCTCCACTGCAGAAGAGCCAGCCTGGCAGTCAGCTGGTCACGGTGGGACCCCACTTCTGATGTGACTGCTCTCAACAGGAGAGACCCCGGCAGGCGAGGCACCGCAGCCCCACTGACCGCCAGTCTGCCCCACATCCCGAGGTACACTGCCTGGAAAGCCACAGATGACGGAGTGGGTTGGCTTGGCAAAGAAAAGCACGCTGCATAGGCCCAGCCTCCTTTTCTGCCCGCTAATTTCACGCTAGGAGCTGCTGAGAAGAGCAGAAGCTTCAGAGTGCACGCGGGGCTTGAGCGGGACAAAAATAAACGGCTCAAGGCACTATTTTCTAAAGCGAGTTTTACAGCTTTTCATATTTGTAGCATTCCATCGCATATGGCGGGTTTTAAATTGCTTTGTTTTGTTTACTGAGAAAGTCCCGCTCTGGAGTTTAGCTCCATCCAGGCGCGGCACCGGCACGCCCCGCGCTGTGACACGGCGGGCTGCAGAGCCCCGCTATCCCAGCCGCGGAGCATCCCGCGCTGCGGCAGACGGGCTCCAGAGCCGCCCTATCCCGCTCACAGAGCATCTCACGGTATGGAACGCCGCCCGCGGGGCCTCCCTATCCCACCACGGCCGCATCCCTGTGCTCTCACCCTGGCTGAAGTCCTCTCCCGGCTCGGCCTCGGCGCGGCGCGGGAAGCCAGGAGGCAGCGCGGGGCCGATGAGCTGGCGGGCCATGGCGCAGCCGGCTCCGGGAACAGCCCGGGCCCTGTCCCCGGTCCTGCGGCGCTCCCGGATGACGCCGGGCCCGCCGGCGAGGGAGGGCTCGCCTCCCTCAGCCCGGACGTGACGCGTTTAGCGGCCGCCGCCGGAGCGGCCCCACGTGGTGGTGCGAGCGCGTCGCGGAGCAGGGTCTGTATCCGAGCGGCCTCTCCGCGCCCGACATGAACCCCTTCGCCTGGTACCCGCCGCCCCCGCCGGGGCTGCCTCCGCCGGGCATCCCCCCACCTTTCTTCTGCCCGCCGTCCTCCTGGGACGCGAGCTTCTGGGCTGCCCCCGTGCCCTACCCCCCGTCTGGCCGATACCCGCCGCCCGACAGCCACCCGCCGCCCAGCACCTACGCGTCCGCCGACACCTACTCGCAGCCCGCCGAGTCCTACTCGCAGCCCGCTGAGAGCTACTCGGAACCCGCCCAGAGCATCCCTCCCGCCGAGAGCTACTCCCAGCCTGGCCAGAACTACTCGCAGCCCGAGGGCTACCCGCCTGCTCAGAGCTACCCGCAGCCCGAAGGGTACCCCGCTGCGGACGGCTACTCGCAGCCCAAGAGCTTCCTTCCCCCTCAGAGCTACGCCTCGCCCGCCGCCTGGTTCCCGCCGGCCTACGGAGCGCGACCGCAGGGCCCGCACGCTGGTGAGGGGCAGGGGAGAAGCCCTCCCTTGGGCCCATGGCTTCCTTCCCATCCCGGGCAGGCAGGGGCCCCGGGGCTGTCCTGAACCCTTGGGGCTGGAGGACTCTCCCTCCGAGCATGTTGGTTATGCAGCCCTCTCTTGTCTCTTCCCTAGACTCTTCTCCGTTGCCCACCCAGGTAGGAAAGGGGTGTTCTACCAGCTGTGTCTATGAATGGCTCATCTTTTTTTCTCTGTTCGGTAGGTGGAAATGGTAATTTCTCCCAGAAGTGGCACGGCAAGCAAGTGCCTCCGTTTAATAAACATTGTCCAGAAGAAAATAACAAGCCAAAGGTATGGACTGGGGTCCCCAGTGCAAGAGGGGCATGTAGCTGTTGGAGTGGGTGCAGGGAAAGGCCACGAAAATGATCAGGGGTTCTTCAGCCTGGAGAAGAGAAGGCTTCAGGAAGAACCTTGCATCCTTTCAGTACTTTAGGGGAACCCAGGAGAAAGATAGGGACAGACTTTATAGTAAGGCCTATAGTGATAGAAGAGGAGTAATGGTGTTAAACTGAAGCAGAGTAGATTTAGATTGGACATAAGGAAGACATTTTTTACTATGAAGGAGATGAGATACTGGCAAGATTGCCCAGAGAAGCTGTGACTGGCTCATACCTGGAAGTTTTGATGGCCAAACTGAATGGGCAGCCTGATCTAATCATAGATTGTCCCTGCCTGTGGTGGGATGGTTGGAACCAGATGATCTTGGAAAGTCCCTTCCCACCCAAACCATTCTGTCATTCTGTGATGGTGTCAGTCTTATGGGACTTGGCCCAAGGCACTCTAGAGATCCCATTCTCCTGTCTAACACGCTTGCCCTTACAAGAGAGCAAAACATGTGACAGTCTGTAAACTCTTGAAAGATACATGTCAACCAAATTCTTACACAGGTTTACATCACCTGACTGGGGTGATGCCCGACTGCCTAGGTTACATTAGTGCTCTGTTATGTGGTCAACACCAGCTAGGCAGGTGACACTGATGTGTGTAGTGGGAGAAGGAAGGGTCTGTGCTGCCCTCTGAACTTGTACATATCATGGGAGAGTAGTCATGGTCTGTTCTGATAGGGAAGAGATGTGGGGCTGTGACCTGAATCCCACAGCCCTCGGTAAGTCTGTGCCAGCAGACTGGTGTGTTTGCAGAAGC
This sequence comes from Rhipidura dahli, assembly GCA_013399225.1. NCBI lineage: Eukaryota > Metazoa > Chordata > Aves > Passeriformes > Rhipiduridae > Rhipidura > Rhipidura dahli. The sequence continues at coordinate 2,015,282 of VXAC01003560.1, read as the reverse complement.
AATAATTGATTAAAAGGTGCTAGTGGGAAGAGCTGAGTGCAGGGCACTTTGTCTAGAAGATAAGTAATTTGAACTTGCATGTTATGTTCTTATCTTTGCAACTTTTGAAACATGCAACTGCTTTATTAAGAAAAATACTAAGAGTGTTTCACAACTAATTAAGTACAGGAATATCTTTTAACTGCAACCCTGAGATTATTTCTTCTATTTTTTTTCTTTTTTTTTTTCAGACCAAAAAGAAAAAAGAGCCAGTGTTCTCTCATTACTGTGATACCTGTGACCGTGGCTATAAAAACCAGGAGAAATATGATGAACATGTTTCACAGCATAAACAGGTTGATGAGTTTGGCTTCTTTTAATTGCACTTTGATTTTTACCTTTGTACCTGGCAAGCAGTTAGATATAGTCACTCTTTGAACAGAAGAGATAGGAGAGAGTTTCCAGAGCTATGTCAGGTATTAGTGGGGGATTTTTTTCTGAATGCTGTGTGTAGGGGAGGCTTCAGCTGTATTTTTGGTGTTACTGCTGAAGCCTTTTTAACTGTTCCTCTTGTGAAGTATTGCTTAGTTGTAGGAATTAATTCATTGACATCACTGCAGCTTGTACAGTTTTTGCATCGAAAACATTTTTTAAAATCTGATTTATTGAAAATTATCAAAATTTGAAATTGGAGAGACTTGCAAATTTTTATCTTAGGTACACTTCACTTTTTCTTCAGTTATGAGATACATTGGCTACGCTGGTTTACACCAGTTCTAAAAGCAGATGAAATTTAAAAGTACATTGTCCCTGCTTGCTCCTTTTTACAGTCACTTTCCTTTGCAAACTGGATAGCTTACTCAGCCTGTGTAACAAACTGTATAGGCAACTGGCACTGAGTTTATTTGAAGTGTGCTCAAAAGCTTGTTTATAATTTGTGTAAATTGGTGTGTTTTAAGTTCACCCTCTTATCTTGCAGTGCACAGAAGAAGGCTGCAATTTCAGTGCACATGAGAAGATTGTTCAGATACACTGGAAGAATGTAGGTAACCCTCTGGGCCCAAAATAAGAGTCTGTGCCATCTTTACCCTAGCCCCTTTTTTCATTCTTCAGTGATTTGTTTTCATTCACATGGAAAGAAAATGTATCAATCCTGAGGAGAATCTGTTTTAAGACAATATTGTGGATGAAAATACGTTAAATACTATGGGGTTTTCTTAAGGGATTAATTGTATCATCTCTGTGTGTACAGTCTCACCAGTTTTGAAAATGAAAGCAGTGTGGTACCACTATAGCTGACATAATGATATTTTCTTTTTTAACTCGTGTTTCTTTTCCTTCTCCTTTTTAAACAGCTGTTAAATACTTTTTCCTTAGGCACATGCACCTGGTGCTAAAAGAATAAAATTGGATAGTCCAGAAGAGATTGCTAGGTGGAGAGAAGAAAGAAAAAGGTAAGATTTGTGGCTTATGAATTTGTTTTACTGTATTTTCCCTGTGTGATCATTAGATGACAGCACATAACTTGCTGTTGCTGCTGTTCCATTGAAAAACCTCCTTCAGTAGTGATCAATGTCAGAATGCCCGAGCCAGGAGAGTGTGAGCTGCAGAGACTATAATAATTTGGAAAATTAGAAGACAAGGTATCAGCTGAGAAGGAAGCAGCTTTCCCAGATGCTTGATTTGGTACCCCAGGTTAGGTGAATGTCTCATTCCTTTTACCCTGATCACGTTTTAGGTCAGAAATATTTGTGTGGTGGTTTTTAACAGCTTAAAAATCTGGAACTACTGTACTGACTATAATTGTAACACTGTGTGCAGATTTCTCCAGCTTAGGTTATCCCAGCAGAGTGCACCAGGGAGTTTTCCTAATTTTTAAGGGCTTTCTGCATTGCTTGACTCTTTTCTAGTGAAAGAGAGCAGAAACCGTGAATGATACCTTCTCAGGTACTCTAACTTAGACTGTATGCAGGGTGCAAGGTAAAATTCTCCTAGAAACAGCGTTTCTCATTATTCCTTGTTCTGTGGTGTGAGAGGATATAACTTTTTTCTGTTGACCAGGACTGAAGTATTTATATCACAGATTTATTATTTTCCATCAAAGTTGAACAGATTAGAATCTACACTTTGCCAGCAGGAGAAAAGATGCTGCAGGTTTTCCTCACTTCTATTCATAGTTTAGAATATAGCCTTGCAAGTGATCAGTGCATGACTTTTGTTTCCATGAGCAAGAGTTCTATACTCAGAATGAGAACTGATATAAATTTAATTTTGAGATCAGTGGGGATGAGCTAGGGCAGTGTACTAGTCACATGAGGTTTTTTTAGTGAAAATAAACCTAGTGGTCTGATGGAGTCTTACTGATGTAGCCACCTTGCATTCATGTCAGAAGGCAGTGTGAGTGCATTCTTTGAACTTGACTTCCCTTAATAAGTTTTGACACAATTGTTGTTAAAAAAGAAAAACAAATGGAATTTGTTTTATATTTTTTTAATCTGCCTCCCATCCATTTTTTTTCTGTATGGAGAAGCAAAATTTCTCCCCATGTAAGTTCATTCTTGCAAGTTTTAATTTTCCTTTGGATATGGTTTCAGCTTTTTCTGCAAATTTCAGAGGTAGAAAGGTGAAGGGAAATCTTACCACTCTGCCAGCACATCGCAGCACTTAACTGTTGCACCTGCTGTTCATTTTTTACAAATGAAAATAATCCATAGGTTCTTAAAAAAAAGGGTTTTTGATACAGAAAGAAGAAATTATTTTCTCCTGTTTTAAAATGCCATTGTTAGCCAGGCAAAAATTGGTTTTGATCTGTGCAAATACAAGTCTAGTTTTGGATTAGGCAATTAATAAAAATATTAGTTTTCATTCCAAGGTTTCCTTTTATTCAAAAGATGCTATAGAGGGCTCATTTTTTATTTGCTTTCAGTCTACATGTTGCTGTTGTGGTTTTTTAGTGACCTAGTTTTCTAACAGTAGCTCCAAGGGAAAAGATCCATACTTGTATGCAGTCTTTGAATGAGTCTTTGCTACTCATTTTGAACTTTCCATACACTTCTTTGTTTTAGGAGGAGTTCTGGAGAATTCCTGTCTAGTGGCTGATGCTGAGGTTTAAGTGTAGAAATGATATTTAAGATGTAGGTGTCAATGTGTGCTCTCCTGTATGCTGGAACATCAGGGAAATGGGATTTGGGTGCAGAATTGAGGTTAAGACACTGGTGTGGGGAGTGGGGACTGGGTGTCAGAGCAACCTTTATCTATGCCTAATTGTGAGGGTGATACCCTGCCTGAGATGGTTTTGCTGAGCTTCTAAAGGATTTCGTGGGAGAGGTTGCTGGTTTTACAGGAGAATATAATTTGGCTGGGACACAACATTGCTGAAAGCCTTTGCTCGCTGCAGCGCAGTAAAATCAAAGGAAATAAAGCCTCGTGGTCACGGCCACCAACCAGAAAAGGCGAAATAGGATTAGTACTGTCTGAGCCAAGGCCACTAGATGGAGTAGTGCTGTGCCTTATCTTGGTATGAACTTCAGGCCTTCTGTGGGCATCGTGTTTAGCCGTGATGGATGGGTGTAGAATGACTACCTGGGTGGCTTTTGTTTCCCTTTGTACAGCAAGGAAGCTCTATGAGCATCCTTCTTTTTTAATTAGAAAAGAAAAAAGGGGGGTGGGAGGCAGGCAGAGAGAGAAAGCCAGCTGGAACTTTTGTGAAGCATTAATTGGGTTGCCAGCAAAGCAGCAGTTTAGTACTGAAGGTCTGTTGTTGACTCACAGTAAACATAGTGTTGTACAGAAAAAAGGGACACCAGAGGGAGTCTGAGCTATTAAGCAGTTTTGGTTTATGGTGACAGGAAAAAACCTTTTTCTTTCTAGAAGCTCCAATCAGAGCTAAGAATGAATCTTTTTAGGTCATTAATAGTTTGTTTCTAATTAGGTTGCAGTGATTTAATATGTGTGTTTCCATGCTGCATCCTGTCTTGCTTGTTCTTTCAGCCGTTATAAATAATTACTTGCAGAGTTGAGATTTTTTTTTCTTAATTAGCTGCTGTGTTGCTCAATTGTGTATCCTGTTTAAACTCTTTAAGAAGGAGCTTGTGTCTAAAGTGTAGCCTTACTCTCACAGAGGAAAGAGGAGGGGGAGAGCTGGTAAAGAGTATCTCTGGATGAAGCATGCTGGGTTGGAATGCTGTTTTCCTGTTGAACCTGCTGAGCCAAGAAATCTAATTAAGCAAAGAGGAATAGAGGTGAAGTTCCATGGGATCTCAGGATTTCCCTGTGTTTTGCAGACAGATGGTGGTGAGGTCTGACATCAACTTTCTTGTTTTGATTTGTCCTGTCCCTTCCAAGTGTTGAGAAATGTGCTGTCTTCAGCATATTTTTTCTTTAACATGAGCTTAAAGGGAATTATCTGCAATGCATTTCCTTAATGTGTCAGAATGAGGTATTGCTGTCTTCCCCACCCCACAAGTGAGATCTGGGTCCTGCCAGCCCATCTGTTTCTCACCAACATTTCTTGAGCAATGGTTATTAGTAAGAATGTGGCAAAGCTGCTTTAGTGTTAAAGAGAATCGTTAAACTTAATTTTGCTTCGCTCCTAATGTATCATTGGGGGATTTTCTTGAGCTTGCGTGTTGCCTGTCAGTTCTCCCCTCTCTGCCCTGCTTTGTTTAATCTCTTGGCCTTGGTTTGTTCAGACAGGAATTGTCTGTTGTATTTCCTTGCAATGCATCTCATAGGCTGAGCGTGTGCTTAGTGCTTGAAGTCCAGTACTGTTAACCACACCACTTTTAATTGATTTGTGGTTTTCTAGTTGCATAATGATAATCCTAGAGTAGGTTGGAATTCTCCCTGGTGTTGCATTCATAGTAGTGAAAAATGTAAGGTGGAAAATAATTTCTTAGAACTTGGTAAAAGTAGAGAAGCAAAGTAGAAGGGATGTGTCAGTAGGTCAAGGTAAACACAGATACAATGAAGTTTTACTCTGATCTGCTGGGATAGATTAGCAATAGAACTACCTCATCTAACGTGGTTAAATCAGATGTGGGAACGTAAAGCGAAGATTTTATCAGCTCTGTTGGGTCATTTTTGTTCCCTTTGGGCTATCCATGTCTCCTTTCCTGTTGGCTGTGCATATGCAATTACGACCAGCTCAAGAAATTATTGAGGCATTTTGCACGCAGTGCTGTTCCTATTAAAATGATGAGCTTGTATAGCTCTTGACTCAGAAATTCTTTGTGTAAACTGCTATAGAAACAGGTCCCTTTCCTGATAGATTTTGGCAAAGCTCTGGTTCTTCACTGCTCACTAAGAGCTGCTTTACTCCAATGTTTATGTGAGCAAGATAAAATATGCTGGCCTATAAAAAATGCATTGCTCTGGCTAGTGTGTTTATTTATTGAAAAAAAAAATCTATTCACTAAGACACACATGTTAGTGATTATGCTCAGTGTCACTGTTCCCTGTCTCTAGAAGCTTAGGGTATCCTTTACCTGCACATCTCACTTTGTTGAGGTATATGTGATATACTCATCTTAGACTCAAAAGCAGTTTTCTGATGTTATCAATTTATTTTGGAAAACTTTGGATTGTACAAGTGTCTACACTTCTACAGTGGGAACTGCAGCTGCTATGAAATGGGGCTGCCTTCTCAGGCAGTACTGGCTTCATGAAGTCTGCTGTGCCAGACCATCACATCCTGGTTTAACTCTCCCTTTTACACTAAGTTGCTTAAGTTTGTAAAGCCCTGTGGGGACTGATGAAGCTGTTTGTATTCAAGCTCTGACAAGTTGTTTGCAAGGCATAAGTGCTTGGCTACTTCTATTTCAGTGGTGTTTGGAGGTAATATTTTAAGAATGTCATTTTCTTAGGAGAGGAGGAGGGGTTCCCATCTTAGAAGGGTGCAAACCCAAGTCAGCTCTTGGGCTTTAAGCGTATGGCCGTTTGTGTGGAGAGACTCTGTGAGTATAGGCATGAGGTCAAGGCAGAGAGGAAAATGCTGTTTAACATTTGAGAAGAGCTGGAGAAAATAAACAGAGCCACTACAGATGCCTTCAGATGTGCTTCTGCAGGCATACTGGGACTTGTGACTTGAGCTCCTGCCAGCTGTCAGTTACTGCCTGTGTCAGCTGGAAGGGTGGTTTAGGAGAAATGTGTCAGTCTTGGCAGTGAATGGAACTGAAAGTGTTCATGCAGTCCATTATGGTGGCTCGTGGAGGGAGTGGTAACTCACAGGAATGAAAGTGGGAGGCATTCATGTCTCAGATCATGTTGGGAGAGCATGTCTGAATGTGTCCTTAATCAGCATAAGTGCTGGAGCATTTGAAGACTGCTTTGCTATAGTATTTAGGGTCTTCCCTTGTATTTAAAACATCCCCCCAGACTCTACAACAAGCTTGGGGATTTTTTTGAGCATAACTACTTATTTTATAGCTTGCTGTCCTTCTGGGAGCCTTTGTGTTTGAAGGAAAGCACCTTATCCTAAAACTGTGGAGAGGTGCCATGCACAGGGATCTTTGTCAATGCAAAGCTTTTGAGATTAAAGAGTTTATTGCACATTTGCTGTGTGCTGGGAGTGCTGTAACATGGATGAACAAATCTAACTAACAGGGAAGAGCAGAGGTAAAGCATCACATCCCTGTGCTCACTTGAGCTGTATGGCAGATTTCTGAGAGAAATCCAATGAAAATAGATGTTGACAGCTCATGTTCAAATCCTCTTAAAGGAGACAAGTTCTGTAGTGTGTTTAGATTTGCCTTGTAGAAAATGCTTCTCTTTTTCCCTTGGTATGTGGTTGAAGCTGTCTTGAATCAGTGTGACACTTAGCATTCATGCTGTAATATGGGGGAAATGCATGTGATAAGATTAAATATTTAAAGAAAGAGATGTGTCTTTTTTGATAGCTATTTATAGTGAGAAGCTGTTCTACGTTTCTCTTTACTCCATTTTAATAGACATCAAATATTTATACTTTGTGTTTCTATCCAGAAGCTTGGGGAGCATGTGCGTGTGTTTCTCATTTACAACCTTTATCTCAAAGGACTGGGATTTAGCTAACTAATGTTTGCAGAGCAAGTAGTGTAGCCATTTTTGGGCTCTGATGGTAAAAAGCCTGCTGCACAGGCTCTGCGTGCTAGAACCAATGAGGTGTTTGTCTGGAGGGAAGGATGTTAAGAGAGGTGGGGAATGGAAGAGAAGGGATGGTTTGGGAGATGGTTGTAACAGTAGATTTCTTTCCATCTGCATGATTTGGCAATTTTCCTTGAACCTGGAATTAAAAAGGGGCAGTAATTTTGGTGAGCTTGAGGTCAGTGTGCAAGAACAATGCTGAATACTGCTCAAGAAGGAACTTGTGTGCTTTTCCCTGTCACATTAAAAGAATCTTGTGCACCCAGACGCTGTTCCTATAAGCTTTTTTTTTTTTTTAAAGTTTACAAGGACTCAGCGGTTAGTTTGCTGAAGGCATGTCATTTAAATAACCCAGTTGAAGCTCCATAAAAATAAAATTGGAGGACTAAATCATGCAGTTATATGTTGGGGCAAACAGAGGGTCCATGACTGTAAGCAAACTGTTTGTCTGTATCTTAGTTGATGGTTGGTAAATCTAGGAATGCAAGTGTGATAGATTTTTTGAATTGTTTCTTTTTTTTTTTCTTTTGTTCATTGCATCGGGGTGTGTAAGCATAAATGCACTCAGGTTTGTTTTCCTCACTTACTGCCTTTTTAAGAAAGAAACAGTCTGTTAAACTTAACTGAGAATTTAAAAAAAAATCTGCACTGTTATAGAGGAAACTGGTTTGGTAAAGAGGGAATTGAGAAAGTGCGGTGAAATCTTTAAGAGCCAGTAAAACTATTTTTTTTTCTTCCAGAAATTTTCCTACGTTGGCAAACATTGAAAGGAAGAAGGAAATGCAGATGCAGAAGGAGGAAAGGGGTGAAGTGCTGACTACCCAACAGTTTGGGTAAGTGTTTTGAGCCAAGCTTGTTGCTTTCCTCCCACTGATTTCAGAAGTCTTCTCTCTTGCTGTGGTCTCCCAGCACTTACTGCTTCCACTGATACACAGTCTGGCTGCCCTTTAAGGGAGAACAGGTCATTTGACAAACTGCTGTAATATTCTTTTGTTTACTTCCTAGTGCTTCAAAGTCCAGTTAAGTGAAACAATAACTACATTAAAAATCCAGTATTCTGGCTTGTTTGAGAAAACCATGTTCTAGTGGCCATTCATTAGATCAGCATAACCTTGGTCTCTGAAAAAATAGTATTGGGGATAAAAGTCATGCAACATGATGATTCCACATGGTTTAATCCTTTATTGCCTGAAAATGGCCAACAGAGATTCTGTGAACAGATTTGACTTCTTACTCTCTCTCCTTTCTGATGATAAATCAATGATCAGGTGAAGAGGGGGAGAAGATGGAGGGTAGAAGAAAGAAGCAGCACAATTTAAGTTGTAATTAAAGCTATCTGAAAATAAAATTAAAGCTATCTGCTACCATTGTTGTGAGTTAGTACTTACTCATCTTGGACTTTTATCTGTTCTCTGCCTTATAAATTGTTTTCCAGCATGATTTTGTTCTTTTCTCTCAGTTTCACTGTTAGGTGGAACCAGCTAACTTCATTAGCTCTGCTTTAGGACCCGTAGGAAGATAGTTTTTTTAAAAAAAAAAAAATATTACAATGTGCCACACTCCTAAAATATCACTTCTTTAAACTAGAATGACTGAGCTGGAAGGCAGGAGCAGACTCAGTCCTTAGGGACTCTTGCTAAATGCCATTTTCTGCTGCATGGAAGGGAGGCTGGGGTTTGCCTGGCTTTTTGTGTAGGGGATGACAGCAAACAAAACAATACTTCACCATGGTGAAAGGATTGAACTAGTGCAGCATAAGAAGCTAGTGTAATTTATTAAATGTGGACAGTGCAAATTACCTGGGTGCAGCATGTGCTTCAGAAGATCCAGCACTTCCTTGCCCCCATCCAACCAGTTGCCTTTCATGACTGAAAGGAAAGATTTATAGGAGACTGAAATAAGACTGCCTTAAAATGATACAAAGTTGCAGGAGTGCTTTGCACCTGAGGAACCAAACCTGGGCATTGAAACTAAAGCTGCAAACGTATCTGATACTATGTTTGGAGAGTCTTAGGAGGAAAGATGGATTTTCTTTATCACAGTAGCAAACTGTTTGATGCCTACAGGTTTTGTTTGCTAACTCTTGTGTCCATGAGTCGGATGCATCAAGTAGTCTTAAACTCCATCAGCAATTCTATGCTGTTACATTTGTAGTAGCTTTGTATCTGGGGAAAAAAGCCCTCAAAATTGCAGGTTATTTGCTTTCACTTAGCAACTTTTTACTCTAGTTGATTATAGAAATCTCTTTTTCTCCCTTCCCTCCCCTGAGCTGGTAGCACTCTAGACTTGGTGAACTGTCCATAAGCTGTCGTTTTTGCTTGTATATCAGCAGTAAAGATTCTGGAATTGGTGCTTATCTGGCAAATTTACTGATGCATGAGGCAAAAATAGAATACAGCTTGTTCCCTGCAAGCTGTACTATTAGAGCAAATAGCTAAGTAAGATTTAGAAAGGATTATATGCTTAACACTTTCATGGTGCTTTCCATTTGTGGTTCTCTGAAGTGCTTTACAGCTCCTCAGCATCCCTGTGTGTGAGATTAGAGATGCAGAAGGACCACTTTGGAAGTCTGTCTGGTGTCTTACAACACCTGAGTAATAGTACACAGCTCTTCATCCCCTCTGTATGGGGAGTGAAGAGCAGGATGTCTTTCAGGAGGGAATGTCAGAAGGCAGATGCCAGGCTGATGTTTGTTGAGACGTGTTTGTGACCTTGGAATTTCTTTCTGGGTATGTGAGGCCCCATAGAACTCAGAAAGTTGTTTTTAACCCTTGGTCAAGGACGACACCTCTAATTGAGCCTGTATTTGCTCAATGTCTTCTAGGTTGTACAGCAACATGCTGAATTTAGAGCCTGGTTGTACAAATTCAGAAATGCAGTTTTCTCTCTTATTGGACTTGAATCATAGGAGTTAATATTAGCCTTCTTTTGTGGGTGAGGGACTGATGCACAGGAAGGCAGTGGCTTGCCACTTGTGCCACAGGAGCACTGTGGTGGGTGGTGCCATCAGGGATGAGCAATCAGTGTTAGAAACTGTCAAGAAATGACTGGAGAATAAAATTAAGTAAGTTTTGTTGGGAAATAAAGTCATTTTAAGTGCTATGACAGGCCTTGTTCTCTTCTTAAGAAGGACCTGATAAGGCCAGAAAAGCATGGGAGAGAGGAATGCTGGTAATGGGAACATTTCTGAACTAGCAAAGTAGTGGGTGGCTTGAAAGGGCTGTATGATGGAGGCCTAGAAAAATTACATTGGTGGAAGAGGTGAATAAAGTATGAATATACAGCGTTTCTTGTAACTCAAGAAGGATGGCTACCAAATGACTTGTTTGGACATCAGAATGAAGACAAACAAAAAGCAGTCCTTTGTCACAAAATACTAACACCTTGCTGCAAGATTTCAGGGATGCCAGATATGATCACAGCATCCCACAACATGAGGCACGTGGTTGACTAGGGATAACAGGACCTCAACTGTGCTGCAGGTGAGGCTGAGGCAGGGAGAACTGATCAGAACCAGCCATGGGGCCCATTCAGGACAGGAGATTTTGCATAGTTTTTGCTGCTGTAATGTAGTGGTGATTAGTTACAGTCTTGTTTTGCTGAATTAAGTTTCTGTTGCTCGGAAATAAGTATTTTTGGGAAGCTTCAGTTGTCTCTTCTATATTTGTTTTTCTCTTGGTCACATTTATTCTTATATCTGTATCATTCAACCAGAGTTTGTTAAGTTTTTCAGGTATCTTCTTGTCAGTGTGTGTTTATAGGGTAATATATATGGAACCATGAAAGATAAGTGGAACCAGCATGCTGTGCTCTTCCTGTGTTTTAGGACTTGTTATTTTGTTTCAAGTTTTTAAAATGCATTTTCCTGATGGACATTTCTTTTATTCCTTTTCCTTGGAATGGAAAAGATGAATGGCATATTAGTTGGAGGCGGGAGTAGGTAGTTGTTGCAGCTGATGGTGTCAGATGGCTGAATGGATTTGGTGCAGCAAGATGCTTCTCAGAGCTGTAACTAGAAGAAAGAGGCTTCAGCAGTGGAAGTATGCTTATAGTAGATACTTTCCTTTTAACTTCTTGTTGCCACTGTTTTGAATGACTTAAATGCTGAAGTGAAGAGAATATTTGTTGACTTCGTTATCTGAAATGAAAACACCGTGTCCTCACACTGTAGATTATCGAGGAACTTTCTTAGCCCATGTACCCTTGGCCTTGTTAAAAACTAAAAACTAAAAGTCATGAACTTCAAACTGTTCATTCAGCTTCCAGCTTTGTCTCATTGCTCTGGCTGAGATGAGGTGTCACTGATTTTATGATCTGTCACCTTGTGTTAGCTGAGCTGGTGTAAGTCCTGGTGTCGTTCTGTGTTGCTGAACCTTAAATGAGGGCCTGAGCCATTTGGTTACATCAGTTGTTTTTATTCTCATAGTTTATAATCTGTATGAGCTCTCTTTTCTATTCTCCAGCAAAATGAAGGGGATGTGGAAACCTCCAGAAAATGGAGAGGCTTTTGGGCATCATGGAAGACACAGGAGAAGACAATGGCGCCCGTTCTGGAAGAAATTTAGGAAAAATGGTGGTGATTATCATGCAAATAGAACTCAAAATGAAGCCAATGGAGCAGAAAACAGCATGTGTGAAAAGGAGCAAAATGAGAAGCAAAATCCTTCGGCAGACCAAGCATATGAGAAAGACGTGGACCCTCTTGGTCTTCTGGCAAACGGTGATGTTGGTAAGATGAAGGAACCTGGAGAAGTTTTATTTTAAGTAGTTGTTTTAGATTTAGATGTTGAGACTTTGTGTTTGCCAGTCAGAGTTTTGGAAGTCTGACATGAAGTTTGTGTGCAGCATTACATGTTCTCATGTAAATATTGTACAATAGTCTAAAGGACATGCACCGACTTAGCTTGCTAAAATAACAGTGATATAGGAAAGTACTTATAAAACCATAAGAAGAATGAAGTAATGCAACAGTCAAATTATTTTTAAGGATTGTTGAATATCCCTTTGTGGTTTTGAAAATAACGGTATTTAGAAAGTGAAAACAAATGGATTTCCTTGTATGAGTTAAGTGAATTATTTAAAATGTATTTTTCTTTTAATTTGGTTCTTTGCTGTATTATTACTCCTGATATCCTCCATATGTGTGTGTTCTCTGAAGTAATGCTGGTCTTTTGGGTTTGGTTTTTTGTGAGCATGTCTTGTTTCCACTTGCTGGCAGCAATATAAATTCTTCAGATGTAACTATTTATAATACAGTCAGCAGTGATGCAGTACTCTTAGAATATGGCATGTAAGCTGACTTATACTCTGACTATTTTTAGCAACAAGAGTAGAATACATTCCCTGGAAAGATGTCTGATGCTGAGTTTTTCCTCTTGAAAACATAATCTTCAATTAGTGAGAGCAAGAGCTCAGCACCCCTGTGCAATTTGTTTATTCCATTAATCTTTGGGTGTTGGGAAACTTAAGTATGCTTAAATATATCTGTATTTCCCTGCAGCATCTGTGTTTTACGTAATGATAAAAGGTCTAATTATGCCCAAGTACAGCTAGTGACTTCTGTTATAGTAGGTAGAAAAGGAATGTGGTACTTGCTTTTTACACATTAAAGCTAGTTGCAACTTTTTGTACAATTGAGAAATATAGCCAGAACAAATAATAACAAACGCAATATAACTAAGTAGATTTAAAAAAAAAAAGTACAATCCAAATCCATGATTTTACTGTATAGGTACATCTTTTTGATTCTCTCTCCTTTTTTTTTTTTTTTTTTAAATTTCCCCTGACTGGCTTCTAAACCCTTCTCCTCCATCTTCTCAGGACTATATCCAGCAAGACTTCAAAACATACCACGGAATTCTCTCTCTTTACCTACAGTTGATAACAAAACCTATAATTATGTTTGGCATGCAAAGAAGGAAGCAGAAAGCTCAAGGCTGTGTTCAGGAAACTTTTTGTTTCTGTAACTTTGCTGGCAGGACTATGGAGCAGTGGAGGCACCGGTTTGCCACCACCTGTCTGTAGAAGGGAGACAAATGTGGGGGGTTTTCTGTCAGTCCACAGCACTGAGCGATGGTGCTGAGATGGGGATGTAGCAGCAAGGCTGGCTGTTTGCATGCAGGACTGTTGGGAAAAATCCCTCTTGCCTTTTCTTTGCCTGCAGAATCCGACAAGGATGAGGCAGCTGAGGAAGATGGGAGACTGGGATTGTCAGTTGTCCCCAGGCAGGTGACCTCTGCCCTTAGCGCGCTGTCGGTCAACTATGGCAGCGCATCTGACAGCGAGCCCGAAGGTGTGTAGAAACAGCCTTTGTCCTTCTCCTCTCTCCTTCTGCCCTGTGGCACACTGCAGTGATGTGGACTGCAAGCAGGACTGTGGCTTTTTTTGCTGTCCTTTTCTCAGCAGCATGTCGTGGGTTGGGAGAGGAGGCATAAAATGTCTTTGATTAGGTTGTGTGTCATGAAATTTCCCAAGCCTTTTCTCCCCTAGTTGGGGGAAGATAAGGAACCTGTTTTCATTCTTGCTTCAAATCATGTTTGAATAGTGCTAGGAAAAAGCTGTTATTGTCACCCTGTGAACTAATTTCCACATCCTTAAGGGCTTTTTCCATAGAAGGTTGCTGGGTGTTGCAGTAGTACTTGAACTCTCTGTTCAAGTCCTACTGCAAGAAGCACATGGATTTTGTACTTCCCCGAGTGTATGCATCAGTGTGTGGTGAGGAGTTGCTGCTGCTTGTTTTTGCACATATTTAATATGCTTTACTTGCCTTGGGTGGCCTACCCAAAGTTAAAAACCATCTAGCAAACAGTGAATTGAACTTGGGCATCCTCTGCCCTAAATGTATCGTGATTTTCTCAGCAGCCAAATTTGCAGCAAGCTACAATGTGAAGCAATGTACTTTGTAAGTGGCAAGAAGGCAGAGGTGTGAAAATCTTGTTCAGGTCTTACTCCTATTATTTTTCTTTTTGTGCAGCAGAATTTAAATACCTTGTTTTCCTTTCTGTGAATGTTTAGGGATTGTTTTTTGTATTTAAAAAGAAAACCCAAACCAAACAAAACCCTCCCTTCCTCCAAGTAAACCCTGAACATCTTCACATCAGGTTGTGTGAGCAGGAATAGTACTAACGAACTGCCAGTGCATGGGGATATGAGCATGTTAAAAAGGCTTTTAAGTTTGAGATGAAAGTGTGTTCTTTTTCTTTAAGAAATCCCTGTCAAGACTACAACAAAAGCTGAGAGAAACCAGGCTGTGCTCAGGAATACACCTCAAACTACTCCTGCTCCTCGGAGTCAGAAGCCAAATCACAACCGCCCAGAATGTGCAAGCACAACGTTAAGGAGCTCGAATTCAAATGCACGTCCGCCCAGAGGGCCTGAGAAGCGGGGCAGGAAAACATTACCTCGCCTTCCCAAGCGCCGTCCAACTCTGCTGGAAATGGTAAGGGCCTGAAACAATGCCTCCTGTACAAGAGTAGAACTATTTGTGAGTGGTTCTCCTCTTCCCTGTGGGAAGTTAGAGCAGTCTGTTAACACAGAGCATGGCTTAAAAATAGTGAAGTGACTGTTTCACTTGGAGAAGGTAAAGACGCTTTAATAGACAAACAGAAATACCCTGGCATACATTCAGGTAATGACTGACTTTGGTAAATAAGAGATGACAACTGAATCATGTGTCTAAAATGAGCTGCACAAGGAACAAACCTTTTGTTCTTCTCTGTTCCCTTCCCTGTGATAGTATCCATCCAGTAGGTTTTGTTTGTGTGTAATCCCAGTGGCCGAGATCTGATCTTTTTGCTCCCAGCTTTGCTGTTCAGCCAGCTTCCTCTGCTGGAGGAACACACAGTTCTTTTTGCATGTGCAAAGAGATCTTGTTGAGAAGTGTGTTGATGACTTAAACTACGAGTAGTGTTGAGCTGCTACCTGGGTGCATGAGGGTTTCTTCACTAGGCAGGTTTAGATCAATCTGAGGAAGGGACAGGGAAGCTTGAAGAGCAGCAGGTTGGTGTCTCAGAAGGGTAGAAAGAGGTTTATATGGGTGAGTCCAAGGTGTTCCCAGCAGCAGTGCAAAGCAGCCCATTTGGCCACAAAGCTTGGTGTCTTTCCTTAGAAAGCTCCAACAAAACCTTGGAGCCTTTTATTGTATGTGTTACTCAAAAGCAGGACTGCCCTTGTGATTCTGTAAGCAGTCAGCATAAAGCTCCTTCATCAAGGGAAAACTTGCAGCGGGCAAAATACAGGGGAGAGCAGGGTGCCACTGACACCAGAGCTCTGAAATAGCACAGGACGTTTCGGCAAGAGATGCCTGATAAGGTACATCCCAAGCTGCTGATGTGGGAGAAACCCCTTGGTAGTCTTTTTTAGCTCATAGTGCCATTGCTGCCAAGAATTAATGTTCCTAGTGACCAAAAAGGAAGTGTTTGTCCTTTGTGTTGCTCCCTAAGCATGCTGTTGCCTTTATCACTTGTTCTTCAAAGTTGTTGGTGATCAAAGCAGTGATGACTATGGAAGAAAGTCAGA
This sequence comes from Rhipidura dahli, assembly GCA_013399225.1. NCBI lineage: Eukaryota > Metazoa > Chordata > Aves > Passeriformes > Rhipiduridae > Rhipidura > Rhipidura dahli. The sequence goes on along the minus strand of VXAC01003560.1, from coordinate 1,999,664 downwards.
CAAAGTCCCACATGCTGAGAGAAGCTGACAGTACATAGGAAACCTGAGCTGAAGCTTGCCAGTATAGTCCATTTTTAAAATTGCATTTTAGTGAGGTTTTTTTGCCTTTTCAAATTCCTCAGAGTTGTATTTAAAGAATGTCTGCTGTGGCTATGAATCACAGAAGAGGGCCTGAGGTTTGCAGATGGGCTTCCACTGTCATCAGAGACAGTCAGGGTATAAAAACCTTGAGAAGGAGAAAGGTACAAATTTTATAAAATGCATCCAGAAAGTGTATTAGAATGCTAAAAAGGGATGTTGTATCAATGAAATTATGCTTTTTTTAAAAAAAAGAAAGAGAGGTAGGAAAATAGCTGCAGGTATCTCTCAGCAGTCATTCAGCAGTGAGCTTGGGCTCTACTAAAACATGTTTATTGTAGCCATGCAAACACTAATGTGTATTTAGTCATTCTCTATGCAGACAAAATCAGAAGCTTGTGTAGTGACACTCCACTGATACCCATCCATGCATTAAAAAATGAAATACAAAGATGTGATGTTCGATAGGGTGCAGCCCAACTGGGCCCTAATTTGGCCATTTGCAAATTCACCAGTTTCTCCAAGTTGAACAAAGAGAACATCACTTTGCTGTCCCTTGTCTGTCCTGAAGTACATCTCCTATTTCAGTCGAAAGGTTCCTGAAGGCTCATTTTAGGTGTCAGCTGCTTTTAACACCTCTTAGCAACTAGTCTAAGTAGAAATATTCTGACTTAAAAGTGTCCTGTTAAACCACTGTTGAAACTTGTAACAACAAAAAAAGCTTCTCAGTGACATTACAAGCTGAACTTAGTCAAATCTCCTGCAGTGTGTAATACAGCTCTGCTGCAGATGATCAGGTAGTTACAGATTTAGCCACTTATCTCAGATTTTGTGCTTGTTCAGAGTACTAGTTTTGCTGACACTCGCAATGAAAAAGGTTCATTCAGCTCTCTGGCTGATAGGTTTCTTTTTCCTACTACCAAAATGAACTTCAATGAGGTTAAAGTCGATGAGGGAGGCCTCTAGCACTTTGATTAAGCTATTAGAATTAGGTTGGTGTATTATGGCCCAAACCAGTTACTGCTGTTTAAATTCATGATCTGGATTACTTGATGAAAGATGCCCTTTCCTTGTATTTATCTTTTACACATAGAGGGTTTAAATTAAAAATGCATGGGGTATTAAATTGCAGATAAAGTGTAACTTAGAAAGTGTGAAATATGCTAATAGACCTGCCACCCTGATGTACTGGAATGCATGGCCTGGTACTGCAGTCCATATGAGAACATCATTGTCTGGTGTGGTGGTCTCCTCCAGCCCCATGAGTCCAGGACTTGTGTGAGAGAGCCAACTGTTTAAACTGAAAGATCTTGGGAATTACTGAGTACATCAGGACATCTTGCTATGCTTGTGTCAGCTGCAGAGCAATAGAGGGAAATGTGAATCATCTTCTCTTTTTTTTTAATTTCCAGTTACTGGCACAGGACATCCGACACGAAAGGAATGTGATTTTGCAGTGTGTTCGATACCTCATCAGAAATAACATCTTTGGACTTCATCTCAACACAGAAGCAGAGGCTAAAGCAGAAACTGAGCAGTCCTCCACACCTGCAGCAGAGCCTCTGATGGACAAACCCGATGAATCTAATTGTTCTTGTAGCTCTGACCTTCAGTTAGAAGGAGGACAAGAAGATGCATTATTAATAGCCCAGGGTGAGAAAGAACCTGTGGATCAGACTTCACAGACAGCTCAGCTGGCAGATGAGGACACGTGGGAAACCCCATCAATTCAGTGCGAAGGAGCACTGTAGAGGATGTCAGTTATGGACAGCAAAGCAAAGGCTCACATTTCCTACCCAACTGATGCTTTTTGAAAGACATCAGTGCAACAAAAAATCATTAAAGTACATACTGAGAGCTGTTAAAACCACTTTCCTGATCTGTTCTGCCCTAGGTGGCCATTTCCTTGGAAAACATGTTGAGTAATTCCACTTGCACATGGCACAAAGGCAGCAGTGGCACAGAGTAGGTGCAGATCCCCGCTGTAGAGCATCAGAGCATCATCTCTGATGCTCTTCCTTCTTAGGAAACATGTGTGAGTCCATCACCACAGCCAAGTAGGATTGACTCTTCCTCATGTCAAGTCGTGGTCCAGTGTGTGTGGAGTATCTTGAGTGTCCAGAAGTATTTCAGTGTAGTTTCAAATGCCAATTCAGTGCACCCATTGTTTTACTTCAGCTGTTATGATATATCCAATATAAATCTGGTATAACCAGTGTAAAATATGGAAGATATAACTGACCTGGCTCAAAGAGTACTGCTTGTACCAGGAGTCTCTTCCTGAATTAATTTGTTAATTGAGCAGAGAAATGGTAACAAGGGTGCAGGCTTTATTTATTTTAAAAATAAAGATACTATAGCTGCTTGCATCAGTGCTGGGTTGCTGGGACCCAGTGCTGGGACCTCAGGTACCCAATATTGAGCCTTTGGTCTTAACTGCTGTTACAGTTATTGCCTGACACATTAACTCCTGAATATTATTAAAACCCCGCAACATTATCAAAACCCTCAACATCATTAAAAGCCTTAATATTATTATCAAAGTTTAGAAAGTTTGCTACAAGTTACTGGTTACCTTTTGGACTTAATACATTGGGTATTTATTAGTTGCCCTTCTGGAAGGCTGCCTTGGTACCTTGTTGTGACACTCCTACAGCACCCAGTGATTGGCTTTTTTTCATGGGTATGTGCATACATCCTTAGTATTGTGAGCAGTAAAAAAAAAGCATCAGCCAAGGTTTAGAAACAAATTTAGTCCTTTGATTATGTTGTGCATTTGTTTGCCAGAGTGTTTCTTGTCAAGGGCCGGGGTTAGTTTGTCACATTGACACTGAAAACATGCCACAAAAAAATCTATTCTCAAAACCTTTGCTTCAGAATCTGCTCTTTGTCTTTTAGTCATGGTTAAATGTAGCAGTTAACTCTCAGGGACCGGCTTTATTTTCTTTTTCTTTGGTAGAAGTCTAGCCTTCCATTGCACCATCTGAAATAGGGAGACTCACATGGGGGTTTTTATTGCCTAATAGCTGTATTTTCTTTCCTTTTAGTTCCTTGAGATGCCACATCTCATGTGCGGAGTATAGGAAATAAGAAATAGTTGAAAATTCTGTCCTGCTGTTCTGCTATTTATAACTACAACTGCATATCGTTTTGGTAATGCACTGTCTAAATTTATGGAATCATATAAATACCAACACCCTTGTAAAAGTTGTGTGTCTCAAGGATATATGTGCAGAATAGAAGCAGCGATCATAAACATTTATATTTCCAAGGCAGATGATTCATTCTTCCCATGATGATCTCACGAGCCATCTCAATCTCACTGACTTGCCTCTGGCTCTTACAGTTTTACTGCAATGAAAATACCAATGAGGAACACTCAGCCACAGAGGTCTGGCACTTGAGCAGAACCTGGTTTCAGAGTGCAGTGGTGTACCAGTGTTGTTGAAAGCATAAGTAACAGCTGCAGGAAAATAAATGGATGTCTTAAATTTGCTACTAAATTGCACTTTAAAACAACCCTGTGTCCTATCAAGGTGATGGCAGAGCTTTCTTTGACTGTACAGTTTGACCTATTGTTTAAAAAGACAAAACCTGTACCCTGAATTCTTTATACTGTTGTCATTATTAAGAATATTAAAAGTTTCGCACAAAACCAAAAACTTTGTCGGCAAAAAAATATCTTTTAAAAAGTCTGTTTCATAGAGATAGAAATAAGTAGGTTTCTTTATAGGGAGATCTGTACATGGCATAAACCAAAAATTTTGACCTAGGATTTGTTGCATGCATGTAGAATTGCTATTTTTCTCGTAACAAGCCATTTCTGCCAACTCATACAGCAGCCACGTGGAGACAGACACTGCAGTGGTGTCAAACCCTGAATTACAGTCTTGGCCAATGAGTAGGAGGTGTCTGTCCCTTCCTCTCCCCCACTTTTCCTGTTCTTCCAGACCATGTTCAGACTTCACATACCCCTTCCTGCTCATCAAGGATGTGCTTTCTTAGTACTTTGAATTCAGCCTTTGTATAGGAAGGGTGCCAAAACGACCTCCTCTGGTACTGTCAAATGCCTGCAGGCTTTTCTGCTCCCTGCAGTTCATCTGCTCTGGGTTAGCAGAGGTGGGTTTTGTTCACTTGAATAAAATACCTGTCTGTATCTGTGAGAAGAGCCTGGCATGCTGCTGTAGCCAGTATCTTTAGTAAGCTTTGTGTAGCTTTTTTTTTTTTTTTTTTTTTTGATTTGGGGATGGTAGTTTCTTAAAGTTTTTTTGCAGTGTTATTAAGAAAAAAGAATCCTACTGCTCAGTCTTTGTGACTCACTTTAGATAAAAATATTCCAGTGACAACCTTCACACTTCTGAAATTTTGTATTTTATCTTCTTTTATAACTTAGCTACTGAAAATGTAGTTGTAGGTGTCTAGTTTAAATTCAGTTCCCTTGGGCTTTGGTGTTTTTTGTTTGTTTTAAACCCATCTCACCTACTGAGCTAGAAGAGTTGAGAGAGGGTAGAAAAAAATCAAGACTACTCATTTGTGGAGGTGCAGCTTAGGCAAGTTAGGTATGTCTGTGAACAAAATAATTTGTGCTACAGCACAGCTGCTCCTGAGGGGGTAAGGGAAACAAGTGGGGTGCATTGCTAGTCTGTGTGACTCCTTGGTCAGTGAGAGCCTTTGCAACTGATTTTACATGTCGAGGTTGCAGTCCTTACACTGAAAGCACAGGAGAGGGAGTGGTTTGATTAGCCCTGCACCAAGGGGAGGTGCTGTCCCTGCTGCCAGAACTTTGGTCCTCTGTGTCACAACTGGGTGTCCCTCGTGTTTCCCCTTGTTGCTGTGACTGCTAATCCAAGTCATGTGGTGCAGTCATTATTCAGAATGACAGTCATACAGTCCTAGCAGATCTTTGATGTTTGAAAAATGCTGAGAAACAAAAACAGGCTTTTTGGGCAGGTTGTTCTGTCAAAGGTGGAAGTCTGCACTGGAATGCTGCATTCCCCAAGCTGTCTGTCAGGCATGCTGCATCATCCTGAACCTCCTCTTGACTATCTGTGAAAGCACAAGACAACTGGAGAAAGTTCATGAGGACTGGAAAGAAAACAAATATCAGTTCAGGAGGATCTCAGACCCTACAGGCTCATCAGCTTCACCTTGTCCCCGCAGAAAATGGAACAGATGAGCCTAGAAACTATTTCCAGACATAGTAAAGACAATCATTGAACCATAGAATGGTTTGGGTTGGAAGGGGCCTTAAAGATCATCTAGTTCCAGCCCCTGCCATGGGCAAGGACACCTTCTACTAAACCAGGTTGCTCAAAGCACCATCCAACCTGGCCTTGAGCATTTCCAGAGATGAAGCATTCACAGCTCTTCAGTGCAAACTGTTCTAATTCACACCACCCTCACAGTAGAGAATTTCTTCATCATATCTAACACATGAGAAGGTGTTTGGGTTTAGTCAGCAGGGTTTTATGAAGGAGGAATGCTTTATCAATTGTCTGGTCTTTTACAGGGAGATTACTTGCTTGATTGGCTGAGGGGAGGGTGGTGGATATTGCTCACTGTAGATTTGGCAAGGCTTTTGATGCTGTGTCCTATAAAATCCTCTTTGGTGAGCTGTGAACTGGGTAGGTGGATGATGAGGTAGACTGAACACTTGCTGAAGTGCCAGGCTTGAAGAGTTGTGATCAGTCAGCAGCAGGTTGAAGGAAGAGATCCTTTCTATCTGTTAGCTTTGTTGATGTGTATCTGGAGCACTGGGTGCAGTGCTGGCCTGCCCAGTGTGGGAGAGACATGGACAAACTGCAAGTCCAGTGCAGGGCCAAAAAGGTGATGGAGGGATGGGAGCATCTTTGTTATGGTGAGAAGCTGAGAGAGCCTGGAGTGGAGAAGGCTTGGGGGGCTTTTATTCCTGTGGATAGACACCTGGTGGGGGAGGTAAAGGTGTAGCCAGGATTTCCTCAGTAGTGCCCATAGACAAGACTTGAAAAAAGTACCACTAATGGAAATACAGGAAAATTTCAGATATCAGAAGAAATGTTTTTAGTGTGGGAGGGGTCAAACACAGATTGCCCAGAGGAGTTGTGGCATGTCCATCCTTGGGATATTCAAAACCAGACAGGATGCAGCCCTGAGCAGGCTGCTGTGAGCAAGAGCTGGGAGGGATGATCTCCAGAGGTGCTCACCAGCCTCAGCAGTGCTGGGGCTCTGCAGGCTGAAGTGGATGTGCTGCTCAGGTTTGCTAGTTGGTGTAAAACACTTGCTGTGAAGGTACTGTCCCTAATGACAGGACAGAGCAGACAGACCCCACAGGAAGCCCTGCCAGCTCAAGGCTGATGGACTGCATTGAGTATTGAAGAGAAGGTCCAAACTCAGCACCCACAACAGCTCACATGACTCCATGACCTACATTTGTCCCTAGTGTTTGCCCTTGTGCAACCTTGAACTTCAGCTCTGTGCATCAATTTGCAGAGAGGGATGCTAAATTCAACACTTTAACTCTCCTTGCAGCGCAATTTGAGATGGATGAATGAAAAATGCTGTGTAAGTGTTGGGTTCTGCTGTTACTTGGTGAGGTGAAAAAGAGTCGTGTCGGTCTGGGTATTCACTGGTGCAGTCTGAGAGTGCTCAATACCTGAAAGAAACTCCCACTCTCCCTACTTTTCATTACTCTTCTGGCTTATGTTGTGTGACTCTCTTCCTAAATTGTCCTCTGATTTCTAAATATACCCTTCAGGGGGTGGCTCTTGTTTGGCAAGACAGCTTTCTTGGCATGGCATAATTTTTCCATCTTTTCTGTGTACATAAGGAAGCTGTATAGACTGTGTGTGAGCATGGGCTCTTGTATGAAAGCAATACCAGCTCAGTAAAATAAAGCTTGTCCTGAGAAATATCTGGCAGATCGAAACCCCCAGGAGGTCAGTCATAGGAGCAGTTGTTTTGGGTGAGGGGAAATCCAGTGTGGATTTCATTTTCTTTCAGGTTGACTAAGGTCATAATGGAAACATTGATATGGGTATTTATTGGGGAAAAAGAGACAAACAATTGGAATAAATGCATTATGTAGTTAGAGGGAAACAGCAAATTTATTTTCTATTTGTCACAGCAAGCCAGGTACTGAGTTGTTAAACCTGCTTCCCCCACTCCAGGCTCACCACCTTGCCTTCTGAACAAGGGCTGATAGGCTTGAATGGTGGAAGCATATCATTGGCTTTGGGGAAGCTGAAAGATAATTGCACCAATATTTGCCTATACTGATCCACAGCCTCCTGACTAGTGGATATCTGTTCAGAGCTGGGTGCCTTTTGAACTCTGTTTCCTTGGCAAACAGTTGGGGTGAAAAAACTAGATTTCCCACTGGATTGCCTTATGGATGGATCTGGGCAAGAGGGATACTTTTTTCAATTCCAAAAATGGCCTGAAACATGCCAAAGTACACCTGTTTGTAATTATTTCAGAAGAGATTTCTTTGTTTGTATAGAGTATAACATTTTTGGAACATTGATTTTATACTGCTGAAACCTTTCATTTTCCCTTGGGACAAAAGCATTTTGCTTCTGTGAAAACAGAAATGAGGAAGCCAGAGCAGATCCTCCTCAGATTGGGAGGAGGTGACTCCTCACTCCCAGGCTCCCGAGAGGGCAGCTTGGAGCAGCCCCCTTGGTGCATGCAGGGCTGGCTGATCCCCTCTGCTGCCTCTCCGTGGCTCCACTTGGCCCAGCCTGTTTGTCTCCTGGTGGAGAGAGAACCAGGCTGCTTTGCCGAGGGGCTGCATCTCTTGCCTGGGAGTCTGGACCTCTGCATAGTGGAATTTTAAAAAAACAAAGCCAGAGGATGTTGGAGAGAGCCAAGGGGATGGTTGGAGTATTCCTGGTCAGGCTCATATGGAGGCTTCGTGTCGTTGAGATGCCCATCTCCTGAGAAAGTATTTTTGCTAATTTTCTTGTTATTCAAAGCTCTCCGCTTTCTTCACCTCCTCCTCTTCCTCCTCCTCCTCCTCTGCTGGGGATGGAGAGTGTAGTTCATGCCCTCTCTCATTTGCTGCAGCTACTAGGTAAACTCAACCTGAATTGGAAAATAGCAGTGGGATTACTTAAAACCACATTCCTCAGCAAGTTCACAGTCTGTAAAACTCTTAATTCTGCTGTGCTTAAATCTAAACCCTCTTTATTTTCTTTTGGTCCCTTAGCAAAGAGATTTTGACTTCCAAGGGCAACATGTCGGTATTGTACCAGGCAACACTGGAGGGAAGGTGATTGCATCATAGAGCAGCAAAATGTTATTGCAGATTTCCAAAAGTAGGGATGTTCTCCCAACCCTTCTAAAATTCATTCTGAATTTTGGTGCCTGTCTGGTCTTTTGTGTTATTACATGATACTGTTGATAAGTATTTTCTCACAACAGAGAATGAAATTTGTACCATGAAGAGAAAATACCAATATGGGAGAAAGATTCTTCTTTTATTGCCCTTTGGTTTCATGGCCAGGAGCATGGTTTCCATCTCAGTTTTAGTTGACCCTTTCAGAGAACTTGGTATTTTTGAGCCTGTGACTTCCATCCACACATGGGATCTCAGAGCTGGTGTCTGAGTTTCTGTGACACCCCACATCTGAGAAACCCCAAGATGACCAGAATCAATGTCTGGTGCTTTCCAAGAACAAGGGTGATGTGGAGGGAGCAGCGTTTCACTTCCTGTATGTATTTCTTTTTAAAGTGGATATAAGAAGTGTTTGTGGGAATTGTATTTCAACATAGATCTTGGTAAAATAATGTAAATTTGCAATATTTATGAGATTAATATCTTCATATTGGTGGTTCCAAGGCCATGCCAGGCAGGAACCCCCATCGCCTTTGCCTGTGGGAGTGCTCCTCACTTTCTGTCATGGAAAATACTGGGGGAACCCTGGTGTAAGCACCGTGCTGGAGCCTCTGCTGTGCAGTCAGATGGGGCAAAAAAACAGCAGTAATGGGAAAAATTAATCTTCTCCTTGGGAAACAACTGATTCATTGTCATCATTTAAGTTACAGGTGATGTGGAGCACAGGCTGTTCTTGGTGGAGGATTACAAGATTCTACTGGGATTTAGGGATGGAAATGCATGCAGGATTTCCTTTAAAAAGCCCTGTGCCTGAGTAGCTGTTTTATTGCTACACCAAAAACTAAAAACCTCGGGCTAGTAGGCCGCTTGCTGGATTTTTGGGGTGTTTTGGCTCACCCTGCATCACGCCACGGGCAGTGTGATGTGGTGACGTGCCATGCCAGGTGCTAAAAATGCAGCTCTGTAGTGGAGTTTCTTGGTGAGGATGCTGCAATGGTGTTCTTAAGTGAAGTACCACAGCATGCACAGATAAAGGAAGTGGGGCCAAGTCACCTGTGGAGGATAATGCAGGTTACTGGTACCTGTCTCCTGCCCCTCTGGCCCAAGGGGAAGGGAGCACTGCTTGGGTGCAGGCAGCTCAAGGTTTTGGTGGGAGTGCAGATGGTGATGCTCCATCCCATTTAGCAAAGCAGGCCAAGACATCAACCCACTGACCCGCCCGTGTCTCAAGGCCAAGTCAACATCCCTGTGACCCACTTTGAATTTGCCACTTAATTCATCCTCTCCGGTGCTATAAATAATTCAGCCCGAGGCAGTTCAGCGGTGATAAATAGGACAATAAACCTGGTACTGCAGCGAGGGCTACAAAGAGAGCAGCATTTTAATTGACTGTTGCACGGTGACTGGCCAAAGCAGAGAGAGCTCACTCAAAGCTCTGCACACAAACATCACCCAGCACAGGTTCTTTGATGGCTTTGAAGTTTCCTGGAGTAATTCAGCCCTTATTAAAGCACCGTGCCTCACGTAATGTTGGGGATTTGAACCAAGAGATCATTTGTGATTCCAAAGTCTTCACACAAACTAATTTAACCTTCTGGGACCTCTGTGAAGGTCCTCCTGCTTTGTTTCTGGTAGAGTCTCTCCTTAGTCTGCTTCCTTCATTCTGCCCTCGTAAGAGCCTGGTAAAACCCAAAGGCTGTAGGTGGGGATGTCCATTGTTCTTGCTGCCAAGACCTGTGCTTAGACCACTGCACAACATTCCCTCACTTAAAAGATGTCTTCTTTGCACTGTTAGCCAGGTGTCCTTACTGTCCCAGTGAGAGCCAAAAGCAGGAGTGACACCAGTGGCTTCACAGGCTTAGACCAGGAGGTTGTCCTGGTGACATCAGCTGTTCAGAAGCTGTCCACGCCTGCCTGTCCTGCTCATCACCGATTGCCCCGACACTCTTGGTCTCCAGGGAAATGAACTGTTCTGTTCTTTGGGCTACAAAGTAAGCCGTGAAAGCAGGAGAGAGCCTCCAGAGGCTGGAAAGGGTAGCATATCCCTAGGATGCTGTGTGAACTTGCACATGTCTGAATGTGGAAAATAGCCAGGCATGCAGGAAACTGGGTCTTCTTGGCAGCAGAGCAGAGGCACAGCATCCTCCCTGTGGTTCTGGGGAGATCTGGTTAAAGCTTCCTGTCTCACTAGAGCTGCAGTTGCATCGTCTGAAGAACATCCCATATGTTAGGATTTTCTGCTCCCTGGTGAATTAGGCACAGAGCTTTAGAGTCACTGTTTTTTTGATATGTGCCTATATTTAGTTTAATTTTTAATGGTCTGCTAGATTTCTCTGTAGTTAGCTAATGAGATCTGGTTCAATAGGTTACTGTGCTATATCTGTGTCCGGTTTGACTTGCAGCTATGAGAAAAACTGGGACTAGGAGTCTTGGAGCCTGCATTTGTACACTGCTTTTTCTGCACTGCTCCCAGAGCAGATGTGCCTCTGCTCTTTTCCCTGATCCCATCCAAGCATGGAGTCCCAGGGTGACTCATGGGAAAGGCCTGTTTAATTTTATAAGCCTGGGGTTTCTGCTTAGGGTCACGGGTGGTAGGGATGTAACTGGAGAGGAGCTGAGATCCAGCAGAAAAACTTCTTGGCTCTTAACAGCTCCAGGGAGTAATGACAGAAAAGGCTTCTCCAGGCTGCATCTCATGCTCCCCTGGGAGCTGGGATTGCTGAGTAGTCTGAAATTCGGTCACCTTCATCAGGATCTTGGCCACCACTTAGAGAAGCATTACAGGGCATGGTGTGGGAGAGGAGGGGAGGGATGATAAGGAGATGGTACAGTCTCCAGAGCCAGCCCAGCTCTGAATGATGGCTTTGGGAATGTGTTGCCCTAATAAGGTCAAGTGAATGAGAGAGCAATGACTTATAAATACCTACTATATTTTGGAAGAGAAGACCCAAGGGACAGTTGTGGGACCAGCCATCAGTTTCTGGACTCAAAAAGATGCTGTTTACACTAGCAGCATCTAAATATGCATCTGAATCCATAACTCCAGCAGTAAGTATCAAAAGGGTTAACTATAATAAAACCCTAGGCACTGTATCTTTCCACTGAGAGTCACTGAAGGAGAAAGTTTCACTCTGGCCCATGTAGTTGAGCTCATTCCACTTGGAGGTCTCTTTAAATTCAGGCCAACATCCTCCAGAGACAGTGTGGATGTTTTCTTTCAGTTCTTCCAGATTTGTATTAAAAATGCTGTACCTGAAGCTGTTTTGATCAACTGATATTTGCTGCATTCCAAGCAAGAGTAAGGATCAGGCATTCCACCTGATCTTGGTAAAGTGAGAGACAGTTTTGCTTTTACTTTTTCTCCATGGTTTTAGCTGCAGCCCCTTCATCATTGCTTCAGCTACATGTAGCAGTACATCAGAGGAGGAGCATAAATTCAGCCGTTGAACAGGGACAAAGGGTCATGGAAGCAGAACTTGGCAGATAAGCTGATGTGTGGAGCCTGGTCAGTACCTGGGTGGGTAATACATCACCACTGCTGCAGAGAGAGAGGCCACCCTCTATTGCAGCTGAAATGGAAACCCCTGCAGTAAGAGGGGTGGGGTTTCTCTGAGGGATGGCGTGTGTGGGGAGCTAGATATGGGAGGGCCACTTGTAGGTGCTTGCAAGTGCATGGGTGGGGGAGGCAGTGCCTCTGCAGTTTTTTCACTCAGGCAAACCTAATCCCTAAAATTGCCTCCTGATCTGAACTAGAGACACTAAATTCATTACTGTTAAATAATCTGCTGCCCTCAATGGATGAGGTTCAGCATCCAGAAGTTGGAACTGTTTCTCTCTGGGACAGGAAATCCCAGTGTTAGAGTCCAACCCCCTGAAAGAAGCCATTAGCCCAGTCCTTTCCCTGTGACAAAGCAAGTATCTCACACTTTGTGTTTTCCATGGGAGGTGTGCTCAACTCAGATACACCTTTAGGGGACAATGTGTACCCCTTTGAGTACCTTGACCTAGAATTCCTAACAGAGCTACTTTGACTCTCAAAACAAGGGTTCCTTCTCTTGCCTGTGAGTATTATGACCTTAGAGCTCTTGCATTTATGGGTTCTCAGAAATGAAGCTGATAAGTGTTCTGTCAGCACCACTGTAGGCAAGAAGGTCTGATGGGATGGTGTTGATGTAGTTTGTAATCAATCACATCATTTTCAAGTAGCTGTGTAGTGTTTACATAGGTTATGGCACCGAGACCTTGCCCGAAAAATCTGTCCTGGGGTCTCTTTCCGGGTGTGTGCTCAGCAGTGTCTCTCTGGCAAGCCCATATGGCCCTCCACTGATATTTAAGGCCAAAAGTGAGTGCTGGGTCTGGTTTGCAGGTAGCAAAAAAGTTCAAGAAATTGTCTTGGAGGCCTTGATCAATGCTAGTGGGAGCTTTTTGTCCCATAGTAGTGGAGACTGGAGAGCAGAGCAAATGCTCTCAGGCAGCCAGGTTTGGAGGGGAAAGGACTCAGGACAGGCTAAGACACTCCTGGCCTGGAATGCACTGAGCCTGCAAAGCAGTTCTTTGGCTCCAGCAGGGCCATAGCAAGATGCACTCTGCACCAACACCTTTCTCTAGCAGGCTCTGAGAGCAGAAGTGGTTACCCCTGAGTGTTAAACTAGAAAATTACTCCATGCAGCCCAAATCAAAGATAGCTTTATAAGTGGGAAGGATTCTTGGGAAGACCCCAGGAGGGCTGTGGTTTCCTCCTCCTTTTCCTCTGCCAGCACTGCCTGGTGCAGCAAGCACTCATGTGAGAGCTGCCACGTGCCACCTTCCTCCTTCCTTCCCCCAACAGCACTGCAGTTGTGTCCAACGCCGTACCTTCCCATAATAGCAGCTAAAAACATCCCTGCAAATCAGCTCTGTAATTATGGGGCCCAGTGTGGAGCAACAGGATGAATGCATTGGTCAGCAGCCACTTTGAGGGAAACATGCAGATTAACCAAGGGGCCCCTGTAGGTGCTGAAAATGGTTTTTTGTACCAAAATCCAGACTGTCCTATCAGTTTGTTTTAGTGGTGATCTGAGCTTTTGCTGTCTCCAAATGTAGGAGAGCATTGTCTTCCTCCTGCCCATTCTCCTCTGTAAAACTTCTCAGAGGGCAATTGTAACAACAACTGCCCAGTGAGCCACGTCTCTTTGCAAAAAAGACTGGAAAGGAAAACAGCAGGCAAGGCTTCAGTTTCCCTCTCCATCCTCTATGACAGACATTTGCAGAAGTGTCCTGATAAAGGCCCTGGTCTGCTGCAGAGCACTGGTGTTGTGCCTCAGATCTCAAACTTTGTGCTTCCAGGCACAAAGACTGAAAAGTCATCGATAAACAGAGCGATTACACGCTCCTCCTGGATGTGCTCCCTCTTCTGCAGTGAAATTGTTTGTTGCCATGGATATCACTTTGTCTTGAGAGACACATAACCAAAATGAATTTAAACAGATGCTTGTGGGTCAATATTTCCATAGGAGCAAATGCACAGCTTGAGGCTTCCTAATATTATTTTACTTGTCCCTCATGCAAGGAGAATGAAGCAGCCAGAGGTTCAGCTGGACAGGTAATGGGTACCTCTTAACTCTAAGGAAAGACAAATAAGTTTTGTAAACTATTTTACCCAAACCCAGATAGGTAAAGGAACTTCTCTGATCTCAGCAGCCGGAAAGATCAGGTAAAGGTTTCTCTATTGTTTCTTCTTAACAATTTGAAACTGCTTTTTCTTGCCAGTCCTAATCTTTTTTTTTTTCAGAAGTGCCTTTCAGTCTGCGGTTTCCAAGATGTGTCATATTGCAGCTCATAAATGGACTTGTGTTCTGAGTGAACAATAGTTGTTACTGTTTAATGCAGAGATTTGATAAAATTTGCTAATGACTGCTGCAGAAAATGGGCAGATCGAGTGAAGAGAAGTTTTCGGTTTCTACCCAGGAGCAAAACTCCCACTCCCTGACTTATGAATTTCATTAGGTGGAACTAATTAAAGGGATGTTTCTTATTACCAAGATGAGAAGCAGTCCAAGAGGAGTCCGGGGAGGTTTGTACTCCGCAGCACAATTGCTCCGCTTTTAAATCCTGCGAAAGCATTGCGTCCTATTTAATTTGACATTCCTTGTGTTTGTTTCTCTTCGTGACTCATAGCACAACACTGGCAGCAGGCCTAGGAAGTAGGTTTTGGGATCTGGCGTGGAGACACTGGTGGATTGTATTCCAAGTGTTGTGCTTACGTTGCACCACCAGCCATGAGAGCATCCAGCGAACTGTGTTCATACTGCCCAGCAAGCTGGTGGCTGCAGAAATCAGATGCACAGCTGCAGTGGCGGGTCAAGGCAGGCTTGACTAAGCATTTATTTTGCCACATCTATTAGCCTAGCCTGTTCAATGTGAAACAATTGTAGCCCATGAATAAAAAAGCTCTGCAAAAATGCAGTTCTTCTGACTGTTGCACTCCTTTTAAGTGATAGGTTGATCCCGCCCAGCTTCTCACCCATCCCCTAACAGTGCTACAATCACCAGACCTGCAGAAAAATAGGGTGATCGAGTAATTTTTGACAGAAATTGCACGAGGGTTCTGATTTCACACACTGATGGGAAGTAAACACATTGATTTTCACACTGATGGGGACTTGATGGTGAGGGGGGGGCTATGGCAGGTGGCAGCGGCTCTGCCTCAGCTCTTCAGCTCTCCTGCTCTCTGGTATAGCCCCAGACCTCAGATCTTTGCTCCCTCTGGCTTAAACTAATTAAAAGGCAAGGGCATCATGCTGCTCTTGTGGACTCTGAAAGTGCTAGGAATATGTCTTGGGAAAGACTGAGTAGCTTATCTAGCATTGCTCTACATTTGGTCTTCGGCAGAATGAAAAACTCACAGCAAAGCAAATAAAGTGTTTGGGAGGGTTTTTTAGCTTTGCACGGACATTTCACTACCAATAAAGCCAGCAAAGCACAATATGCAGCTGGATGGTAGACAATGTCAAACCATGCTTCTTTAGCACAGCCACTCTCTGTGGGAGGACCAGAGTCAGGATTTAGGTCGTCTGTCTTTGCAGATTTCTTCTGAAAGAAGACAGATGACTTCTTGCAGCTCGGTGACAGGATATGAGTAAGATTTGGGGAATGCACCATGAGAAGTGATCATTTGCAAGCAGAAGAAATAAAAGCAACATTGAAATATATTTGCCTGTGATGCCTAACACAGTTGTGGTAGTGGCTTCTTGTGTCACTTAAAATGCCGTGTGCATGCTTGTATGTGTTCTGCCAGACACAGAGGTAACACCTCAACTGAACTAAATTTAGTTTGGTTTTGCAAATTTATGGGGAATTTACAAAGTGGCAGGTCAAGGACAAAATGCAACATTCATGCTGCCTTATGAGGAGCTGGAGAGTGACATTAATTTTGAGAGATTCTGGATTGATCTTTTTAAATATTAACCAGAATTCAGTTAAGCAGTGGAGCAAAACACAAAAACTACTCCCTATTGCCTTTCTTGGCAGTATTTGCTTTGTTAAGAAAATTGTTTCTCAAAAGCTGTCCTGGCCTTCAGAATGACCATCCTGAGATCAGCAGGAGAAGTACAAATCCATCTCTTTGTCTACTCTGCAGCATCCAGGGCCATGAAGAAACAAGAGTGTCCTTGGGAATCCAAGGCAGCATATCCCCGTCTTCTCAGGCATTCCTGGAAGTGCCTGTTCACATTTTATTTTGTCCTCAGGCACTCAGGAAAAAATTCAGAGAACACTCTAATCTCCCTGAACTGAAATGTCTCTTTTTTTTTTTTTTTTAAAGCTGTAGGTGTGGAAGAGCAGAGTGTTATTTGCTGTTGTGAACTCACACCAGGGCTTCTGTCCTCCTCCACAGTCACAGAACTCCTTTATTTAGAGTTACACAGTGAAACATCTCTGGGGCTGCACAAGTACTGGGATACATGAATAAAAATTAAATTAATCAAGCCATCAATACATTATTTAGGTTTGGTGGGGTGTGTGGGGGGGGTGGGTTTGGTTATTTTTGCATCTGGGAAACAAAGGAGAAAGCCAGCACCATACCAGCAGCCATCCGGAGATGGGCCAGCACCTGGATACGCTCTCACACCATCTCCTTCTTCTTGCACAAGATTTTTTTTCAAAGCTTCCTATACAGCTGCCTGTCTCCTCTTTTGGAGAGAGGAAATGGGAAACAGGAGCCATGACTGAGGCTGTTGGAAGTGCTTGCAGACCAGCCTCAGTGGGCTCTCTGCCCGGGTGATGCAAGAAAACAAGAGCCAGGAATGGCTTCATCTGGTGTCAGAGTGACAGGTCCTTCTTGACCAGGGGAGAGAGGAGGGAAAATATGTGATTATTGGAGACTTCCTCTAAGTGTGTGGTTTTATATGTATGTTTCAATGATAAGTGTGGTGGAAGTGCAATCTTCTTGTAACTCTTTGGGTTGTAGGGCAGATTGAGCTCCACAGATGTTGTTACTTTGATTGTCACACAGTCCAAATCAGTTTAGTGCTGGTAAAACATTGTTTTATCCATGAAAAGCAATCTCTGTCTCCAGTGTGGGCTGTCAGCTCTTCAGTGTGCATTCTGACTTTTTCTGCAACAAATATTCTTCTCCAAGGCTGTAATTTTCTCTGAGGGGAAACATTAGATAGAGGTCTGATTTATCAATTATCCTGATAAAAATGATGTGGCTTCTCATGGTAAATTGATATTATTTTTAGAATGACATTTTGCCACTCACTGAAATAATAAACACATTACAGTGATTACTTCATTTTTTTTTTTAATCTTGTGCACATGAAATCAATGAGTTATCCAACTGAGAGGACTTACTTATCTTCTTTCTTAATCTTGCCTCCTCAAGCACTGCTTCTCCCACAGGCAGAGGTGGTGTGTCAGCAGGATGCACATTAAAAATGTAAGCGTGCTTTCTTCTTGAAATCGTGCAACATGCCAGAAATACCCAAATGGAATAACCTGACTGTGGGGTTAACAACTGCAACCTGTCAAAACATCAAACTAAATCCAGCATTGGTCGCTTGACTATGAGAAACACATCCTGATGACAACTCCTGCTTCCCTGCTGAATAGTGTCTTTCAGAAGTGTGGCTGTGAGACCACCGAATGCCTCACGCATCATTTCCCCAACCTCAGCACTGGGTGGCTGCACGGGAGGAACAATAATTAGCATTTCCTGAGCTAGAAGACCCATCCATCTGCAGTCTTGCTGCTCCATCTTAAATAATGCACACGTCCTTATGTGCACGTAATTTCTGCATGAGAACAGGATGTGTAATAGCTGAGCAGTAAGCTCATAAGAAGCTCTGCCTCACCTGAAGGTATAATCCTTTATTTGTAACATCCCTACTAGTTGCCACTGGAAAGGATTATGGCTCCAAGTGAGAAATGGACAGGACCTGTGTGGAACCTAAGAGGTTAAGAGGTGGATTTTTTTCCCACACATTAAATTGTCTCTGAGATACATTTGCTTAAAAACAAAGGAGGCACTTGGGTGTGCTTTGCCTGCAGAAATGCTCCTGAGTAAGTTTGCTCCTGGTATGTCTTACTAATGTCTTTCTGTGTTTTACTTTATTGCTGAAGAGAAATGGATAAACTATACAAGTTGTAATATAGGGAAAAATCTGAAATAACACAAAGTACCCACGCTTTAATCCTGTGGAAGAAACAACGTTGAATGTTATCTGACACGATTTTACCAGTACAGTAAAATGTGGGTATTTCCACTAAAATCAAAACAGATGAGAGAGCAGAGGCTAGAGATCTGACCTGAATTTAGCACTAGGCAGTTTTGCCTGTCCCCTGCTGAGCCCTGCTGAGAGGTGCTGGCTTGCCCGAGGAGGGGGTGAGGTGTGCCCAGTGAGGCCACGTGTGTCCCCAGCCAGCCCTTCTGTGAGGTGCAAACCTGCAGACCCAGCCTTGCAGGGCTGTACTGGCAATTCCTGGTACTGGCAATTCCTGATCGTCCCGGGGGCCACTGAAGTATCTTTTAGTTTCTCAGTAAAGCGTAGCCTGCTCCAGTGAACTGGCCTCACTCACAGCTCAGATTCTAAGCACAGGCTTGTACTCATGGCCTGACTCTGTCCTCATAGTTTGTGCCTGAAGGGTTGGGGTAGAAATAGGATAGGGAGAGATTGCTTGCTAGGACAGGCACCAAAAATAAAAGGCATCTGAGCAACAAGTGGAATCACAGTGCTGCTTTTCTGCTTGGCACTTTTATGTGATCTTTTCCTCTTCAGGACATTTGTGGGAGGCTGTAAATATATGGCCTGTGCAGTTGTAACTTTGGAAATGAGGGGTCCCGTGTCCCTATGCTTGGGACTGAGCACTGTGGTATGCACTGGGTGCTGGTGCTCTCGTGGAGGGCTTTGCTCCTGGACTCTGCCTTCCAGCAGCTTAGAGGAGGGAAAAAAGCTTTGAGGTTGGTGCTGCTTGTGTGGCACAAGTGAAGGCACTATATAGGGATGGGAAACATTTTTCCTAATTTGAGATTGCAATACAGGGCTGTTCTGTCTCCCTTCATCCTTGCTCCATCATGGCTTGCACAGAAATCCCAGTGTGCCCATGGCAGTGAGTGGCTGGGACATGGCCTGTTCTAAAACATGCAGTGAAACATCACTACAAGGCACAAAATACTCAAGACTGGACAAGCTTCTACCCGGAGTCCCTCCCATGTGGCTTCACAAAGGGCACACAAAAATTTGCCTGTGCCTCTCTCCCTGGGAATGCTACTTATAGCTGTGAGCAAACCTGCTGGATTAGGGATGAAATGTAACCTCTGCTGCTTTTCATGGCACGGTGGTTTCACTTACAGCCCTGCGACCTGGGTGGCCTGGGCGTACCGGGGATGTGCTGCACCATGAATGCCATGGGACAGGTCATAAAGCAAACCAGACCCTTTCCCTCCAAATGTCAAAGCCCAAATTCTGCCTGGAGCTGGTGCAGGCTTGTGAAATTAATTTTGCCAATCCAGGCTGACACCAGAATAACCTTGCTGCTTTAGTTTCTGGTTACGGAGTCCAGGGGGAAGCAAACCAAGGCAGAAGGGTGACCCTGCCCTCTGCCTGCTAATGCTGAGCCTGGAAGATGATACTACCAAAGTAGTGGCTATTTACAGGAGGTTATGACTTTGTGCAACACCTGTAAAGTCCCCTTAAGCTTAGGAGCAAGGACAGGGAGGTTTTGCTCCATGAGTAACTCCTCAGCTCAGCAGAACAGGCCAGGCAGTAAAATAACGCTAAATGAAAAATTACAGGGTGAATTTGGCCTCATAATCACACATAGATAATTTGGTGCTTGAACGGAGTCAGCTGAATATAAACAAGTCTACAATGTGCCTCATTAATTGCAGCTATTTTTCTACCAAGCCCCATGGAAATATGAAGTGGTTTCACTCTGCAATTTGCGACGGAGTTTGCTATTAAATGCTCTCAGTTTAATTGTGGCAATGTGTCTCGTTTTGGAAGCTTTCACAGCCACCATGTAAAAATAGCAGTAGATGGCAGAAGCCAATTCCCTGGCACAGATGTCCTGCTCCATTTGCTGTGTGCTTTTAGAGCAGACAGGTGTGCTGGGTGAACCTGAGCTGCGAAGCTGATGGCAGGCAGGGAGAGGCATTTTGGGACAAGTGGCTTTTCCCTACCAGTGACACCACATCGTGTTTGGCTGTCCGAGCAGTCTGACCTTCACCCAGCTTTGGCTTTCTCTTCGTAGTTACAGTGACAGACCCACACATCTTCACACAGATATAGCACCTAATGTTAATCGTGTCTGACTCTTTTGTGCTCTAATCCTGTGACCTGCCAAGGGTGAGATCATGCTGGGCTGCCATGTATCAGATGCTCACATCAGCCTCTTGTTGACTTTGGCCATATGTTGTCAGAGCAATGAAACAAGGACATTTCTAACCTTGACATGCCAGAGCTTAAGATACCAAAGTAAAACATTTTTCCCTAATTGGGGGTATAAAGCCTTCCCTTTAAATGTGTGGTTTATTTTAATCTGTGTGCTTTAGGTTGAAGAGAAACCTGTGAGTAAGTGAAGGCCAAAGCTGATTAGGAGCCAGGTGTGCACACCAAGCCCAGAGCTCTTTGTTTCAGCCACAGTATCCACAGCCATAAAGGTCTATTGCCTGACACAACCAAAACAGACCCCCAGATTATTTGACTGGTTTGGTTTGTCAATCACACTGCACAGATCTGGGCTTTTAGCAGTCTGAATATGACCAAAAAGGGATCACCCAATCTGTTCGAAGAGCTCTGGACTTGCTGCTGGCAGGTGACATGTGGCCATAAAGAATTAATGGGAGCATGGTTTTGGGAGGATGAAAATAGCTGTCAAATATTTATCCAGCACCTCTCTTTCATCCTTGTAGCCATTGCTAGTGGTGCACATTCACTGTGCTGTGCCTGATGCAGCTTCTGGGTGTTATGGAACCTGTGATGGATGATGAAGTTGTGGCTTTACTCACTGCCATGAGGAGGGCAGGTCTCATTCACAGGCGAAGCAACAGCACAGAGCTATCTGAAGCAGAAGGTGCCCAGAAGTTTTATCTGTACAAGTAGAGTTCAGTGATGACCCACAAACTCAGTGCCACGTGCAGCAGGGATCTTCCCCAGCCCATTGTCCAGTTTTGCCACAGTGGGACAGACTCACCTCTTCACCAAGACCCTCTGCCTCCTGTCTCTGCACACGTGAGCAGCCCGTCTCGGAGAATGTCAGAGCAATTTCACAGGGCTTATTTTCCAGGGGCACGTACTGTGATGACACATGTCACCCAGTGTCATCTGTGCCTGAAAAAATATAGCATTTGAGAGTAAACACTTGGCAGAAGCAACAACACAGGCTCAAATTTAGACACCAATAATTTATGCTGTGCAGACCCTGGCTTGCTGGAAGGGGGCACGCTCTCTGGAAGGCAGGCAGGAAAATGTGTTGCTAATTTTACTAGACAACTTCTGCCCTCCCCTCCTTTTCCTTTTGTAGTTGCCAGCCTTCCTGGTTATTCTTAAAATAGAAACATCTGATGCCTTGTTTAACTTACTCTGGGGCCTGCAGGGAGGAGGAGGAGGAGGGGATAAATCCCCTCTCAGCACTGCGTCCGTCAGACTCTTCTCTGCTGGGAATTGCTTCCCAGTTTGCCACCTGCTGCCAGTTTCACACTTCCTCCTCGCTCTCCTTTTCCTGCACAAACTTTGTGATGGCTTGGGGACTCCCCTGCCATTGTCCCACTGTCTCACATCACTCTCTGACACCTCTTGTGTGGCAGTGTGGTGGGCAGGCACGATGCAGGTGACAACTGGCACGGAACAGGGGGCCTGGTCTGTGCCACGCAGGCAGGGCAACTGCTCCTGCAGCGGGGAGAGAAGCTAGAAATGGAGAAGGGGTATTTCAGTGTGGTTCAAATGGAGCTCTCCTTGAATTTCAATGAGCCCATTATTGTTGCCTGCTTGCTTGCAGTTAATCCCCCCATGTGGTATTAGCTTCAAGAGGGATGACTGGGTCGCGTTGTCGTGCTGCTGAACACACTGAGCTAGCTGTGAGAGGGGCAGATTGTGCCTCCAAACAATCTGAGTGCTTCCCAATCCTCGTGTGATGATCCCCGGGTAAGATTGCAGTTCTCCTTATTTCTCCCTCCCACAGGGGATTGATTGCCTTTCCTCCAAATACAGATGAGAAATCCAGTTTGATCTGTGTTTTATTCTGAAGGAAATACATGGAGCAACCCTGCAGGAGGCTTCATGAAACCCCCTCATGGGGCAGAGATTTTTGGCCCTTTTCTCTGAGAAAGATGCAGACAGTACTCAGAGGCAATGGAGCCTTCAGTGGTGAAGAGCCTGTGTGTTCTTTATGGGCTCAAAGCAGCAGAGCATCCCTCTCCAGAGGAGACAGGAGTGCAGCTGAGCACAGTGAAGGAGCTCCAGCCACAGGACTCTAATTCCAAGCCCACCTCCCCTGTAATCACATTGCATCTGTATCTGCCCCATCCCATATGTCCCAGGGACAACCACAGGACAGTTTTCCAGGGAGGATGCCCTGCTCCATACATGATCTGGAGACTTTTTTTTTTTTGGAAGGGGTTGTAATACAGTCAGAATGTCATTGGTCTAAATTCCATCCAACCCACGTCTTATACAATTGTCTTGCCCTTGTTACCCTGCCAGCTCAAACATTGTCCCATCTTCTAAAAACCTCAATTACAAAGTGATGAGGAATGTAATGGAGGATGGAAAATACCAGTGAGAAATATATTCAGATGACAAAAAAAAAAAGAAAACTTTCCTGGGAGAAATCTTCTGAACCCAGGAGGTGTAAGAAACTTCTGTCCTTGACTTCTCTCTTTTTTTATTGTTTAACAAGCAGACCCCACCCTCATGTTTGGTTTCAAGGTGGTCAGACCTTGGAAATGTAGTCTCTTTGTGCGTGTTGAGTCTCTGCTCATTTTCTCGTGGCTTTGCAGTGGAACAAGATACAAATATTAAGGTCCAATGCAATATACAAATTAATATTAATTCAGAAAGATTAATGGTGTCTCCATTTGGCTAAGGACAACCTCAGTTTTGCAAGAAGGAAGCAGTATCTCTGCAGTTTCAGGAATGTTTGTGCATTGTGATGGAGACCCATTAAGCATTTACATGCACTAAAGCTGAAATGACCAACAGCCTTCCAACTATTTAAAAACCAAAGTGACATTAGAAATTTCTATTTAGATAGATGTGACAACAGCAGAGGCATGTGAGAGGCCCATCCTAGCTTTCCTCCAGGACTGCAAACATAGTTTGGCCATCTGGCACCCGAGACTAGGAAGTTAAAATTGGATTTTAATAATACATTGCACTGTCTGATACCAAAGGAAACTCACTCTACTTACACCTTGAAGACTGCAGCCTGTGCTGAATCACAAAACATGGAGGAAATCTGCTGTTTCTTTTCAAAAGGGTGTCGAGTACTTTGCTATAAAGAAAAAAAACCCCAACCCCACAATAAAAGTAAATTACTTGAGCTTGTCATTTCTGTTTTACAAAGGAAGTGGCAATTAGGTGACAGGTGTGTAAATTCCCCAGCAATACTGCTGAACACAAAGCACACACTGATTTGAGTCTGTTCTTGGAAATCCTTTACCAACCCACCTCCCAGAAGGAAATGATCACACTAAACCCATCATCTCTTCATGAGCTCTGAAAAGTTGGGGTTTCTTTCCTCCTTTGTATCTCCAGAGAAACTGAAAGGTTTGGAGATTGAAAACCTCCAAAAAATAATGGCTCTTAAAACAAACTGACTTTTAAAATTAGAGACTAATGCAAGAAACAGGAGAGAGGAAAGATTGTTGTTAGCAAGGTTTGCCACTCCTTCCAAACTTTGTATTCCAGCTTGAAACAGCTCTAAATCATTTCCCCCTCTGACCTAGGCAAAGCATTATCGGTGGGCCCCAGGGCAGCATGCCTGGCTCCCTTTCACTCCTGCCCACTAGCACCTGTGTAAAGGCTTCACTTCTTAAGCAGCAGGGGTAAATTATTAATCACAGGTGCTCTTTAACTGGCTACCACATGGCTTTCACCTTCCAAACTGGAACCAGTCCAATTTTTTCCTTCAGGATGAAAAATATATCTGGATGAAGGCATGTGGGTTTCTCTGCATCTTTCATAATGTGTTTGCTCCAGAAGGCTAAAAAAGGGTTTCTGTCCATCTCTGCCCACCCATGTCCTCTGTACTTGTTGCAGCTTTAATTGCAAAGACCACAATGATACATATTATTTTGAGGAAGTCTCCCTGCAAGGGAGGACCTCTACCTGACCACCACCATGTCATGTGACAAGTGATCCTCAGAGTGTTTTGGGACAAGAGGTACCTGGTCTGAAATCTGAGCCAAAAAATGTCTGTTATTAACAGGAGGGATGGAGGTGGATGGGATCTGACACCAGGACCATGTTGTCTGAGCACAGAGGTGGCTGCAGGTGACCATCCCTAATCCTGATGAAGAGCCAATCCCATCTTCACTGGCCTGCAGGCACTGTCCCTGGATGGGTGCTGAGAAGTGGTGAAATGCAGTGATTAGCTGCACAATAAAAACCTTGTCATGGCGAAAATCATTGGCCACAAGGTCTGCAGCTGAGCTGGAGACACATCAGCCCTTATTTTATCCCTGCTTGGGGAGCCTCAGACCTACTCTGAGCTGTCAGATTTGGTGTCACCAAACTCTTGGTGCATCTGCTGTGTAGCTGGATCAGCCTCCGTGCTGCCAGGCAAGAGCTACAGGCTCGCTGTCGACACAGCTTTATGGGACATGATCATCCTGCCCAGCTTCACATTTTGGGAGAGGTGAACCAATTATCTGCTTCCCTGCAGATTACCTACTGCTTTTCTTTGTCCTGCTAACAGCCCTCCTTCTCCATCAGCAGTTACCTTCTGGAGGTGGTCCATGTGCTGTGTATTGAGCATGCAGCAAGCTACATCTGCAGCACGTCTGAAGGCAGGGATGGAGCTCTTCTGTCTCATTTCTAGAACTAGCACTCTGGTTCCCCTGAACCCAGACTGTGGCTTCATGCACTGCTCTCTCTGAAATGCTGCTTTTCCCAGGACATGCACCTGCTCTGCAGGGGGAGGGTCTCTGGTCCACCTTCTGCCCAAGGGAAACATCATTCCTGGCAGGTGTCTGCCCCCTGTCAAAGGTGGGACCTTCAGTGATGGAGAAGCCACAGCTTTCTTGGTCTTCTCCAGTGTTTCCTTATATTCACTTTTAAAATCTTTCCATGCCCTATTGTCTAATATCTCACTTTTACAATTAAAAATTTTCTGCTAGAGCTGGCTACCATTCTCTGACTGCCCTTTTGGCCCATCCATCTTACAGCTTGTCTTTGCAGTTCTCTTGCCCATATTATGTAGTTCAGTCCCACTGAGGGCTTTGAGAGAAGACCATCAAGCAGAGAAGTGCAGAATTACCTTGGATTCCTACACTGGGACACGTGTTCATACATCCAGTACAAGAGTGACCTTGCTTGCAGCAACAAGATATCACTTGGTTATGTTCAGCCTGTAGCCCACTTCCCCAAAACTCCTCCTGACCTGGTAATTCCCTGGTGTGATTGTGCAAAGGTGCTTTTTGCTGTGCAATTCAGAATTTTGTGTTTGATCAGTCAAATGTGAGTCCAGATATTTCTTAAATTATTGCTTTTTTAAATTCTTAGTCTATGCAGTAACCTACATGCAAGCTCTTGTAGCTTCATGTCACCAGCAAAAGTCCCTTCTTTTCTTTTCCCAGGGTGGTACTGAATATGTGAAGTGCCATCAGACTTGGCACAGACCACAGAGCACTGCCTGAGCATCCTTTCAGCCTGTGAGATGAGGCTATGGCACTGACAGCTGCTCTCCAGCTATGATTTTCCAGACACTCTTGCAACTACCTCAAATAACTTAATCTACACAATACTTTCCCAGCTGTTAAAAGTTAAGATATGTGACATATACTGATTCTTCCCCTAACTCACCATGAAAAAGACATTTAGATTGGTCTGACAGAACTCAATACAATTAGATCTGTTTGATGCATGCTGGTTGTCATTAATCTCCTTGTTTTCTCCCAAGCACTTACAAAATCATACATGATTTGTTATGGGAGGGTTTGTGGAAGTGATGTGGAGCAGTTGTTGGCTACCAGAGTTAAAGCTGGAGTCCTGAAGTCCATGGTACCCAGCATCTGCCCGGAGCACTATGGGCAAAGACACGCTTTAGGTCCTGGATATTTTGAATTCTCTGTGCATGGCAAAAATAATAGGACTTTTGACATTTAATTAAAGCAATTATCTTTCCTATCCATGCAGAAATGTGCCGTAAGTATTTTGCAGGCAGAGTAGGGGTGCTCAATAGGAAATGCTTGGGCAGCCCTGGAAGCTGTGCCAAAGCTGAACTCACCTTCTGCTTAGGTGGAACTAAGCCCTGACTTGCTCATGGTGGGGCTCCTTGGAGCCACATGTGAGAGGAATAAAATGCCAGGCTTCTTGGAAGCAAACAGGGGCATTTTGGGTGCTCTGGGTGTTAGACAGCAGCTAAGGTCTTGGTTCAGTCTAATGGATTTTGGGTGTCCAGGGCCATGGGTCTGGGGTCCGGCTCAGACCTTTTCTTGCCTACCTCGCACACAGTTGTCATTATCTCCTAAGGGACTGCAGTTGTTCACAAAAAAGGAGGGCAGATATGGGCCTTGAGAGAAAAGAAATCCCTTTATGTCTGAATAATTACTGCAAGTGGAGGATCCATGAGTATTTTCAGGTGTGTAGGCAAGGAGGAACCTCGTGGCTGCCTCCAGCACAACGGGATGCACTGAGGGGCACTTAACCCCAATGGCTTGGTCTGGAAAACAATAGTCCTCCCATAAATACTGCCTCCACTGTTTCCCTTATTGCTGGCCTAAGAATGTGTTTCAAGTCCTTAAACATGGCAGGAAATACCCTGGGTGAATAAATTGCTCCCCTGCTCCGATGAGCACATTGATCCTTCTACAGCACTCACAAACACCTGGTGTGGTTCAGCTTTTCATTCCTGATGTTTTCCCACACCAAGCCTAGACACCCTTACTTTTTTTTCAAATTTTATTCCACAGCATGGTGTGTTTGCTCCTATACATTTTTCTCAGAGGATCACTGCATCAATGGGGTCTGTGCAACTCCAGCCATGACAGGTGCCTTCAGCTGCTGCTGAAACTATATAAGGCACCCCAAAATAAGTAAAACTGCAAAGTTTCAGGGCAAATCTAGTTTATTGGGATTTATTGCAGCCACGAAAGAGGAGGGGGCTGGCTGGAGCTGAACCCCCCCCTGCCTCCCAGGCTTCTGTCTTGTGGCAGGATGCACTGAGCTCTGCCCTTCCCACATGAGCACAAGGGGAGCTGCCTCCTGCAGTGGGGACCCTGTGGCTGGTGTTTTCAGAGGAAGATCTGGCTCCTGCTGTGCCAAATGCCAGGTTCTGACAAGCCAGGCAACATCCTCTGCGTGCGCCTTCTGGTGAGGATCTGGGGGACGTGTAGAGATCACGCCTGAACTATGAAAACAGTTCTGTTCTCACGTCAGAGATTCCAGTACACCAGCACGTAGGAGCACTCGTTCCCTTTAAACAGAGCTGGGTTTTATCAAAATTAAAAAAAAAAAAGGGAAAATGGGAGAAGAAAAAAAAAGATAGGCAAGCGAGCCAATTTTGCTTCTGTGATTGCTTAAGCCACTCAATCTGAATCCAAGGTGCTGAATTTCCAAACACTCTTTATAGGTAATTTCCCTTCACCTTCTCACATCCTCAAGAAAAGTCTGATTTTCATAACCACTCTTTCTGGGGTTTTCTTACTCTCTGTGTAATTTTTTCTACCATGTAAGATATTTTAGATCAGGCTTATAAAAAGGCTAAGGAATATGACTATGTTCATCCAAAAGTTATTATTCTTATGGGATAATTTGACTAATGAAAATTTAATTGTATTTCAGGGAACTGTATGCCATTGTGGTGCATTATTTTTGTACCTCATATCTTGGGTTATTAAAAGATTGCAGCTGATACAGAGTGATATGGGAGGGTGCCAGCTGGATTCAGATAATTTAATCAGATTACTTTGGCTCTGAAATCTCTTCATTGGTTAGTTATGAAATTTCCTATTAATTTTAGGGCATTCCTGCTTGCTTTTGAGGGCTCTAACAGCATTAGCTTGAAACCTCAGAAATTTTTGAGAAAGAAGAGATATTTCATGTTCTTGTTCTTACCCTGTTTTCCTCTAGCCATTTTTTTCCTGAAATTTCAGCTTGTGTAACTTTGGGATGGGTTTCTGAAATTATCTGAGTGCACTTTATTTTAAAGGTTGTTGTCCGCATATCCAAAATCAGCTGCCTTTACACATTTGAAAGACTTAACTCCATTTTCATATGCAGTCCTTTCTACAGCTTTAAAATTTAGAAATTTCTTGTTTGAATACAAGACATGCAGCTGCCAAAGCCTATAAAACAGTTACAAGTTCAGTTTTTCCCTCACTTTGATACACTGGGGTAGATCCCAACAGCTGCTGGGTGGGCAACACCTGAGTGGAAGAAAAAGCAACTACCAGTGCTGGATACCACAAGCAGAAAGAGGAATAAGTAACTGAAGCCCAACTACCTTCACATTGTTGGGACAAAATGCCCACCAGAAGGACATCAGATAACAGAGCACTCTGCCCAGCCAGGTAATCATGATTCAAACAGGAGATGTCTTCAAGGCAGGACGAGATAAGCTCTGCCCAGCTCGGTGTTGGCAGCGTGGTGGCACGGGAGGGAGGTGAGGGGCTCTGGGCCCCAGCCTGGTGTCCGGTGTCCTGCTTCCCTCCCCAGCACTTGTCCTTTGCCTGCAGCCTCTCCTGTTCCCAAGGGACACATGGGCAGGAGGCTGGCAGGACGCCCACTGCATTTCACAGGAAGGAGCCAGGGCCAAGATAACCACCTAATAAACCCAAAATCAACCCTGCTTTGGACACAGGACAGACTGATGCACCAAATAAGGACAGGCAGGGTCTGATTCCAAGGGTTTGAGCTTATCTGAGCCTGCTTGCTCGCTTCTTATCGAGTGGGGATGTATCTGGTGCCTGTGCTGGTGCCAGTCCTGGCTGGTTTTTTTCAGCTTCTCATTACAGAGAAAAGGGAACTTCTGCTGTGTTTAAAGAGCAGGGCTGGGAAGAAAACCCCACTGACAGCATATGCCTTATGACAGCACCAGCACATTCATTGTGAAAGTGATGGGCAGCTAATGATGTCAGCATAGGAAAAAACCCAAAGCGTGTTTGTTTTCTTTTTTCTCTCAAAAGCTCTGGCCTGAGAAGGGGCTGCAGAAACAATCACTGCCTGGGAAATCAGGGCAGTATTTAAAAAAAAAAAAAAAAAAAAAAGAGGTAGGGGAGAAAAGAGGATATATAAGTAGTGCCAGCTGGACGTGAAATCAATCTGGCATTTCAAAATAATGGAAATATTTCTTTCCCATTCATTTGGTCTGGCATGTAACATCAGCACTGCTGCCACATCATTATTCAGAGTTAGCATGCTGGAAAGGAGACTCCAGCAGAGACCCAGTTGCTGCTCAGCCCCCCCAGAACAGGACCCTGTTGTGGGACAGTGCCACAGATACAGCAACCACAGGGAAGGATGCTCCAAGCAGGAGCATTCCCTGGATCCAGGACAGCAGATGGAGAGGGGTCCTCAGAAAAAAAACCCCCAACTTTGCAGTTTGCAGGAGTAGCCACTGAAAAATGGGAGGGGCAGCTGCAGCTGAAATAAAAGGGGGGGTGATGGCAACAGCACAAGCTTTTCTATGTAAAATCTTGCATTATTTGAGTCAGGCCTCATTAATTCAGTAAGCATTTCAGGTCTGAGCTTCCTGTACACAGAAGATGAGAAAAATCTCCCCAGAATGTATGGCACAGACTCTGATGTCTGTTCTGAGCATCCCAATTTGCAACAGGAGGATTGAACTCCTTCAGTCTTCCCTAGCTGACCCTTGCCCCCAGCCACCTCTCTTGGAGTTATGCTGCCACTGGCAAGGGCTGTCAGAACAACAATGAGAAGCAACTTTCACTTCCCTGGGCTTTGGATACACACATAGCTGCTCCCCTAATCTGGAGGGGAGCCAGGTCTGTGGGGGCAAAGAGCCATTCCAGTGAATGATGCACCTTGTTGAGCAGGTAAACCTGGAAGAGCTTAGCAGGGAGACACATTCCACACTTTGCTTTAATGCCTGTGTGGGGGGCACTCTGTGGTTAAGATGAGCCAGAGATGCTGGGGAGCCAGACAAGCCCATCTGGGGGAGCACCATCTGGGGTGCAGGTTGTTCCTGTGCTGGGACAGGTGTCCCAGAGCTGCTCAGGAGGAGGTGGCACCTCCCCATCTGGGGAGAGGCCATGGACTCTCGGACCCTCCCTCCACCCCTGGTCTCGGATTGACACTGACATTGCTTTTTGTGAAACAAGACAGGCCAGAAGCTCTGTGTCACTCATTCCAGTTGTCAGCTGGAACAGACTTTGCAAGGGAAGACTTCAGACCTACTTGGACAAGCAACAGAGGGACACTGGTGAAGCAGAAGGACCAAAAACAAATTGCAAAAAGCAAAGGAGTATCTGTGGGTTGATTTAAAAAGGAGGTTGCCATAAATCAAGCTGAGTTAGACCCTGCAAGCACAGCAAGAAGCTAAGTTCTGTGGTGTAAACAGAAAGCAGACAAGAAATGAGTAAGAAGCAGTGAGGGAAGAGGCAGAAGATGTTCAGATAGTCCATCAAGTTGAAAACCCATTATAATTGAGTTTTCTATAAGCAGACATTAAATACCTGGGGAAAAATCAGGGAAATTCTTAGGAATTAGGGCCTGAAAATTCAAGGAGAGACACCACAGGTAAAAACAAAACAAATCAGTGCACCTTACAACAGATATAAAAGCATCTCCTTGCCAGAGCCCATAAAGCCTCATTCACTAGATTGCATGGAATTTTTAATCCAACATCAACTACTTTTTCTGTAAACCTAGTAAGTCAGAGATACTAACCCAGATTTAGAAAACGGGAAATTATTCCTAGCCAGTTGGCCACTGTGGCCTTGATGTTAGGAAAGGTCTAGAACAAAATCTGAAGGGCAAATAAAAATTAAAAAGGGTGTTCAGGGTGAAAAAACCCCACCCATGAAATTCCGACTAGAGTTAGCAGGGGTAGCTCAAGCCAGCCTAGTCTGAATGACAAACAATAGATGGGTAGGTAATTGATATAAAATTGATTTTCTGGGCAGGAGAGATTTAATAGACCTAATACAGATGAATTTCAACAGATTTTGATGTGTAGATACCTGGAAAATTCCAGGGAAGCTGAAGAAGATGGGCATTAGTGTAAGATGGATGAGCCAGGTAAAAGTATGGCTCACAGTGAGAAGCAGCTCTTGTGTTATAGGGGAGCATCAAGCTGGAGGGAGCCTGCCAGCAGCATTCCTTACACATTGGTCCTGGCTTTGCTTTTCTGAAATACTCACAGGACTGCTTTTGGCACAGACAAGTGGGAGCACCCTGGTGAACCCTTCTTTATTGCACTGTCACTACAGAGCAGGATCAGGGCAGTTTTGGTGAAGAACTGGCTGAGTTTGAGGAGAGGGGTAGTATGTGGAAGGTGAGATGGGGTAACACAGAACTGCAAAGTGATGCACAAAGGAGATTTTGTGCCATGGTCTGGAAAATTTGTGCATTGAAAGGCATCTGGCCTGAAGAGACCTGGGCACTGCACTTGACCATGGAGAACAAATGCAAGGTGGCTGTAAAAATGCAAAGCAGACTGAAGAGGTGCAAAAGCTAGCATGGAGGAGGGACACAATGAGCCCTAACAAAGGCACTGGCAAGCCCTGGCTTACACAACTCACTTTCAGGAGAGAGATATTTTACTGAAATCAACTGCAGATAAGGATATAAAACTGGGCTAAGGGGAGAAAAACTACCTAATTGATGAAAGGCAAATAAAATATTTGGCTTGTTTTCCTTAGCAAAACTGGGGCTGTGAATAGTTATGGTTGCTGCCTACTGAAATAATGCAGGTAACCCCAAATGAGGGATACAAATGATTTAAGCTGGGCAGATGGTCGACACAAAAGCAAATGTGTCTGAAGTGTGTGCTGTTAACTAAGGCTGGAAATGAGAGGATGTCTCCAGCCTGAGAGCAGCGAGGCTCTGGGACAGCCTTCAGACAGAAGCAAATGCCCAGCTGTCATGAAGATGGATTTTGAGGAGGGTGAGAAAGAACTGTAAGCAAGGGGGCAAGGCTTGAAGTTATACATGTTTAATTCCCACCCTATCTTCTTCTGTTTGAGTAGCCAGCAATCCCTTGATGAGCCTCACAGCAGACTCTGTTTGCTCTGTGCTGCATCAGTGTTTGTCTCATTGGCAGCAGAAAATGCAAACCTGGGAAATGGGAATTTCAGCCGGAGCCGGAACGCTGCGGTGCCCTCACCCACAGGCTTTGAAGGGCAGATCTGCCTCCGGGTTTCAGCAGGCTGTTCTTCAGTCATCTTCCATTCATCTTTTGGAATGAGTTCGGAATAAGTAACTCCTGGCCTATTCCATAATGGAGAGACTGGCCTCTCTAAGAGGTAAAGACATTTCCTTTCTTTGCTTGAAACATCATGAACTTTCAAACTTGGCAAGGCTCTTTTGTGTTTGATCTAATAATAAACCCAAACCATCCATTGCATGAAAGTAATGAGTCTGAACTTGCCTGAACTTGCCTCGGGCAGCTGAGATCCAAAGCTCTGTCATTCCCTCAAAAGCCTTTCTCCTCTTTGCAAGGACAGGATGTTGTTGTGACAAGGCATCCTTGCTGTTTGCTCAGCCTCTCTCCCTCGTGATGAAATCCCTCTATAGCCACTCTGGAGGTCCCACTTCAGCACTGGGTTTTGAGCATACAAAGCGCTGCCCAACTAATCTCCTCTCTTTTCTATGAGTGATTTATGGAAGCTTGAAGGACATTGAGACTCAGCACATTCTCTGTTTTCCAAATATTGGTGCAGTGAGAGGGGCACTTTTGCTGCCAGTGGGAACCTGAAAGACCTGATGGGCTTTTCTGGCAGGACTCGATGTCAGTGGAAAGGGCGCCAAGCCGCCTGCAGAGCAAGCGGAAGTACAAATGTGTGTTGGCTTTGACTTCCACTGGGAACTACAGAAAAAATATTTTGACTTGATTTTACAGTCAAGTTTCTTGTTAGCACAAAGTGAATGCTCAGCCAGTGATCAGAAATGCCCCTGCTTAATTTGCATCGGTTCCCGGGCAGTTATTAGGCACAAATGACATGGGAAGAGCAAACAAACAACCTCCACACTGAAGAGGGAGTGAAATACTTCTCCCTTTCTCATCAACTTTTTTGTTGTGGTACCAGTTCTTTTTAAAAAAGAGAATGGTTCTTGTGTCGTCATGAAGTGTTTGCTCTGGGAAGGGAGGAGGGGGAGTCTGCAGTGTTTGTTCTGGGTATCTAAATTTAAATGACTAACTTAAGCACTTACTCTCCCTAGGCTGCCTCTAAAAACCAATGGAGAGGGAAGGGCTTCTCTAATGAGCAGTTCTAAGGCTCTTGCTTTAGTGAGCAATATTTTATTGCCATGCCATACAGTGTTATAGCTTTTTGTTTTGGTTTTTTTGTTGTTGTTTGTTTGTTTGTTTGTTTTATTTTGCCTTCTTGCATGCTTCCGTTCTCCAGTTGGATGTGAAAAGCAAAACCAAGAAGTTCTCTGTATATCTGGATTTGTTACCACATCTTCCTATATTTCCTTTTGCAAATCACAAAATTACTAGAGCACAAGGGAATGAAATAGGCGACTTCCTTCCCCCTTGTATAAAACAAACATTTCACTCTGATGTGGAGCTTGAAGCTCAGCAATTTTTACCTATGTAGAAGTGGAATCCCTGGTGGAATCCTTTATACTTGATTCTGGAAAGTGAATTTGGACTCATACAAGCCTGATCCAAATCTCATGGAAATCGGGAAGCCCATGGTTTAGCAAGTGTTACACTAAATTTTTCCCAAATCCATTTAGTCCATCATCCTATTTAGTGCAGAGGAGATCACCAGCAGATGCTTTTGGTGAATGCTGAAACTGGTTTGCAACTGGCAGGCTGGGACATTTGGTCACATCCTAATCCTCCACAAACAACAGCCAGCTGAATCCAGCTCTGACACGTGGATGTTAGTTTCCCTTCTGCATGTTTTCTTAGCTTTAAAAACAAAATTTTTCTTACTGCCCATATAATGGGGAGAAGCTGTAGCTGCAATATCTTGCCTTTAGAAATGCAGCATTGTTACGTGAAAATCAAAGAGAAAATGTTGAGATGAAATGGCTGAGAGTACTCAGAGAGCAGTTACCAGGTGAACACTGTCAAATGGGAAAGATTTATTGAGCTGGATCCCTAGGGGTATCCCTAGGCCTGAGTTCAGGCCTATTCAGTATCTCCATTAATAATTTGGAGGAAGGGGTAGAGAGCCCTTTTGTCAGAGTCTCAGCTAAGAGCGAGAGACACCAGGGAGGAGGGGATTAGCGCTCGGGAGAGCTCAGTAATTAGAGGAATGGTCTGGAAGGAAACAGGATGCAATTTAGTGAAGACAAGCACAAATCTGCACCTATGTTGAAATAATCAGCTCCACAGGCACAGGGTGGAAGAGAGTAGCAAGATAAAGCTCTGCTGCAAAGGAGCTGGAGGTTCTGATGGAGCAATGACTCAGCTGTGGAAGGAAGGAACATTGGGCTGGGTTGGACAGATGGGGATGCTGCACGTTAGACACGGGGGATAAGCCCTTCAGCTGGATCACTGGGACTGGTTTCTGGCATTATACCTTGGGAAAGGCATCACTCCAAGTCCCAAGGAGAGCAAGGCTCCAGAGAGAAGAGTGAAAGGCTTCGTATTTAGCCTAGGGTAAACAAAGCTGAAAAAAGACACAATAACACTCTTCAAGAGCAGTCAGCCTGCCAAAAAGAGGAAGGTGGTGAGCTGTTCTGTGTCCAGAAATTATCCTCTGTGGTTAAACCACGGTTTTCTGTGGTTAGAAAAAAAAGAGAGAGGGAGAGAGAAATTGAGATGGTAGATAAGTTGACTTTACTGATTTACTTATGAAGTGCCTTGGGGCATAAAGCACATGATCAAACATAGCTGAGTTACTATAGCTTAATGAGTTATTGCCTGCTGGCTGAACCATACTAATTAACCATGTGTGTGCTCTCAGCCTGCCCCAATTGCCAGATGAAATGGCTTCACTTAAATACTTGTGCTTTGGTTTGCAGGAGGCAGCTTGAGTGCTTGTGTGGGGTCAGTGATTACAGCTCAGCTGATGGAGGGGTGACTTCTAAGGGGTGGAAACTTGTCCTTTAGTGCTCAACAACAGCTCTGGCACTGTTGTATCAGGGAATAATAAAATAGAGTTGGCAAGGGGGGAGGAGCAGAAAACAGACCTAAATATATAAATATGTTACTTCACAGGCTTATGTCAGTAGAAAGGGGCTCCATACAAGTGTATTGAAAATGTAATAACACTGAATTTCATGAAAGTTCTCAGTGGGTTTTTGTCGGGCAAGGCTTGTAATATGGTGATTTTAAAAATGCAGCATTAAGAACTCTATAGAGCACAGCACACATTTCTCTTGCAACTGCACACACACTTGCTTTAAGAGTATCTTCTTTTTTTAGTGTTTTCCAGTAAATTATTCCTTTTGACTCACATCCACCTGGTCCTCTCCAAGTGATGCTCTTTGCCATCAGCAATGGCTGTTGTAGTTTCTGCATTCGATGAGCTGCTTTCTCCCTCTTTCTCTGATAAGCAGTAGCTGTTGGAGTGGAGCCTTCCAGGTACTGCTAAGTGTGGGGTGTCCCCCAGGCTCCTGCTTTCCCTGCCTTCCCTCCCTCTTTCTTTCCCCTTTGTAGTTGTTTTTCCACTGTTGTCACCGGTTTGAATTATGTGGCTGAGGATGATCGTTTGGATGTTGCAATCTTTGGGAAGTGTTTTGTTTGCAGCAGTGCTTCTGTCGGTGTTGTCCCACTAAAGCCACTTACCCTTTTGCTTCCAGCACGCCGCCCAGGGAGGCAGCAGGCTTGGAGTGTTTGCTTAGCAGACAAGACACACTTGACAAGGGCTATGTGAAATGGAAACAGAGACTTCTACTTTGCTAGTTTGTTGCTATTTTGTGTCATCACGTAAATTAGCCCGGAAGGGGACCTGAGGAAGTTATCTGGTTCCTTTCTGTGCTCAGGGCAGGATCAAATACATCCCTGCCCTTTTGGCTGATGTTTGCTGAACCTGTTTTTGAAATCCTGAATTGCTGCAGACTCCTGGCTCCCCAGAAAACCTTTCCCTTACTTTCCTGCATTTGACCACCCCATCTGATCTGAAATACATAGCTGAGGACAAGTTAACACACAATTAAGCCTAAACCAGCCAAACTACATTCATTTGCTGCTGTGATCCTGTCCATTTTCTGTAGTAAAGAGAAATGCTAAAAGTCTTCATAGAGATTATTTGATAACCTGACTGTTCTGTAATCTAATTTAATCTAAAGATGATTGCTTTCCCTTCAGGACACAGATTTTTGCACTGAGAGAAAAACTACAGCCAAGAGCTATAATGCTGCAATAGTCACGCATCCTGTGCATTTCTTTAGTGCCTGCAACAAATTAACAGCTTTTCATAGCTGTGTTTTGTATGAGTATGTGGAGGGATATTATGTAGCTATTGGTGCAAGGCTTTCTTCCTTTCCCAGAAACACACTCCAGGCAGAGGATGTGTGGTTCGGTTGGAGCTGAAATTGGGTCCAGGTCTGGGGATCCTGTCTACTGCAGCACAGAAATAATTAGCATTGGCATGAAGCTCTTACACAAAAGTGGAAAGTCTGTGACTGATTTGAGATGGGGTTTGTCTTATCTATAGTTTTACTGCAAAGAAATTTTATCTTTAAGCAGTACTTTTGCAGAGTTCCTTCAGTACTGCTAATACCCCTTGGTATTAGCCAGGAAATATCAGACCATAAGTATTCCATGGAGATCTGAAGAGAAATCGTCATGCAAGAAGAACGTGGGGACTGCTGAGCAGACTGTATTTCCTGTTATCTGAGAACAACTGGGCATCCACAAGTAGCTGAAAATTCTGATGCTTCTATGGTCCTGTCACACCCTTCAGCAGATACATTTTGCACAGACCCTTGTATGAAGAGAGAGATTAAAGAACAAATGAAACTTTTTCTCCCTGAATGTAGAAGGAAATATATGCAGCTTTCTAGCAGGGTGATGCTAGAAAAATTATGCTTGAACTAGGAGGTCATCTTAAAACAGATGAAAGAAAGTCTATTATTTACACAATGAGCAATGGACTTCTGGGATCCATTAAAGAAGAAGGCTGTAGGTACTGGTACCATCAGCTAGCTCAAGAAGCTGTTGGATAAATTCATGGACAGCAGGTCCATAGAAAGACACTAAGGGGAAAAAGCAGGGTTGTACTCACTCAGCTCCCCATGCAGCATGTCCTGCCACCATCAGCAGAGGCGGGATATGGGGCAAGGCAGGCCACCAATCTTGCCCCAGTAGGGCAGGTTTGATACTCACACGCTTCTCCTCCCCAGCCTGCCTGCCCTGCCTGTGACTCCAGAGCCAAACCCACCCACCACAAGGGTAAAAAGGCTCTTTGCTGGGCTTGCAGTAGTCTACAAAACTGGAACTGGCTTATGCAGAAATGAATAACTGGGGTCAGTGGCATAAGGGAAATCTGGATCCAGGTTTGACCTCTACCATTGCTGTCCAACCGTAGATGTAGAGGAAGGTTGGTGATAGCAAAACAGCCTAGGAACACCTAGTTACTCCTCAAGACCTGCTGAGGTTTGCATCTGGATTCCTTATATCCTCTGCTCCAGGAGAAGAGAGGAGGGACAGACCATTAGACACAAATATTGCCTATTTTTGCTTTCACTACACTTGGTGAGGGTTGGAAATGTGATGTATTTTCCACAGCATCAAATAATTCTCAGTAGTGTCACAAATAGCATTGTTTCAGCTCAGTGAGAGATTTTGGACAGGAGCGAAAGGCCCTTGAAACTGATATCAATAATTCTGCTGCTCAAGCTGAAGGCAAAACTTCAACAGCTGTCGGGGGGTGTGTTTTTTTATACCCCATCTAGCCTCAAGGAGGCAAGACCATCATAATTAGCTGCTAATTGAGAAGCTGGCATCTGAAAAGCACAGTTTCAGAGAACAAAGAGCCAGAGAGACCCATTTCCAGGGCTAATTAGAATTAATTCATTGCTATAAGTAGAAGGTCTCCCACAGTCCTGGGACTCTCTCTTGCCCTCTCCTGAAACACTAGTCTAAACATACGCATACCAATCATAGAAGGCTCAGCGTGACTTGTGCGGCTCTTGTGCAACACAGAAATAGCACTGCTTGTTAAAAATTAGTCTAATTTTCTTTTATTTTCTTCCTTTTTTGGTTTGTTTGGTTTTTTTTGGTTTTTTTTTTTTTTAGCTCTGGGCTATATCTCCCCTCTGCTTTTGCTACCTGCCCTTCCTTCCTTTGGAATCTGCATACCAACGAACAAAGTGACAATGTCAGCACTTCTACTGCTGCACAAACAGAGATTTTAGAGAAACCAGGCCTCGCTGTCTGTGGCACCCTCCTCAAGATGCCTCCAACAGGACCCTCTTCATGCACCTCCCTGAGCTGCTGGAGTCCATTTGTTTTTCCCCCAGCTCCACAGCAGCTGTTTTGCACTTGAACAGGGGCTCCACCAGTAGCCCTTCTGGTGGTGAGGACATGGGTTGCAGCTTCCAGTCTTCATGTGGTCTCTTAAAAGCCTTCAAGAGCTGATTTCTTCCTTTAAAGCCTGAAGTCTTTGTAAAAAAAACACCTGCATGGTAAATGTCTCAGTAGCATGTCAACTTACAATATTTCTATCTCACTTGAGATCATCATATCTCTCTTACATGTATTAGTGACAGCATCTCATTGCTGAGGACTGAGTCACTGCAAGGGCACTCCAGTGAGAAAATAAACAAGATCATTCCCTTATGATTGCCAGTTTTGGTTGTCCAATATAAGGTGCTTTTAAGATAAGCTTAATATTTTTTTTTTTTTTTGAGGATGTTGAACACTTGTCTTCAGAAGACAGAAATTACTTCAAATTGCTTCAAGTTATGGACCCAAAAAAGAGCAAGACAATAACTGATTTGGAGAAATTCAAGGTAACACATTGCCATTAGTGATGACCTTGTTATAGATGAGGTGACCTGATGAATTTTGCTGTGCTGGCCTCCCTGTGTAAGGTTGTCTAACAAACCTTAGAAGCCTCACAGTTTAATCGTGGGTGTTGGAAGCTGATGCTCTTAAAGCAGACAAATGGCTTAATTTGCAGGAAAGAGGAGTCTGTGCTGCTTAGTAGGTGTGAGGTGCCTCATTTATGCTCCAAATATAGATGCATTTCTATATCTTTACTTAGCCACGACTGAAAATCTGGTGTGTGATACCTCAGCGAGCCTGTGCTGGGGCAAATGTGAACAGCACACTGCTGAGATGGAAAGACTGAGTTCCTTGAATACCTTTAAATTTCCTGTTGAAGCAAACCTATCTTCAAAAAAAAAAAAAAAAAAAACAAAAACAAAAAAAACCCCGAAGGATTTTCTTCCCACCAGTGCTCATCTGAACCACTACAGTGCAAGAACAATCTTTCTTTTTTCTGTGTAGTTCAGGAATGTTCCTCTTTTTGTGTGGTGTGTCTTGCACATTATTACACATTTCCCACACACTCATTTTGGTGAGGGACAGTATCTCCTGCTGTCATAAATGAGGCCAAATCCTTACCTTGGCTTTGTTGCTGAGAGGAGATGCAGCTGCCACACTCTGTGCCTTCTTTAAGGCTTCAGCTAAAACTGAACCCAAACCATAATCCCTTCCCCTGTCACCAGGGCCCTGGGACCCCTTCTGCATAGGAACATCAGCTCAAGAGCTGGAACTTCATATTCCCATCTGACCTAGAGGACCAGACCTGCCCCTCAAACCTCCCCATGGCTTAGAGCCCTTCTTTGCCAGGAGCAAATAGGTTGAGTCTTCTGGCGCCTCATGCTGGGTTAAAGCAACTTGGTAGGCAGAGAGCTGGCTTGTAGAGGGCTGCCAAACACAGCAATGCTCCTCACTTATGAGACAAAATAACACCCTTCCCCTGCCCTTCAGGCAGCCACTGCTCCTGCCCTGCCACCCCACACTGCTGCGGGCAGCCTGCCTCACACTTCTTGTGACCCGGCTTGTGCTGCTCCAACCACAGATGCTCCTCACCAGTGGAGCCTCCTTGCACTTTCTGGGAGACTTAGAGGCTTTAATCAATTTCCTTTGCCAAACATCTGGATTCCCTGTGGGGTCTTCAGTAACTTTACACTGCTCCAGTCCTGCAGGCAGACAAGATGCCTTAACAAATTCCCAAGTAGTTCACTTTTGCCGAAAACCAGAATTTCCTTCCCTGACACATCTGATTCCAGCTGCAATCGTACTTTCAGCTGCTGCTTGCAACACTGAGAAGCAGTCACAGTGGGACTAGTGGTTTTCCATTAGATCCCAGTGGCTCATATTTGCTGAATTTGTTTGTATCTGCAGTGGCTCACATTTCTTATGTTAGGTCAGCAGAGCTGGGTAGGTTGTATAGAAGTCTAATTGTAAAGACTTCAAAGCTATTTTTATTTGACATCTCACTGATCTGGCCTGTAACAGAGCAATCAGATGACTACAGAGCCAATTGCTTGTTGGGCACTGTTCTCCTCTTAACCTTAGGTCTCTTTCTCTTGAAGGCATGAAGCACTGTATGAGATGAAATCTCTTTTCATGTCTCGTGAAAGTTTCTTTAACACATTCTCCCGCCACTCCCTCTAATTTTGAGTATAAATGGACTGATTTGGCTTAAAAATTGAACCAGAGATACTGAGACACCATTACAATGGTGCTGGGACTTCTCTGTACCTAAATTACACCATATGTTGGCCTGCTTCTAGTGGTGTAACCACATCAGCTCAGTAGGAATCTGTCTGGAAAAACAGTCAGGGTGTAAATGAATATGTGAAAAGAGCCTCTCTGAGTCAACTCTTACAGTGCTGCTAAAGGGCAATGCTAAGACCATCTTTGATGACTTTGTTCCCAAACCATCCGACCTGCAGAATTGGTTATGATCAGTAAAGGAAGAAGACTGTCCCAGATTGCACTCAGGAGATGTCTGTTCATCATTCTTTGGTCTCTGTGCAGTGGTGATCATCAGTGCTGGGGACAGTGCCCACACAGAATTCCAGATAGCACTTTGGTGTGACGTTGCATGGAAGGGGACTGCGACCTGCAACCAGAGGGAAACTGAAATTTGGCAAATGGCTTTAAGCCCTGTAGCTAAACCCCACTTGTGATATTGAGAAGTGCCCACAGATTTCAATGCTTGCATGATCCTGCTTTTTGTTAGACAGTCAAAGTCCTTCCACCCAGTCTGGAAACCTGAGGTAGCAGTGACAAAACTCCCATTGCCCATTTTGGACATAGGCATAAATGCCATGGAGTCCTTATGGTCACACCCACGGGGAGCATGGCTGGTACCTCACTTATGTTTTATCTCATAACTACTACAATTTTAAACTGTCTGAGTTTAACCAGAACTTTTCTTGTACTGTTCCCTAAACATTTCTTCTTGAAGTTTGTTATTTACTCTCATTATGCAGCTCAAAATGTCCCAGAATCTGAAGGTTATTTGATTCACTCCCACAGCTGCCATCTCAACAAACATGTAAATAAAACAAAGATCCCGTGAATGGGGATCTCAAGCAGTTGTGGGGAGGATTAGGGATTAGTGAAAGATGATTCTGCCATTGTTCTCCTAATTGATAAAAGACGGGCCGTTGCTATTTTGAATAATGTCATTACCACACAAGCCCCAAGCAACTTAACAGATCCTGTGTAATTGAGAGGAACCACTTCTGAATGTGGAAAATGCTCCTATGAACTTATCCCATTCCAAGTGCTTAAAAATAAGGACCAAAGTGAGTGAGGCAGTATCTCTCCTTCCTCTTTTTAATTGAAAAAAAAAATTGCTTTCAGATGATCCGCTTTATTTTTCTTCTGAAAATTTCCTTTCCCAAGCTGCATCTCTTATGTGACTGAGCTCCTTCCCAGCTCTGTCACTGACCCATGGTGGGCTTTGATGATACATCACTCCTGCCTGGTCAGTCTCTCCTACCCTCCCAAGCCCAAAAGAGCAGGAGAAAATTCAAAAGCAGCTCTGGTCTCCCTCCCATAGCAGCTTTCCATCCAAGGCTTGTTCATGACCTGACCCTGGCATCCAGGCCGATTCATGTTTGTAACAACAAAAGCAGCTGAGCCAATCGGTTGAAAACTCTAGATGGATTTACAAGGTGTGTTTAGAAATGTCCACATATATTCACTCTGAACATCAGCTCCTCTGTTGAGTATCACTGCATATTCAGAAGGAATTCAGAAGAAAACATGTGAGAAGGAGTGACACACTTGTGCAATGTGTGAGTGTCCTCCTAAGGAAGAAGTTGTATCTTAGAGGGCAAAAAGGAGGAGCCTGGCCACTCAAAACAGTCCTCTGTAAATGCAAAGGGGATTTAAACTTGGGGTTTAAAAGCAGCTCATCTCTGTGGGAAACTTGAACAAATCTTAACACAGACCTTACTAACTCGACTTTTCAGGAGTTTCTAAGCTCCCAGCTGCAGAGCCCAGAGCCTCTTGTGGGGCTGTATCAGGGTCATGTGTGCAGCACACTCTGAGTAGGGCTGGTCCCATCTGAGCTCTGAGCAAACACTGCTGTGAATGTGCAGGGTGAGCACCAGTCCATCCCTCTGAGGCTGAGGTGGTGGCTCCTGGTTTAGAGCTGTGGCAGCCCCTCTCTGGGTGGTGATCATTTGTCTCAGGTGGGAGAGAAGGAAGAAGCATTTACTCAGTTAAGCTGGATCAATGAAGGGTGGGAGGCAGCACAGGTCTCATGAGGTTGTGCTGCCCTGTGTACAGTACCCTAGCAAGTGGGACATTGCACTGAGAGAGCTCCCATGAAGATGCCCCATCTCCTTCACAGCTTCATCACATGACTGTGGCCTCCCAGTGCTGCTCTAGACATCAAATAGGCCTTTAAATCCATTGTGTGGACCCCAAACCATGTCACACCCAGTGTGAGTTGCCCTTTGCAGGAAAGGCTCCAGGGAATTTTTGGGTCCATTCATGTCAGATGAAAAATGATCATCTTCAGACATAATTTATTTTCCTTTTCTCCCTCCCAAAAGGCAAGTGCCTAAGCAAGCCAGCCAGAGGCAAAGGCTGTGATTTTCCTTGTGTTCTTCTAGCTAGGATCTCCTGTCCTTTCCCTCATGTCATTCAGGAAATAAAAAGTACTGCTTCTGGTTGTTTGGCAGCTGCTCACAAACTTACATGAGAAGTAAAGAGCGATGTGCTAGGGAAATCTGATTCCCAGCATGACAAGGACCTGCAAGCAAAAAAAGAACTGCTGAATGTGTACAGAAGAGCTAAACAGTCACCAATGGTCCCCTAAAACGCCATGGAAAGCATTTGTTATCCTTTAAGTAGTCAGCATGGGTGAAATTAAGAAAGGGAAGCTATAGACCCTGAAATCTGGGAGCTTTTATGAGAATATACTTCGTAGCAGCACCCTGGGAGGAA
Organism: Rhipidura dahli; assembly: GCA_013399225.1. Classification (NCBI taxonomy): domain Eukaryota; kingdom Metazoa; phylum Chordata; class Aves; order Passeriformes; family Rhipiduridae; genus Rhipidura; species Rhipidura dahli. The sequence continues at coordinate 1,956,064 of VXAC01003560.1, read as the reverse complement.
GCAAAAGCTGTGTGACTCCAAAAATTTAAAGCTGGGTAAGACAAAGACCATGAAGATGAAGCAGAGATAATAAATAAAGCAGAGTCAATAATCCTGCTTGGGGATGGGGTGAACTGTTGGCCTCATGTCATGTGTGTTTTCCATTCCCCATTTCTGGGATACTAAAAAAAGTCTGACCCAATCCAGGGATTACACAAAGAATGCGCTCCAACAAAGGGAAATGCATGGCCTTTCTACTCACCCTCCAGTGGCATTTGGGACCACAAGAGGGGTTGGTCTGAATAGCCAGGATTACATTCCTGGCTGTGTCCAGCAAATGATATGTGGATTGAGAGAAAAAAAAAATACATGTGCCCTTTTGCTGGAATATTTTCTCTGTGTTCTCTTGCAAGGCAGGTGTCAAAAGGAGACAGTGGTGGCCACTGAAGCCATTCCTGCTTAAGAGTGTGTCTGAGATGTTGTTTCTTCCTGTGTCTGCCTGACAGTGGGCTAGTCCCAAACACAGCTCAACAATTAGGATATTAATAGTCCTATTACTCCAACCCATCCAGTTTGCTTTAAAATTCATGGTGCAGTTAGCTGAGGTTTGTTCATAACAGGAAAAGTACAGAGATGCAGGAAGACTGAGTCAGAACAGAGCTTTGAAATGCATCAAGCAACCATTTAATCAAAGAAGGGGGCTCTAATACTGTGTTCCAAATGATTACTTATTTATATACTCCTCAAATAGTGCTATTTTTAAACGAGATTTTGAAGGGAAGACAATTTATATTTTTATATGCAGACAGTCTGAAAATTAAATGAGCTGCCAGTACAGCACTGCCCTGGAGGACTAGGAGAAGAAAAATCTCTTTGTCAGTCCTTCTGGTTCTTCTGCCACCTCTCAGCACCATGACTGCTAGAGATCAAAACAGGCACCTCAAGATACACAGTCTTGTCAGCTCCTCCCAGCAGTCCTCCTGGGGCAGGTCATTGCCAGCATTGCTGGGGCAGGGGTTTGGAGGTGCCTGGAGGCAGGTGCCAGAAAGCCCAGGGAGATGGACAGGTAGGAATGTAGGGGCCACGGGGGTCTGTGCCTCCTGGTGAGGAAGAAGAGTTCTAAACTTTTAAACTGTGGACTTCATGGGGTGACACAGGGTTTTCATTTTACAAAACTGAAATTAAATTGGCAAACCACGGGTTCAGGCAATGACCTTCATCCTTCAATCATCTGGTATTTGCTGATTGCACCAGTGTGGAGTGGGGAGTTCAGCAGGGCACCATTTTAGGCCCGTTTTTCAGTGGTCTGAACAACCATGCAAGTTGTAAGGAAAGAAAATGTTGGCTCCAACAGATGTTTGAAAACTTCAGTTTTTCTTAGGACTGGAACTGAGAAAGGCCTGTGTGGGGTGGAATGAATGCCTCCTAAATAAATCTGGGGCCAGCTTGAGAGACTGAAAGACCAGTGGCTTCTTTGAGTTCTCTAACAAAGGGCTGCACCCAAGTGCACTAAAGTCAGAGAGAGATTCTCACTGACATCAAAGGACATTGAATTGAACCCCATGAAGGACGGTCTCTGCCAGGGACCAGCAGAAATAATAGCATGTGATGTACGTGACCAACTGCCCCTGACCAACCGCTTGGATTCCAGGCATTAAACACTGCAAACAGTGAACTCGCAAACAATTCATGAAAATGTGCCAAAAAATTCAAAGAAAAATATGTACGGAAACTGCAATGTGTTTGTGGGCATTTTGTGAGCAGAAAAATAATATATTTGTGGAATAAATTAGTCCCTGAGAAGTGTTCTCTCGGCTCAGAGTTGTGTGCAGTCAAGTCAGCTAATCGAACTCAAGCTTCTTTTCTCTTGCCAAAGGAAGTGGGCAAGTACAGAGACATGGATGAAATGAGTTTGGGTTTGCTTTTAAAATGTGAGGTGCAAATTACATCTCGTTTTAATAGTTTTTATTTGAAAAATCATTCTTTGCTGCTATCTAAATGCTTTAGCTTATTCTCTCATGAATGCTGACAAGCTTTGGTCTGGTGTTTATCCATATCAGACACTGCAAAGCTCATCCAGCCCCTTATCTCCTTCTGATTAGATTACTGTAATGCCCTGCTGCGAGGTTCCTCTGGCAGGGAATGCCACCACCTCTGTGAGAGCATTACACACAGGAGGAAATCCAGTGCTTTTTATTCCAGCTGCATCGTGCCTTTTGCTGGCTATTAACAAAAAGGATTAGCTAAAAATGGGAATATCTGCAGCTGGGATCCAGATCAATTAGGAAATGGGGTAACACCAAGAGCAGGCATGTCTCTAATGTGGTGAACAATAGCTGTGCAGAGGCAGCACGATAAAGGAAGTCGGGTCAGGCTCAGATCTTTGCCTCACCTTTGGTTCTTTCTAGACAAATGTGTTTGGGCTGCTGGGGAGCTGGTTTGAGCCTCACTTTTGGGCTGTCTCAGGGAGCCACAAAGACCCTTTTATCTCTTCCCTGGGAGGATTTGCCCTTGGTGACAAGGAGTGGAAGTGGGATTGTCCATACCCTACAACTCAGGATGGTGGCTTCTGATGGTGGTTGAGTCTCTAAGGAGCTCTGTGGGTACTTGAAATTTTCTGCACACAGGCACCTCCAATAAGCCATGCAGGATCAGAGACAAAGGAGCAAAGGGATTTTGGCTGCACAGTTCCAGAGAGAGCCACTGAGGTTTTTCAGATAAGGGATCAGACACAGGGAGAATTGAGAAAGACAGGACTCGAGGATGAAATTCTTGTTCATCTGTGCTTGTTGGCAACTACTGCAGGTGCTTGGTTGCAGCCTTGGGTATGAGGGTTACTGCTGTGTTCATTTGAAACTGAATTTTAGTTAGGCTTCTAAGGTGAGGGAGCAACAAGAGCCACACTGTTCCCAGGATTGTCCCACTGCAGACTGAGCTCTGAAAGCTGCAGCTCTCCTTTCTGGAGGGTGGTTATAAATACAGATGGTCATAAATGCTCTCAGACACCAACCAGCTCGCAGTCCCAACAGGCGCCTCTTTCTCTCTGGGTATCACAAGTGTTCTATAAACCTTCCCAGATACACTCTCAGAAAGACTATTTTGTGTCAGGGCACTGAAACGTGCTGGGTGACTTCTTCAAGGTCACACAGGAAAGCAGCGCGGCACGGACAGCAGGTTGTTTAAATCCCCAAAGATAACTCGTCTCCTTGCTTCCCTAGAGAGTCCCTGTCACTGAGCATCAGTCTTTGGCCCTCTTTGTCTTTCAGCTGTTCAACTGACTGCTGTTGCTCTCTGCATGATCAAAATCCTGTTTGATATGGCTCTCTCTTGCTGCTGGTGTTATTTATAGCTGTTCTTACCTTTGACCAGACTGGGCTTCTCTTTTCATTTAAGAACGTTCAGCTGCCGGTGTTGCTTCAAGTGCTGTGAATGTCCTTTGTGAGGCAGGTGCTGCTCAAAATTAATTGTTTGCCTTGATAGTATATTATCACTCATCTATGAATTTTCAAGTGTGTCAGTGGTTCCATTAGGGCTGTCACTTCCTAAATCCTTTTGGTGAACACCATATTTTACTTCTCTCATAGCCAGAGTTTCTTTGCTCTTTGCTCCCCATAATATGAAATGTTTTGTGAGTGCCTTATGGAGCAACCCTTTCTTTCTGTCACAGACAACAAGCTACTGAGTGGGGCTCTGAGGCTCCTTAGAGTTCATAACATTGCTTGTTTAAGTGTTTGGGTTTTTTTTTAAGTTACCATGTCAAATGTGCTTAGTTTGTGGAGTTGGCTTGCTACAGCAGTGGGTGTCTGCAAGCTTTGCCATGCTTCTGCTGATGGCAGGCAAAAAAACTGCCTGGAGGGGCCTCTGGAAGGAAATTGCTGGCCTGCCTGCAGTGCTGGTGGTTTTCACGTCTCCATCGAGCCTGGGGATGGCCTCTGCACAGCAAGGCAAGCACCTCTTTCCCACCTCTCTGGAGATGCTGCAGAGAAATGGGAAGGCAGCCCAATCTGGCTGTGACCCCACTGAGGGCCTTTCTGCACAAGGCAGAACTGCTGCAGCAAACATTTGGCCTGAGACCTTGTCTTGGCAGCATTACAGGAGCAGATTTACTGGTGGGGATAAAGCGAGCCTTTGTCATTCCTCTCCATTAACACCATCCAGCACATGGGTGGTGTCACAGGATGACATGTGAAGCTCTGCAGCTGCCCCTCTGCAGCTGTATCCAGCTTTGACATCCTGCTTGTGTATTTCTCCAGAAGCCATCCTGGCCACCCAGTCATGAATTCAAGTTCTTTGGTCCAGTCTGACTGAGAATGGTGCAAACGCAGGTAGAAAATCAGCATACTGTCTCAAAACAGCTCTAAACATCACAAAGGTTTGGTTAGTCTGCCCTGCAAGGACTGTCCTGTGGATCATGGTCTCCCACTTTTCAGCTAATACATTGTATGATGTTGTCTCAACTTTCTTCCCTCAGGTCCCTGAACTTCCAGTGCAGTGGGAAGTTTTGGTCCTGCACTGGTGACAAGGCCTGCCTTGTACACCTGCTCCCTGCTTCTGGGGTCTGTCCAAGTTATTTTTCAAAGGGCACATCTTAGTAGCTTTGGTGGTCTTCGAAGCAGATTTGGAGTAGTCTTGGCTTTGCTCTGCTCTGGGGTTTGCACTACAAGAGAGGAAATGTGGGATATTTTAACATAATTACACAACATAAAATCAGACCTAATAAAGTATGGAATAAAGTACATAACAGTGGCATAAACTAGTGTCTCTGTCCCTTTTCTTCTTGCACTGTCGAGGATGTATTTGGATCCTTGTGTCCTAAGCTTAAGCGTGCAACTAAAATTGCCTGGCTGAAGTGTCCCCTGGCTTCTGTGTTTGTCTTGTAGGGTCCCAGGATGCTGGTCCCCCCCAGGTCCCTTTGTCTCTGCTTACAGAGAAACATGAAGCAACAATTTCCCCTCGTGCCCTCGTTGTGCAAAGGAAATGCTGCTTGCCACTTCTATTTGGAATCCATTAAACTGACTTCTAATCATGAGCAGACCTTTTTCTGATGACGGTTAATTCTCCCTTAGCTTTCAGCATTTGGTTTCTCAAAGCCCAAAGAAGAGTCCATTGCCCAGAGCACTACACCCATGCATCTGCACAGGATAGTGGGAGTTAGCCATGAAGGTGAGCAGGATCTGTTTGAGGTTTTATTTAATTTCTTTTTTTTCAGGGATTTAGTTGGTTCTTGTTATTTGTTTGTTTACTAGTCACTCTCTCTGCTCTACTCCTCACTTGCAAAGGCTTTGCTATGCTCCTCATTATTGTTACACTGAGAGTTACTGCTGCTTTGTCAGCTTCTGCCTGAGGCTAAAGTGGCTTCCAGGGGTTTCCCTGAAGCTTTCTTTTGCCTTTGGCAAGGATAAAGCTGGGCAGAAAGCTCCATGTTTAATGGCTTCAAGAAGAAGACATGCAATTCCCTCATTGCAAATGAAGTTTCCATGTTTTTCCTTTGCTGAGAGAGGGTATTCTCTATCCTCTGCCAAACAGAGACACTGCCCACTGCCAAGGGTAGAGAAGCTACTTCAGCTCTGTGATTACCACTTTTGCTTTACCTGAGGAAAAAGGGCTCATTAACTTTGTAAGAGATCAAACAAGATGGGTCTCACACACAGGCAGCAGGCTGGAAGTTATTTGATGAGCAAAGTTTTGTCTCTTTGCCCAAAGACTGCAGCAGCTCATGCATGTGGGCTCCCTCAACTGTGCTATCATCTTTGGCTCATGATGGACTTGTGAGAGAAGAGAAATAATTCAATCCCAGTGGCAAAGAACATCAAATATTCCATGTCAAAAGCACCTAATGCTGCTGCTGTTCTGGAGGGCAGCCAGCTCTTCTCCTGAAACCAACCCTTCTCCTCTCAGCTGGTAACTGAGAGGGCTGTGGCCCTGCTTGGCAGCAGCATTTTTGCACAGCTGCAGCTGGGATGCCCAGCTAGGACTTCTGGTTTCTAGCTCTGTGAACAGAGAATCTGCTAATCTGCTCTACAGCAGGTGTGGGAGCTGGTTGGGGTTTTTGGGGGAGTTTTTCTGGGTTTTTGGTTGGTTTTTTTTATTAAAGAAATCTCCATCAGAAGAAAATGCTTTGAGTTCTGGGAAGGACTGGAAAGGATTTTTGTGGGGATTTTTATTAAATCCAGAGGCTTCTGGAATTTTTTCTTTTTTGTCATTGCAGGCCACAGAGTTGCATTTTCTCCACATTACTGAAGCAAGTAGTAAATCCAAAGGCAGCTACTGATGTGCAAACATTACAGCTAATGGCAGACAGGCAAACGAGCTGTTCTGGTGGAAGGTAAACACAGGGAAAAGAAAGGAAGAGAAAAACCCAAATAAATGAGATGATGGTGACACACACATGCACACACAAAAAACCCCAACCCCAAACAACAAAAACCTGAGGAGAGCATCCCCTTTTTGTTAGGTTTTGGTGCTAAGGATCTCCTTTATTATCTGCTGAGGTAACCACAATATATAAAGTATATTCATTGTATATACATTATGGATGTATATGAAGTATGAATGATTGGATTTCTTCTAACTGCATTAATGTTTCTTGGTTTTATAGTGATTTAGTGGTGGGAAGGTGGAGTTAAGACTAAGGCTTAAACTCACTAAGGTCACACGAGAAGCCAGAGAGGAGGGATTTCCCACGTCCAGGACTAGTTTAATTATCTCTCAATTGCAGAGCTCCAAGTTTCAGAAATACGGTCAGACAAATTTCACTTGTGTTTTTTTATAGGAAAACATTTGTGCAAATTTTAGGTGCTTGAGAGACCTTGAACCCTAGCTCCTGTATTAGTGCTGTTGGAGGAGAGAGAGGGGGGGCCAAATAGCAGGTGGGATATAAGGAAGTCAAAGGTGGAGTTTTGGGCTCCGCCACAATCTTGCCCTGAGCCACCCTTTTGGTTTAGTGTTTTTCACCTGCTAAAACCCATGAGGCAACTTAGATTGTTCTTCTGGAGTGCTGAGAAAATTGATCAGTACCTATTCTAAGTGTGCTTGGAACAGTTGATGCTGAGTTTTGTTAAGAAGCTACCAGAGATGAAAAATAGAGATAGGAATCACATAAACCATAGCCGCCCATTTGTATTTTTATTGATTCCATTTTTCATTTCTACAGCAATTTATTCTGAAAGGTCTTGGAACAGAAGCAAACCTTCACATGCTTCTGTCCCAGGAGACCATAGAGCAGAAACCCTGTCTCTGGCTGCACAGTGGAGTTAGATATATATAGATAGCACAATATTACCTCTCCCTGTACCCTCGCCTGTCTCACATCTTCAGACCTCCTGTGCCACAACCAAATTGCTGCTGTTGCCTTTGCATAAAGCCATTTGTCTGCTATCATCCTGTCAGGCACTTAAACTTATTTCTCCTAATATAATTTATATTAAGCCAATTTATAATACACTGTGAGTGCCTGATGGAGAAGGTACCCACATGAGGCTTTATGTGCTGCTTTCCCTCAATGATATTTAGCTGATCTACTGACAGGTATTATCTCTCCCCATAGGCTTTTCCTCATTTACATCCTTAGAGCATACCAGCTTCAAGAACACAGTTACTCCAAGAAAAAATCCCTGTTTTTCAGGAATTATTTCACTGTCCTCTGTGGGATGCAGGATAAGTGCCTCTCAGCAGGCCCTCCAGAAGCCCCAGGTGGTGCACTTTGATTTTCTCATTTGGTCTCAGATCAGTCCCTGCCCAAATATGCTGGCGTTTCTATTTACTTTAGATCCAGTTTGTTTGCTTCTGCTTCTGTATTGAAGTTTTCTCCAGGAAACATGCAATTTGCCTTGCTTCTGGAGGTGTTCTCCTTCCACCACCTCCCAGCAATGGACCCAGCTTCAATTAGCATCTTTTCCTATGTGAGTTAGCTGCTGTTTACATCACTGGAATTACACTGGTGGAAAATTAATCTGATGACAGTTCCACCAAATCCTGTTAAGTTACTGCTGCTGTAATTCAGCTTCCTCAGCTATTTTTCATGTCTTTTCATCTTATAGATCTGTAGAGTGCTCTGCTTGTCGGGTGCTCTGGGAGTACTAGGAAATGAGCTACCAGACAGCCCAAAAATAGATATAAGCAGCTTCAGCTCATCTGAAAGGGTTGGGAAGGAATATATAACATGTCCATTTCTTTTACTTGAGAGAGAAACAGGGACAGGTGTTGATATCTGGTGTCTAACAGGGAGGGACAGGGGACGCATTAAACCCCTCTTTCTCTTTTGTCCCCTGTTAAATCTGTGCCAGGCTTTGATGTAAACTTGCATTCCCAGAAACATTTCACCAGGTAAACCTACAAAATCCTTATAGAGCAAAAGTGATGAATCACTGTTCCTTCTTTGCTGTTGTTTAGGAGATGAACACTCTCCTCTTCTTCTGCCCTGCCCCTCTGCAGTTAAAATGCCCACTGAAAGGCACTGCCCATCAAACCATCTGTGAGAAGTTGGGTGGCCAAAGACACCTCGATGCCATCTCCTCACTTGCTGCAAGCGGCAGCGTGCACCAGGCAGCCCAGGTAGAAGGTTCACCCATTTCTCTCTCTTTTGACCTATTTTACGGATAACATTTTGTGCTTCCCTTTATTGTTCTCTCCTGGGTCAGTAGCAGGACAGCCTCTGAGCTCTGTGCTCTCAGATCCCACGGGCAGCACAATCCCAGCAGCGCAGGACTCCCTGCCGGACCCCACGGCACTTCACTGCTTTCCTCGGCCAGCCGAGTAAATCCTCCTGTTTGCAAATCCGCTTTCCAGAAGACAGCTTGCACTGCACAGTGGGGGGTAGAGAATGCCCTACCAAGTCTAGGGCAGCACTTAAGCCAGAGATGTGACCTTTATTATTATTTTCTTTTTTTTCTCAGTGGCTTTGATTTTTTTGCTCTGTAGAGTTTTCCAGGCTTTGGCTCCCAACCTTACTTAAAGTAATTATGTGACTTCATAAAAACAATTCATTTTTCAGCACTTCTCCAGCGCTGCCAGCTTTTCTGTGGCTTTACAGAAAATCTTGCACTATTTGGTTTTCTGCCTAAACTTACATGTGCTTAATCAAAGCAGCTCACCCCCCGGTTTCGAACAAATCCCCAGCACCATCCGTGAGTCGGAAGCTTTGAGCTGGCCGCAGCACGCACACGCTGCCCCGCCTGCGCCCCGCACCGGCTCCAGCCCCGCAAGGTGCAGCCCCCAACGCCATCCAAGCCGGGGACGCAGCCCGAGCCGCAGCATTGCACAACAATTTTCATTGTGGTCGTCTCCGGGACTCCTGCGAATGAGCACAATGAGACATTTACCAGCACAATGCGACATTTACTGGCGGGGCCGTGGGGTGTGAGCCGTGTCCCCTCCACGCACGTTAGCTCCAGCTGGCAGGACACGTGCTCCCCTGTCACAAAACGCGGTCTTGTGGCTGCACATCCCCCCTCCGAGACCAGGGCCGTCTCTTCCCTTCCTCACACCGCTTAGGAGCTTAAAAAAAATAAAAAATAAAATTAAAATAAAAGTTCAGCAAAGGAAAAACGAAGCTTTTCAGAAGGAAGCAAATTATTTGAATGGAAGTATTTCAAGGAAATTATTTTATCACCCTGAAATTTTATCCATCCTCTTAAAAAAAAAAAAAAATAAACAGCAACCCCAGTAACTACTTTTTCAGGCTCCGTTTTGCAGGCAGTTTTTATCTGCAGAAAGGATTAGCTTATCCGCGGATGGAACGTGCTGCACACGCCCTGTTCCCATGCAGATTCATGCGGCAGGGAGCTGTATTTCCAGCTCGGCTCTAAGACACTTTTTTCTGTAGCTAAATCAGATGACTGCAAAGACCATTAGAGGAGTTTATCGTTGGAATCTGCAGGAACGTACTGTACCCAAAAGGAAAATGTTCATTGACAGGGGAAGTGCAAGATCTGTGATCCTTGTAATTATGCAGATGATCCTCTCCAGAGGTCTGTGGTATGTGAGCAGGTCCACAATGATGGCTTTCGGCTGCAACACTTTAACAGTCCTCAGAAATCCAGCTGTTCCTGTTCTCAAGTCCACTTGGCTGCAGCCCTGACTGGCACATCAGCACGAATGGTTTTGTCTCTCACCGGGGACATGCAAAACGCTGTCATCCAAGGGGCTCCTTGAAATTAAAGTGCTGCTTTTCCAGGCAGTTTGTGTTGTTGCTCTGCTGGGTCCTAGCAGAAGTTTGCACCTTGCAGCTCACTGGTGGTGGAGACATCAGACACACAGAGGTGGATGATTTTAGGAGTGAAGTGCCAGCACAGGTTGGCAGTATGCACGTCAGTCACTTCCTCCAAAAATCTTCAGTCAAAACCTGGTCTAAGGAAGGATGCCTTGAAATTAATGCCTAGGTAAAAAGAAAACCTCATCCCATGGCAATGTTTCTGCTTGATGTGCAACCTGGTGTAAGAGCTGCATATTTCCCAGCATGAAACCAAACTCATTCAGGGGCTGAAGCCTTGGAAGGCTGCATGCAAGAAAATCACCTGGTGGCATTTATAATTCTAATTTCTTGAAAGGCATTGCAGAAAGCAAAAACATTTGGGAAACAAAGAGGTTCTCCTCAAGGGTTTGAAAGCTGTAGTGCTGACAAGCAAACCAGACTGTGCACATTGTATACAAAATTTCTGCCAGTCAGTTCCCTACCTTCCCAGGTGAAAGCCATCCTCCTTCCATGAATATTCTATTCCCATAAAACCATGGCCTCAACAGAGAAGGCAAAGCATCTTAAAGTTGGAGGGCTGTAAACTCCTGGTGACCCCAGGGAGGCTTTTCAGTGGGGAATATGATCCTTGTTGATCTTGAGGAAACTGTAGCTGTTTCTAACCTCTGATGGTGAATTAGGGAGTTTAAAGAAACATCCAGCTGGGTTATGCCTCTCTGCATTCAGAAAATGATCCTGCCATCCCTCGCTCCTCCCAGGGCAGGACCTGATTGTGCTGTATCTATTTGAAGCAGGACTCAGCTCCTTCACTGTAAGACTTTACTCTCTGGTGGCCAGAACAGGTTGGGAGTAAGGAAATGCTGTTCCAGCTTTCCTGATAAGGACCCAGAGGAAGCAGAGAAAAACTGTTTTTGCACAAGGCCATAAAGGACAACTGTTTCCAGTCTGGGAAACAAGCCTGAATCTCTTGACTCTTAGTGCTCTCTCCTTTTTGGCAGTAACCTAACACACTTTTTCGGTCTCTGGGACTGCCTATCTCCAGGGCAGAGGACAGCCAAGCTGACGCAGACGGAAGCTTTGGTGGTTGCCTCTTGGAAGAGTTAATCAGATTTTTTATATGACTTAATGCAGCTGGCTGCAGTGTGGAAACTGCAACTACTTCAGGCCTGCAGTTTTGGTAGTGAAATGGCCTGACGTAGCTTTTTGGCAAAATTTTAGCCAAAAACTGCGTGCCCAAACCCTTAATTATCTCCAGTGTAGGTTGTCTGAGCCTGATGTGCATCCACCTGTGCAGCTCAATGCAGAAAAAAAAGGTTATAGTGAGTGAAAATGAGAATTTCAATAGCCAGGCACAGACAAGGAATGGCACATCAAGTGCTACTTGCCTACTGTCAGGTAGCATTAAAGGGAGCCAGAAAACAGAGAGAAAAAGATTTCTGCACTGCTGAGTCCCAGAGGAAGACCTAGATATGTCCTAGTCCCACAGAATATTATAAAATTGCAACAGGCAACTTTGAGATGAGAATGGAGGCTGCTCTGCAAAAGCACGGTTGGCAGACAAATTGCTGAAGGGTTAGGTGAATAGTCAGAGCAGAAACCAGGATTTATTGGCAGGACACAGCCTCTGCATATTTTATCTTCCAACTGTCTGTTGACACAGGGAAAGGCTTAGCTGAGATAAATTGGTGTTAGAAACCTATGAGATGAAGAGCCACCCATCCAGGAGCATCCCAGAGAGGGGTAATCCTATAGAAATGCACTTAATGGGGGTGACAGGTTTTGTCATATCGGAGCAAGTGGCCGGGGGTGCTTCCACAGGCACACCACGAAGCAGAGGAAGTTGCAGGAGCACAAGGAAGCCTGGGTGAATTGGCAGCACCCATGTTTCCCTGTTCACGGAATGCAGCTGCAAAGGTGTGGGGCTGGGGAGAGAGCCTGGAGACACTGGAGACAGCAAGGTCACCTCAGATAAGGGCAAGGAATGTTTTCATTGGTTATCACTATGCTCTGGGGAAGGAGGATCAGGTCATCATGATGGTCATCAGAAAAGCAGCTTCACATCTCCTGCCTGGTTGCCACCTTTAGTGGGAAAACAGTGCTGGGTGCTAATAAACATTTCAATTTGCCAGTTGGTTTTTTGGGTGCTGCAAGCTTCCCTCCAAGTCCAGTGACAGCTGGTCATCCAACCTTCCAGCTGTCTCGGCTGGAGACCAGGACTCCCCCTGAATTTCTCTCCTACCTGTGCAACACCTTGCAGCTGTGGCTCAGAGCAGTGGCATGTGTCCCCTGAGCTGTGGCACATTGCAGGGGGAGTGCTGCTCCTGCCAGGGAGATGGGGAGGTGCTGCTAGAGCTCCAGCTCACACCCCTATGGATCCTGGCTTAGTGAGAGTCAGCTCTGGGACTGGCTAGCTCACAGGACACTTGTCTGGTGGATCTGCAGCCTTTCATCAACATAGGGGCTCCCCTTTTCTTGTGGAGCAAGTGCACACAGTGCTCGAGGCATCGAGACGTGTGCATTTGTCTCTGAACGTATATAGGCACGGACAGATTAGAAGTCAAACACAGCATTATGAATGTGCAGTGAAGAAATAACAGTCTGGCTTCTTTGGTTAAACAGTTTGATTTACTGGGCTAAACAACAGGGTTTTTTTTTCTCTGTGCTACATAATTGTTACTGGGAGGACACATCTGGTCGCTGAGTAGAAATGCGCTTTTGCATTCAAAAATGTGAGGGAGCAACAACTGTCAAACAGGATCTACATATTAAAAAAATCAGCCAGAGAGCTCAAATAAATTCCGAATGATATATACTTTAAAAGGTTGTGGGAGAGCATGGCTCTTTAATATTATTGTGGCCAACCTACGACATTTATAGCTCTAGGAACTTGTTGCTGCTAGGAACTTGTCTGTTCCTGTTGAGAAATGATGCCTCAGAGACAGCAGCCACTTGAGATGCAGGCCACATTGGAGATCCCATGGAAAAATAACAAATTCGTCTAAATACCTGGATAACTGCACAGAGCAGAAAGTCAGTCTCCAACCAGGCAAACCTGGAGGGAGGAGCACCTCCTGCTCTGCAGCCCTTATGGCTGAATGTGAAGCCAGGGACTCAGAAATGTTGTCTCATGGCTGTCAGGGCTTATCACCATCACAAACCGGGGGAAAAAAACCAAACAAACTCACGACAGAGTGAAGGAGATTAGAGGGACTGAGCAGTGAGACCTTACTTGGGTGTCTTCCAGTTTTTTAATGAGGCATAAAAAGGGTCTTCAAAAGTAGACTTATTTTTGATTCCCTGCTTGTTTTGCTGCACTTTGCTTTCCCAGGAAAACCCAACTGAGGAAGGATTTCCAGCAGCACAGGAGCACTGCAGCTACCATGAACCAAGGGCCAGGCTTCAGCTTGCTGCCCTCCTGGTCACCCTCACACACAGACAATGCAGAAGAGCCATGTTTTCAAAGGTGACCAGCAATTTCCATCACTCGGCCAGTGACATCCTAAAAGGAGGCGAGGTTTCTGAAAGCAACAAGCAAGCTGTGGAAGAATCCAAGTCATCTGAAGGTTCTTCAGTGTGGCAGCCAGAAATGAATGTTTTGCACCAAAAACAACTAAATGAAGTTCAGACTGAGTACAGGATTCACCTTTTCCTTTGGAAGAAATTATTCATAACACACTCTCATGGTAGAAATATGGGATCTGCTTGAGCTGTAAGCCCACTGTATGTGCTGAGATTGATTAATGCTCATTGAGATAAGTTTGTGCCCCCTTTAAAAATACACACTCACACGACCAGATACATCACACAGCAGCTGGCCACATCACAGAGATAAAAAACATGTTAAAACTGATTCGCTCTTACATGAACTGGGGTTTTCAAGTTGCCATACTTGTGTCTATGTGCTACCAAGCAGTACTGTCACACCCAAGCATGCAAGAAAGCATGAGTCATGTCCCTTTGAAATTAGGAAAGGAACTTTCAAAAGTACCCATTTTCTCAATAAAAAAAACCTCTGAACTCACTGAGAAGTTAGTTTTCACTCTGCATATGTGGAAGTCACAGCTTTAGAAGGAAAATAATTTTTTAAAGTAATTTTTTTTAATTTAAGCTTTTCTTTAAAAAATCAAATGTAATATTTTCATGCATTGCTGTGATTCCAGACAATGATGCCTTATGGGATCCATCAAGTGACACTTGCACTTAATTTGTGAGTCTTAGAGACTGGAAACTGGATACAGGATTATCTTACAGAAATGCAAACAAATCACAAATACCCTCAACTTTTCTTCACAGCAATAAAGAGCTTAACAAAGAAAAGATGTTAATACTAAAAATGCTGTATTTTTTCTTGCTTTGCTTCTTATACCAGACTCTTTAGCTTTCTAGTTTCCCCTAATGAAATTAAAAAACATACAGGGCATCTTTTTATCCCTCTTTCTGAAGTCCCCTTTTTCTATGCAAAAAACATTAACAACAACAACAACAAAATTAGTTCCTTGTGACAAAAGGTCTGGCCTTGTTTTGAGCTCTGCCTACCATATCAACAGCTCTTGATGGGGCAGTAGAGGTGGCATCTTGTGGGGAAGGTGCTGTCACCTCGACTTTTCCAGTGTTGGGGTCTGCCCATGAAAGGGTGTCCAGCAAGGCTGCAGGGGGCAATGCCCCAGAGCAGAGAGCCTGGGATTTTCAGCATTACAAAGGTGACAAACACAGGAGATGATGCTTTTATCTCCAGATTAGCAAATGGGCCTCTCTGTGCATTTTCCTGTGAAGGTGCATCAGTTCAAGGAAGCTGATACATGCCTTCTTGTCATCTGGTTCTAGAAGATGGTTGGTATTAAGGGAAAAGTGTGATTTAGTTTCCACTCTGTTAGAGCTTATCACTCATTACCTTTGGAATTATAAATGTATATGTTCAACAATGCCGAAAATTTGGATGGAGAAACACACTGAGATACTCTAAAATATGCAAAAAAAAAAAAAAAAAAAAAGGAAATGTAAACACAGAAGCCTTTCTGAAGCTAACAGAGCTGCTTGCTCCCTGGCACTGCATTCAACATGGTCAGACTGCTCCCCAGAAACCTGGAAAAAAGGAATATGTGGAAACCATGGGGTGGAAATGTAGGAACTAATTCTACAAATCTCTCAATCAAGATTGCTTAATTTGGAGCATGAGAGAAGCCTACAGGAGCCAAGGGCATCACACAGGAGTTCCATGCAAAGCCCAGGGTGTGGCTCCATTGTTCTTCGGTCCCTGCTCCATCGGCAGCGCAGGAGTGGGACGAGAAAAGCCATTACCCATCACTTGCAGGGCTGTTCCTTGGTGGTGGAAGGGCTGAAGGTGCACACCATGGGCCCAGGCACGCATTGGTGCTGCCCTGTGGAGGGGATGGGAGCCAGGGGATGGAGGGGGCAGCAGGATAGGGGCAGGCCTGGCTGAGACTGATGGAAGCTTCACGCAATCGAAAGTAGAATGCATGAGGCTGGAGCTGCATCCCCACCTACATAATGGATTGCCCTGGGCACTGCACTAAATACATTAGGCAATTATGAATATATTTTAAGATTAAATCTACTTCCTAATGGAACTTTTCACTTGCAACCTTTTCTTATCATGCCTTTGAACTCCATGTATCTGAACAACTGCTGCTGGGCGAAACAGCTTCCCAAGTCAAAATTGCAACATCAAAAGACTGAAGAACGATCACAACATCCAGAAAATATATTTTTTTGTGGGTAAAACCAATGAAGCTCCCTCAGATTTAACTCTTGATCTGAGAAACTGTTTTAAAATCGATGAATTTTCTCAGAACCACTGAATGGGTAACATTGGAAAGGACTACTGGAGGTCATCTGATCCAAACTCCCTGAGCACATTATTCAGGATTCTGTCCAGGTGACCTTTGAGTATTTCCAGAAAAGGAGATTCCACCACCTCTCTGGGCAATCTGCTCCAGTGCTCACACACCCTCACAGTAAAGAATTTCTTCCTCATTTTCAGGTGGAAATTCCTGTGTTCTAGTTATTGTCCATTGCTTCTCATCCTACTGAGAAGAGCCTGGCTCCCTCTTCTCAGCACCCTCCCTTCAGACACTTAGAGACACTGATAAGGTCCTCTCTCAGTCATCTCTTCTTGAGGCTGAACAGACCCAGCTCCCTCAGCCTTTCCTTGTAAGACTCCAGTCCCTTAATCCTCTCTTCTGCCCTATACTGGAGCTGCTCCAGGAGCTCCCTGCTCTCTTGTGCTGAGGAGCCAGAACTGGACACAGCACTGCAGATGTGGCCTCAGCAGGGCTGAGCAGAGCAGCAGGATCACCTCCCTTGACCTGCTGGCAATGCTCTTCCTGATGCACCCCAGGGCACCATTCACCTTCCTGGCTACAGCAGCACACTGCTGGCTCATGGACAGACTCATAGAACATCCTTAGTTGTCCATCCACCCCTCCATCCATCCATCCATCCATCCATCCATCCATCCATCCATCCATCCATCTATCTGGACTCCAGGACGAGCTGTTACATCACCTTTCCAGGAACTGACGTGAGTCTGACTGGCCAGTAGTTCCCTAGGTTTTCCTTCTTGCCCTTTTTGAATACTGGAGTGATGTTTGTTTTCTTTCAGTGCCCAGGCACCTCTCTTGATTGCCATGACCTTCCAAAGGTGACTGAGAGTGGCCTAGCAATGACATCTGCCAGCTCCCTCAGCATTCATGGATGCATCCTATCAGGACCCATGGACTTGTGGATATCGAATTCAACTAAATGGTCTCTAACCAAATCCTTTCAACCAAAAGGATATCTTCCTTTGTCCAGACCTTCTCCCTGATCTCCTGGGTCAGAGATTCCTAAAGGCTGGTCTTGGCAGTGAAGATTGAAGCAAGAAGACGTGCAGTATCTCAGACTTCTCTACAAACTCTGCTGCAATGGTCCCTTTCCCATTCAGTAGTGGGCCTACATTTTCCCTAGTATCCTTTTTGTTGTTGATGTGTTTAAAGAAGCCCTACTTGTTATCCTTGACAACCTCAGCCAGATTTAATTCCAAATGGGCCTTGGCCTTTCTCATTGAATTTCTGCATACTCTGACAATGTCCCTATAATTTTGGGACCCAAGTGGCCTGTCCCTGCTTTCACCTCATGTATCTCCTGCTTATGTCTTTTTTTTCCCCTGGGAATCCTTTTACAAGTGGTGGGACTTCATGGAGGGGAAAACAGCCACGGTACAAGACTATCTCCTTTTCCTTGATGCTACAAAATGCTTGTGAATTATCTTCTCAGACCAGCTGAAGTCTTTAGAATTGGGCTTTAGCCGCAGGGGCCCAATCCAGTACTTTTTTTCCAACCCACTTTTGGAGGTAGAATAAAATGCTGTTGAAGTTTTTTGGCAAGACACAGTGGCCTCGTGACATGGTATTACAGATATTTCCCCACCAAAAAACCTGACAGCATATTGAGGCCCCCATCAGAAGACACCATTCCAGTGCCATCCAGCAGTGCAGTGGTGCCAGGTCACCAAAGCAAGATGGGCCATACAGGCTGCAGCCCTCTGAGGTGTGATGCCACCCCCACACTTGTCTCTAGCCCCAGGTAGGGCCAGAGCTGCTGGTGGGTCCTTGAAGAAATCTGAGCCAGCCTGGCTCTGGTTTCCAGTAGATGGCACTGACTGATGAAGGCATGGTAAAGAGTGGTGAGGACAGCCATGACATGGTCCCAGTGACACAGAGTGTCTGCTCTGGCCTCTTGCCCACGTGATGTAGAGCAGAAGGAAAATGGGGGAATTACGTGCAGGGATAAGATGGAAGGTGTAAAGCCTGGAAAAAACCCCACTTTGGAACTCCACTGTGCTGCTGGGCACATCCAAGCTAGTTGGTCCATCCCTGTATGCAGGGGAGCATGTATTGCCACAACCACATCTGAGGATTTCATAATGAAGATTAGGAAAACCACCAAATGGAACAATTCCTTTGCCAGCTCTCTCATCTATCTGGTCTTTGTCTTTTCCCCTGAAACAGGGCTAGCTGAAGGGGATGGCCCCACAGCTTTTCCCAGACCATTTCAGGGAGCACCAGCTCCATCCCACTGGACCTGTAGACCAGGGATGAATTCTATGTGTTCTTTGCAGTGCCTACTTGGACATAAATTCCACTGGAGACAGAAGCAGCTTGGCTGCAGAAAGCTGGAAGCAAGGACAACAGAACAGGATTTTTTCAGAGGCAGTAAAACTTTTTCTTAAAATATATCAATAAATAGGAGAACTGTGGGGTTTTAAAAGCAGGAAGATGAGAGGCTGAGTCAGACAGGGTTGCTGACCACAGCTCTTGCCTGCGAACTGGGAAATGCAAAAAAAAAAAAAAAAAATTTCTGAGCTATAGAAATATCTAATTATCATCTGTCATCTCAAATGCCTACAAAGAGAAACTCCTGCAGAGACCTTTAAAGCTCTTTTAGCACAGAAAGTAGGAAAATATTCTGTCAGACTGAACCAAGATGCAGAGTGTGATCATATAAATCCCATGTCTTGGAGCACAGCCCAGATGCTTCTGACTTTGTTGTTTTTCGCAGCAGTTTAGCAATTCAGCAGAATCACGTTTGCAGTCCTAGATCTACTGGTTTTGGTAGTGGTGGTCCTTGAACTAATTGCTTTTGTAAATAAACATTCAGAAACATGAAGGAGGAGGACAAAGATGGTTGCAAAAAAAAAAAAGAGATGGGGGGAAATTTACAATCAACTTTCAGCAATGTATCTGGAGGTTAAAAATTATCATTCTTTATTGAATTCACAGAGGTTTTATTTTTAGAGAGAATAAAACCTGCTAAGCCTTCAGTTCTTGACACATCTCTTTGGAGCAAGAAGAGAGCAATAGCAATTAACAGGGATGTCTCTGACAGTGCCAGTGGACAGGGGCTTTTCTGTGCATTTTAATCTTTGAGCCCCCTAAGAGAGAGGAATTGGTGAGATAGGCAGTGCACAGCCCAGCACGGGTAATTATTGGAAATGAACACAGAACAGCCCAACCACCACTCCAGTGAAACGATCCCAGCCAGCCTGGGAGGCTCTGGGCTCGTTATGGACCTTCCAGAACCCCTTGGTGACGCTCATCAGGAGTGGGTTGGTGCGACCCCCACGGGACTGCCGCCATCACCTGTCCCTCTGGCAGCAGCGCCAGGGACCGTTGCGAAAGGG
Source organism: Rhipidura dahli (assembly GCA_013399225.1). Taxonomy (NCBI): domain Eukaryota; kingdom Metazoa; phylum Chordata; class Aves; order Passeriformes; family Rhipiduridae; genus Rhipidura; species Rhipidura dahli. Next base: position 1,936,712 of record VXAC01003560.1, on the reverse strand, counting down.
CCAAAGGTGCGGATCAACCACGTCGAAAATACCTTTGGTGGGCCAGACCTTCATCTTCCCCCCTTGGAATATCTTCTAAATGAAGCGAGTCTGGTGAAAAGAAGAGGGCGAGCAAACATTTAGAACTGTTTATTGAATAAACCAAGGTTTTAAAAGCCGTATTATTGTTCCGGGACACAATGGTCGTTACTGTTTTTGTTGGTAAGTACCCGTGTGATTTAAAGCTGCTGACAGCACCAGACGCTCACAATGAAATCATCTCTCCCTCCCCTCCCCGCAGTTCAGGCAGAAACTCATTTGTATGTATGGGTTCAGCCTGTCTGCTGCGGCTGGCCAGAGCGACAGATACTAATGGCATATGTTAATTACAGCGCAACAACTTCCTTTCATTTGGCTGTTTATTAACATCCTCACTTCTGCCCACGGAGGCAGCTGGCGGGAGATGCCCAGGCTGCCGGGGATCACACGCCATCTCCGATCCGGGACCGCGCTGCACACCGGATTGCGCCTGGCAGCCCGGCGGACAGCCCGGCATCCCAGAGCAGATGTTTTCCCCCTCTGCTTATAAGGCTGCAGAGGGGCTGGAAAGAAGATGGGAGCTCAGAAGCAAACTCTCAGCCACAGATTCTGGACGGCTCCAGGTGTTGCCATGGTCGGAACCCGGAATTTCACTGGGAACATCATTGTGTATCAGCCCCAAATAGCTGGAAAACAGCTCAATAATTTGGAGCTTAGGGGAATCATAAAGTATCGGGTGTAAGTGGTGAATGCAGCCAAATGGGTTTTGCTGGGAATAAGGGGAATTCTCATCTCATGTGGAGCCAGGATCCATCTACTCTCCCATCCAATTGCTGAGTATAATTTGAGACAAGTATTTCAAAGGCAAATGCAAGAAACATTTAAAGAGACAATTAAGGTGATGCTCCCCCATCTTCCTCTTCGCAACTGGTTTGTGACATTGGAAAAATGAGATAATAATTCACTTCATAAGAAAGAAAGGATATCAGATTTTTACTTCTAAACCCCTCATGCTTGTTAAGAGCCAGCTATCCCAGCGATTTCTTATGGCACAGTGATGTGAAGTGATCAGGTAATTCTGTAATATATTTTTAGAAATTTCTCAGTCCTTTTCAAGTTGTTGTGCTTCAATTTCATGCAACTTTATTCATAATCACTGTGCTGGCCGGGAGTCATGGCCAGTGGAGCAGGACTGGACACAGCCAGGTTTTGCAGTTGTATAGGGGAAGCCCACCAGCTCACAGTACAAAACAATCAGAGTCAGACACGGGATCACAAAAGAGAGGAGTGTGAGCAGGCTATTCTCTGCCACCTTTGAGAAAAATTGTATTAATCAAAAGACATTTTCAGGAGCAGTTTCTAGGATGCAGCTGTGTGGCTGATGGGAAGCTTTGAGGCAGCATGAAAGAAAAATGGGAGAGTTCCTTTGCCTTTGTTTTCAGACTGGGTTTGATGCACGTCAAACCCTGTGTGAGATATGCCTGAGTATTCCTGGCATTCCTCTCAGCACACATCAGGCTGCCTGTGGCATCTGGGGACTTCATAGAGCATTGTGCTGCCCTGGTGACTATGAGTTGTTAAGTCCCTGCATAATTCCCTACAGCCTTCACTCATCTGGAAGTAAAGCATAATTAACAATTTTTGTTATCTCACTATTTAACCCTTCTGTGGACTTTGTGTTTTGTACTGTTCACTCACAAATATCCAAGACAAAATGATACATCTGCTTTTATTTGTTGAGATGTGCAAAGAATTACAGTAGATTAGTAAGACACAACTGCCCTTTACAGTTGGCTGTTTTCTTTCCATATCCTGTTTCTCTTCCTGAGATTAATTACTTAAGTAGTGGTTTGGCCAATCTTGTTGCACAATAAAATAAAATAAAATAAAATAAAATAAAATGCCTGATACCATGTAGGTTCGGCCAGTTGAGGAAGAAATTTGATTTCTGTGCGCAGTTCATTCTCAAATTCCTGCATTTGTTCCTGGAGGCTGTTCTTGAGCAACTTAGAGTGGCCATGTGGAGGATCTGTAGGGTGAAGCCAGGTGAAGGGGTGTTTCTCTGTGGCCTACAGCAGGTTTTTCCCTAGAGGAGGTAGAGAATGGTTCCTCTCCTTCCCTCCTTCATGGGACGCAAAGACATAAATACCTCTGCCTACAAGGAGCTGCTTATAAGTTTTGTCTTTTTCATGCTGACCAGGGCAGGGCTGGATGGGGTTACTCATGGTCTCTAAGATTCTCAACAGGACTGGAGAAGTCTGAGTAAGAGAATCTGAGTAAGAATCTGAGATGAGTAAGCCAGAATAGTAGAATGAACAACTTTTTTTCAGTGTTTACATCCAGCAAAATCCCTACACAATCATTCATCAGGGAATACCAAGCACAGCCCCAAAAGTGTGTCAGAAGAGCAAGGGTGCTTGGTTTAGCAGCCTCTATTGAAAACTACTTTGTTTCTTGCTTAAAGACAAGACATTTAATTGTCTGGTCGTACATTGTTCTCACTCCCTATGCTACTGGGATGATGGGACATTTCAGTTATTTATTGACATGTAGCAGAGCCAAAACCTTTGGATACTACAGCAAGGAGTTTGCATGCATTGTCTCAGTCCTCTGAGAAGGAGGCTGTCCACCAGACAGAGGGAAGTTAATTTCTTTCTTACAGAGAAAAACAATCCCGAACTGCAACAACCACGTAACCAGGAGGTGTCCATGGGGTTAGGTTTTAACAACAGCTCACAAATGGGGGCTAAATTGTCCATCACTATCCCCGTGCAAGGGCAGTCATGCCACCTGCACACACCCACGGGCAACCTCACCGTGAGGGGGTTGTTTCAGTGCTCTGTGTCTGACAGTTGTACTAACAGAAACGATAAAGCTAGAGCAGGAATGTCCTTGGATGGCTTCTGCTGTGCTCTGTGGGAATGTGTCCTGTCCTGAAGTGCTTCACAGGATCAACTGCCCTGTGTGAGAGTCTCTGCTTGGTAAATCCCAGCTGTCACACCAAAGTTCCAGCTCGTGCCTCTTGCTCCCATGTTCACAGCCACAAGGCACACTGAAGAGCCCCCATCCTCATGAAGTTCTGCTCTTTGTGTGCCTCACTGAGAAACCATGATGCAGGGTTTTTCCAGCCATGGGCTTTCCACTGTGGCTGGTATATCCCCTACCCAGTTTCATGTGTGTAAATTCATCAGGAGGAATGGATAAAACCGGTAGGCTGAAAAAAGCAGTACAAGAGGAATTGGTAAGAGTTTGTCATTGACCAGGGTGGATGGGATGCATTGGGTGAAGCAAATGTGGCCCATCCTTCCAGCAAAGCCTGGTGACACCTGTCAGTCCTCTTCTCACCCTTTTGTTGGCACATGTCCTCACCAGTCCCAGGTGGAGCCAAGCAGGCTGATCACCAGGAGCCCTCTGGGCAGCCACCTCTCCCTCCAGAAGCAGTCTCCATCCCAACCCCAAGCTCCTTGGGAGGGTGACCTGTAAGGCAGGACCTCAGATAAAATTTTCTAGCCTGAAAACCTGAACACTTTGAAGGATCAGGTCTCTTATTTCCTCCTTTCTGCACCACATATCAGAGAACTAAGGATTGGAACCAATACTGAGTTGCCAGCAAAAACATCCCCACTAAATCCTAAAGGAATATGGGATATTTTTTTCTGGACTGCTAAGACCCTCCAAAGTACAATGATTGCACCAGTCTGGAAAATAAAAGCTGTGGACCAGAAATCTTAAATCAGGAACAGGAAGCACTGGCTGAACTGATAACTGGGATGTTGCTTTAAAACAACCTGGGGAATACAGCAAGCCAGCAAGGCTTTGGCAAGAGTGGGCTGTGCCTCTCCCATCATCTGTTAGCTCCTCTGCAGTAAAGAGAAGAACTGATTCAAAACCAGACTTACACTGTTAGTAGCATTTTAAAAATGCTCCTCAGGTAACTGGATGGGCACATTGGTAAAATTCAGTCATAAAAAAAATAAATAAAAAAATTGGATAAAAATTGCCAATGAGAGTGTAGAGCAGGAGTTCATTTGAAATATGGCAAAGGCAGCATCAGGTGTCCTGATGGGCAAAGCAGGAGGACTGGAAGAGAAAAGGAAATATGCTGAAGACACCAATTTGTCCAGGTTAATTGAAACTAGAAAAACCTGTGAGGCACTTCAGAGACGAGGTCAAAGTAGTCTGAAGGAGCCTAGAAAGAGCAATAATAAGAACTGAGGAGTGGAAGAGACTGAAAGATGAAAAGGCTCAGGTGAGAGTGATGGTAGATCTGAAGGAACCTGACAGAATGACTTGAGATAATATAGAATATGTCAGCTGAACTAACACAGAGAATTTCAGCTGAACACGTTATTTCCTTTTATTTAACACAAGAGAAAAGTGGCATCAGATGAAAATGAAAGATGGTGGGTATAAACATCCAAAAAAGAAACACTCCTTTTCAAAGCAGCATGCACCTCAACTGCCATTACTAAACAGGTGGGTTTTTTCATTCTGCCTGTGTGCAGGGCGATGTCCATAGGTGAGTGACTTCATTTTTCTCCCACAACACTAACAGAAAATGCTTCATGCATGGGAATGGTTTTCAAAAGTCAGTGTTAGAGGAGATAATTCATCTGAATTCCAGGAACAGCTTGCCTTTACATGACTAATAGGCACAGCAAGTATGTCAAGAGAAAAAAATGCTCTAAAAGCCACCCTACTTCAAGGTGTGATACTACCAGCAATTGCCTAAGATTAGCAGGGAAAAAAATCCAATGAATTATGTACTCCAAATGTACCTGATTCTAGGATCCTTTCACTTTCTTTTAGCACCAAATATTTGTGGCAGCAAATACACCAGCTGTGTTAATAAGCAGGCTGTGACCTGTGTCCTTAGCAAACCTCTGCAGTCAGGTGGAGATGCAGTGCACATGCCAAATAAATTCCCATCTTACCAAGCTTCTCTTAAGACAGTGAAAATACACGCAAACCTGATGGATGAGATCCCAGTGAAAGGGTTCCCTCCATGCATCCCCCTGGAACCCCAGAAATTCCCAGAGGCCAGCAGACCCAAACCCAGTGGAGCTCTGTTTCCCTCAGGAGAAATGAGAAGCCCAGTGGCCAGGGCAGCAGAGTTGGGTCCCTCAACCCAACCCAACCTCACCACTTTCAGCATTTCCCCAGCTGCAGTGGGAGGAGACTGTGGCACCTTTGACAGAGCTGCCAGCAGCCACAGCCACAGGGCAGAGGCTCCCAGCTGAGCAAGTCCTTGCTACCCTGCAGGACTCACTCTGAAATCACCAGGAAAGGTTACACACAGGTGGGAAAGCTGCCAAGCAGTTATGTCCCAAAGTAATAGAAAGTGAAAGTGTGACGGTTTAGACATCTGTTCTTACAGTGCTGTGCACCCACCTCATTCAGATTTCCTTTCTTTCCCCTTTAAAAACTGCATTGTTTGTTATCCACCTGAGGGTAACAAACCCGCTTGGGAATGTTTTAGGGGTGAGTGCTGCTCAGACAGCATAACCTGGAGTTTGCCAGGCTGCTGGTTCTGAGCTCGAGCTGTAGTGTTTGTAGTGACGCCCTCACCCTTGAATGCAGCCCTGGCTGCTGCCCATCCAGTCCTGTGGAAGGGTTACATACACGCGGCTCTTATTCACTCCTCTGGAAAATCTGAGCAAGCTTTGTCTCCGTGAGCAGATACAGTATCTCATTATGATCTGGAAGGATTGTTCTCAGAGATTCAGCACTGGGATGACAAATCCGTAAACTCCTTTGGGATGTGTTTCTTTGTAAATACACAGACATGACTCATTACACTAATGTAGTTATGTGTGAAAATTCAGGGGGAAAATATAACCCCAAACCACCTTCATATGAAAATAAGCTGCAAAGCCAAACATTACTGCATGCTTTTTTTTTTGCCTGGCTATCAGCAGTTTACAAGTTCCCTCTTGTTGGCCCTTGGGAAACAGCACATCCCAGGACTATGAGTACCAGGCAGTTCAAAGCAATTCCAATCCTCTTCAGTGCGATTTAAAAAATCAAGCTTGCTGAAATTTGTTGGAATTGTCCACTGGCCTAAAGAGTCCGTGAATTCCATCCTGTATGCCACGCTGTCTGATCCTTGCAGGGCTGTGTGTTTATCCCCTGGGATGCCTGTGGCTCTTGTGCTTTCCAAAGCCTTCCAGGCCTCTCCCTGCTCCCCAGCAAGCCTTTGGAGGTTTGATGTTGCAAGTCCTCCGCTAATGGGCTGTGCTCTGGTGCTAATGAGGTTCAGAGCACTGACCACAGAGAGGACGGGCCACTTGTTATTTTTCTAATTAATTCAAGAACTAATCACACAGCAGCATGCTCCAGAAGACAGCCCACCTAACAACCGCGTTAAGAAGTCTGCACAAATCTGTCCCCTCTGCATTCACCTCTGAGTATTTTTCCCTGCCTTTTGCGACTCATTTGAACAAAAGATGGCAAAAAAAATCTTGTTCTACCAGCTGCTTGTGTTCTCCCCCATGGCAGCTCATCCTGTACATTAGCTCCTTCTGCTGTTTTAAATCATTTGGCATTCCTTTTGGGCCCACCCATCCTGCATACCCTGAGCTTAAATTCTTGACCCCTACTGGGAGATGACATTAGCTCTCTGCTTCACTGCCTCTCCCATCTTACTCAAAGCTTATCTAAACCCACAGTTGCTCATATCTCCGATTTCTCTTTTTCTTTTGGTCATAACACTCTAATTAGAGCCTTGAAGCATACAGAGATGTGATTTGCATGAAAGGCACTATTCAAAACGAAACTGGTTCCCAACTCATGCAGCTTAGCAGCAACATTTGAAGGTGATAAGTTACTTAGAGCCCTCACTTCTTGCCATCATTTTTTAAAACACTCAAAGCCCCATTCATCTGCTCTTTTCTAAAGGATTGGAGCTAGTTTCTCTAGTTTTTCTGGATGGGTAGTATCCTCAGAGTATAACTCTGTACTGTGTTAAATAAACCCTAGAAGAGTTTCCACATTCCTCCTCAGTGTGTATATATTTACTTGAATGTGTATCACCTGCTTCTCAGCCCACACAGTGGATGTCTATCCTGTATGTTAAAACACAGAAAATAAGGCCACTATGATAAACATCTGCACTCACCACTTTTTTGCTCCTCCAAAGATGCTTATGTTAAAAAAAAAAAGACAGAAAATGTCATATCAGAGTGGTAGGTAACTTTAAAGTGACGTACTAACAGTGAAGATGAAGACATCTTATTATAGTTACTGGCTATTATTAAACATTAACTAAAATTAAACCTGGAAAGTTTGTGAACACCCTATTTACATACCCAAGTGGTTGTCTTATGTTTGAGACTTCCCCTCAGAAGAAAAGCAGCTCCTGGTGCCATTTGGCACGAAGGCGACGTAAGTTACAGAAGACCTGACACAAGGAATTTGTGCTGTGGCTATTCATGGTGCCAACACTTTCCATGTAATTCACCATTCGTGGCCTGCTTGGGGAATGGGATGTGTCCCAGGCACTGGAGAAAAGCCAGAAAAGGGCCATTTATTGGTAGCATATTCAAAGCAACATTTGCAAAACAAATTCAGCCCAAAAGAAATCTGGCCCAAGCAATATTTACAAATCCTTGCTTGTGCTGTCCACAGAGAGCAAGTCATGTCCTTGCTGGGGCACTCTGGCTGGGCTCTGTGAATGTCCTGCTGCCTGTAAGGATGCCTTCCCCATCCTAAAGCTGTGAGAACTCCCAGCACGCTGAATGCATGGCTAATCCCACGGGAAGCTTTCTGCACTGTGCTGTTTCAGCAGCCAGCCAGGCAACAGCAAATTGCTTGTGCAGACCCAAGCGTTTCCCCGTCCCCCTGCCTTTGAACAGGCAAGGATGAAGAACAAACTTCTAATGAATGGACTTCAGTGCACTGAATGTGCCCCTGGCTGCAGTGGCACAGCTCCGCTGGCCTCGGGTAGAAATGCTGCCGAGGAACGACACGAGGAGCAAAGAGCTTAAGCACCAGGGCTGAATTTGGCCCTGTAATTTCCATCTGAGGCAGTAGCAGGTTAAGCTATGCAGCACTACATGCAAAGACAAATGTTGTTACTCCAAGGATCAGGGACAGAGGCCAGGCCAAGGCTGAATGCAGTGGCGAGGGAAAAAACCGATAAGGAGTCTAGATGGAGAGCTGAGATTGTTACATGTGCCTGTAGGGCACGAGTGCTGACCAGAGAAGCTGTGCCCCTGCTCATCACTACATCCCAACCCCTTCTCCAGCAGCATCAGCAGCAGTCTCTTTGGTTTCCAGGGCTCTGACACAGCCAAAATGAAGAGCAGGGTCCCAGACCTTGAGCTAGTCCCTTTCCTCCACCCTGCTTCAAGGTAGCCCTCCCCTGCAGATATCCATCCACTTCATCTGTGTCTAGAGCCGGTCTTGCACTGTGGGGCCGCATTCACTGCTTTATATAAAAGATAATTCTGAGAAGAGCAAGCCAGAGAATGTGTCAGAGAAGGGGAAGAAGTGACTTTGTAACTCCAAATAAGTGCATGCAAATGTGGATGACTGCCAGTGATTACTCCCAGAGTTGTGCCTCCTGAACCCACCACATTCCCATCCCGTGATGTTTGCTCTTCTCTCCAGGCTGACTGCAATCATATCCAACCGATATCGTGGAATTTCACTGTCAACTAGTAAAACTAGGCTCTAGAAATGAGCTTCCTCTATAATTACTTCAGAGTACTCAGAGGACCAGATGTTGAGGCATGTGGGACACATCACAGCATAACAGGATGGTTGTGGTTGGGCAGGATCTCTGGGGGTCATCTAGTTCAAGCCCCCTGCTGCAACAGGGCTGGTTGCCCAGGTCCATGTCCAGACTGCAATCCCAAAGTCCAGCAGTAGGAAAAGTTTCTGAGGCGAACTGGCTTCTCAGAGGGAAGGAGACAAATTCTCAGAAGATGCTCTGCCCAGATAGCGAAAGACGCCTTCATGGCTTCTGTATGATAAAGCAGAAGAGGGAGGGAGACTGGGGTTTAAGTGGAAATGGGTTTTGGCCACAAAGAAATACATGGGTACCAGAGAAGGAGGACTGCCCCAAGTTAGAACAATAATAGTCCAAATTCCCATCAGTGCAGTTTCATTCTTGCCTATGAAGCTGAGCTAAGGGCAATGCTTTAAAAGAAAATGAACCAGGGATGGGAAGACAGTACAGCTGTTATGGTTAGAGCAAGACCCAGCACTCAGGGACCTGGTCGGTGGGAGAGCCAAGTTCAAATTTCTTCATTGCATCAGGCTTCCTATGCCATCTTGGGCAAATCCTGCCTGACAGTGCCTCAGTTTCCCACAGGAACAAGAGGGAGGTAAGAGCTTTTCTCAGGCCCACAGAATTGTAAATGCTAGGATGGGATAAACCTTAAGTAGTGAGGTGCTGGGTGCCAGGCAAAAGTAATGGATATTTAGGTAGATAGGCAAAATTCTAAGCAGGAGCTTTATGAGGTCACCCTTTATGAAGATGTCTCTAGTAGCCTCAGAAAAGAGGTGATTTGAAGACCTCCCTGAAGTGTTTCACCCAATAAATCCCGATTATTTGGGCTTTGTGAAGACAAAGTGATTGTTACTCTAACTTCTTAAGGCACATAAGCATTTAAGCTGCCTTAAATCTTTAAGGTAGCACAATGTAAGCATTAGAGCCAACTTAAATCCTTATTAAGTCTTCTAGGTGCTTAAAACATTTAAGCCATTTTAAAGTCTTTTTAGAATGACTGCTGATTCCATGGGAAGGATGAAAGATACTTTGTACGCGATGCCGCCTCAAAGTTCATGCTGTCACACCAGCCGGTGTCTCATATGCAGCCTTATCAGGAAAGATTTGAAAAATGTCTAGACTTTAATTTCCCTGCCATTTCAGGTTTGGTCCTGGCTTCACAACAATGTTTATAAATGTGACAGGGTTTTGAGAACGTAATGATTGATCCATCAGCTCATCCTGGTGCCTCATGTTCTCCCATATCGGGGCTCTATCACACTGGTCTGTGGTACGTGCTTCAAAGGACAGTAGAGGATGTTGAAAATAAGTGAATTCGCTGCACATACAGGGAAAACCAGAGCTCACAACTAAGCAAATCCTTTTGCTTTGACTTTTCAGCAGTGACCTTTGGATTGCAATCAACCTTGGAACGCCCAATCTGAAAAGGCAACATTTTTGGCGTGCCGTGAAAGCCAGGCTTTATAATAGAAACTACTTTTGCAACTTTTATTGTATGACTTGCGCTCAAGAGGATGCCATAACAAACTGCTGAGCACAGTGAGTCTTTCTGCAGGAAGAGATGCAATCCAGCTAACTCTGTCCTGTGTGCACAGTCAAAGAAACCACTTAACCCCTTGAAAAAGGGGCTGCGTATGTGGCAAAAGCTCTGAAGGACTGGGTCATCAGCGGACAGAGGGTTTTTCCAATAACTCCAGTTATAATTCAGACCTTTTCTGGTTCTTAACTTGTCTTGGTGGGTCATATCCCGTGTACAAGTTATGACTCTGAATGGCTGATAAAGCTCTCCTTTTAGCTTGATTTTTGACTGGCAGTGGCTGGGAAGCAGCCCGCCTCCTTCAGTACCTCAGCTGGTGCTGATACTGCAGGCACCCACTGAAGCTGCCCTCCTAAGGCAATGGAAGAACACCCACAGCAAAGGCAAGCCAGAGAGACATCTCACCTGAGTGGGCTGGGACATCTCACCTGGCTCTCCTGCTGGAACCCTTTAAGGACTGACACTTCGGGACCCTAGCGACTGCAACGGACTGTTTTGTCTCTCTTCATCTTCTAATAAAATCTGTTGCTGGGTGGGTCATCTGGTTAGACCTAGTCACACTTCTTAGTCAATGGGCAGGGATAGGTGCTTTTAGAAAGCCATTCTCATGACTTGTTTAACATGACTCTCTTAGTAAAAGGCAGCTGTACCTTAAAATACGCTCATTTCTCTCCTCTATGAGTCCAGGTCGTGTCAGACATAGGCATCCACAGTGCACATCTGAGCAGATGAAACCATGTATCTTACACCTAGGTACAAACTAAGTGCTTAAATTGGCCAGACTGGATCTTACCAAGTGTGCTCTGGTGTGTGTACAAAAGTGAATGACATTCTCACCCACCTCTCGAGGTCAGTTTCACAGTCTCCCTTTATTCCATAAAATGCCATTGCTATTGAATCATGGGGCCAGTCTAGATTCTCCCCCTTTTGCTTAATTGCAAACTGTTAGTGTGTGCCATAAAAGGTTTATGCAAGCATACCCAAGCGGGTTTGAATGCTTTTCACTTCCCTGCTTTCACACGTGAGAACTTGCTCACTCCATTTGCAGATTCTCAGCAGATCCGGGGGTTAGGACTGAATGCCTCCAAGCTGGGGGATGCAAACGGATGGCAGTGTTTGGAGTCAGTGACCGCACTCATGCCCACGACAATCACAAGCATCTACAAGCCACAGGCAATTGTTAACATTGAGACTGATTTGGCCATAACAAAAGTCTCAACTGGGTTTTGTTATAAAGTGCCTCATTAGTCTGATATTTTTTGTGACATCCCATTGGCAGTAGATATGAATAGAGAGTTTTTCCTGTCTCACACATGGGCAATAGGCACAAATTCCCCTGTCAGCCAAAACCAGGCTTGCTCTCCACACCAGAGATGTGTAATCTGCAGAACAGATTGCCCAGGGAGGTTGTGAAGTCTCCCTCACTGAAGATATTCAAGAACCCTCTGGACACAATCCTGCCCATGTGCTCTGGGATGACTCTGCTTGAGCAGGGAGTTTGGAGCAGATGACCCACTGTGGTCCCCTCCAACCTGACCCACTGTGATTCTGTGATTGTATATCTGAAGGATTGAGTCTGCAAGATGCTGAACATCCCCTGCTGATGAGAGGAGCCAGGTAGTTATTTGCTTCAGCCTCTGGGATAATCTAGCCCAAAAAGGGAATGGAAAGTTCAAGAGCTTATTTAAGAGCTCTGTGCCCAAACTTAGCTCCTGCAAAAGGAATCTGCAGGCTGAGCGAGTGCAGCCTGCTGCTGCACAGCTCTCTCTCCTCATTACCCACTGGGATGAGCTGAGGAGTATCGCAGCCCGAGTGGCTGCACCTGATGAAACTGAAAGGAAATTGCCAGAGTAGCATCTGCTGGGTGGTGTAAATATGCAATATGCTTGGGTATACAGACCAGCTCATGGGCAGCAGGACTTCTGATCCAACGTGGAGCACAAGGAGCAAAGGGAAGAGGGCTGGTTGCGCTCCTGCTCTTGCAGCCCAGGATGAGGCTAATCTCCTCTGCTGCCATAAGGTGCAGCTGGCTCATGGTCACCTTGTTGGCCACCAGGACAGCCAGACCCTTCTTTGCAGAGCTGCTTTCCAGCTGGCTGCTCTGAACCTCCACTGGTCACAGGGTTATTCCCCCACCCCGGGGTAGGGCTTTGCATTTCCCCTGCTTGACCTCATAATGTTCCTGTTGGACCACTTCTCCAGCCTCCTTACATCCCTGTGCATGACTTGGTACCGCTGGTGACCTCACTGATGGGGCTATCTGTCCTGTTAGGTCATGTTCCTGAATCAAAACCTGACAAGCTCCTCCAGCTGGACTCTGAACTACTGCCCACCAGCCTGGCAATACAGTCAACTTTCCATTCACCTTATATCCAAAGTAATTAGGGCATGTCCTATCAAGCATTAACTTTACATATGAAGCCACTGTGGTAAGGAATTGAAAATGTATCTGCTTTTCCTTTTGAATGCAGCTATCCGTATTTGAGAGTCATCCCTTTTCTACACTGCTATCTAGACATGCAAAATGATTCAAACTGCTGATCCCATGAGAAACAGCAAATGTCATCACAAACATCACAGGAACAATCCATTTGGCTCTGTAACAATACTTCTTACTAGTGAGGAGGAATAAATTTTATTTAATGAATTACAGATCAAAGGCCCTGAACCAATCCTTGGTATCACCTCACTTATTACTTGGCCAGAGGAAAGACAATATTCCTGATATGCCGAGACATCTCTGTTTATCTGAATGATCTGAAAGAGAGATTTGTAGTTGTTCCAATTAGATTCATAAAGAATATACTCTATGCTTGGCTATCTCCAAGATGAAAACCATGTGCAATGCTGTTAAATTGCTGATCACCTGCAGAGACAACGACCTCGATTCTGTAGCACCCTCTTAATAGCTAAGGCAAGAGATCCTCTGCAATTGCAGTCAAGAGTTCATTCTGTTTGCTAAGCCATTACAGCCATTATGCTAATTACCTATCGAGTCCTATTCTTGTGTGTGGTGCTGCACAAAGACAAAGGGAATATTGTTTTTGTTGCTCAAAGTTTGCACTCTTAATCAAAAAAGAAGAGCATTCAGGCACCTAACAAATTGAGTGAGTTAGGGAGGGGAAGAAATTACCCCATGAATTAGCTAGGAAATATTTGTGAGGAAAATGTCTGGGTGAAAAACCAATGTATCCCTGTCAATCCCCAGCCCATATATTCTTGCAAAGTGGAGTGTAGGAAGGCTGAGTGTCTAATAGCCTGCTTCACAGGCAGTAATTCCTCTGGAATATGGTGACTGATTTGCTTGACATTTCCTCTGGTATTAGAACCATCAGGCAATTTCTGGGAAGCTAATTTGTTCCTTTCTACTATATGTTGATAAGGAACAAAGAGATGTTAAGTGCTCAAATCTCTCAAAAATACAGTATGACTTGGATGCAAATATCAGGAATCTTTTCTTTAGTATAATGTAAGAATTTATACAATTCCCTTCTCTACTTCATTAACAAAGTTTCCTGCTGGCAGTATCCAAAATAAATCTGAGGTCTGGCATAATATATAGACATGACTGTAAAAAAATCACTTTGTTAATTTAATCAATAATACGCCCTTATATGGAAACCTCATCAGAATGTAATTATATATCCAAGAAAATTTATTACTACGTGCTTCTCAGTAAGACTATTGCAGAGTAAAGCTGTAAACTTAAAAGGAACAGAGAGGCTTCAGATACCCAAAATATTCTACAGTCTCTGTGTGGATGAAATTCCCAGTGCTAGTGAGGTAGGGCCAGGAGGACACTGCAACCCTTTTATTTATCAAAAGCAACTATTTGGGAATTTTTTACTCTTTTTTGGGTAGTGGCTGAGATGATGATAGTCCCACCAATAAATCAGGTTCACTAGACAGGAGTCTCTTGGCTTGAGTTCAAACGAATTTGTTCTGTGTTAGATGGCTTGGCCCAAGAGATTGGCCTATTTACTTTTGTCTATACTCCCACCCTTTCTGCTCCTGTTTTTGTCACCTACACAGCACTTCAGAGACAGTGCTGCTCCCAGGATTACCACGGCTACTTAGTGATGCTTGGCTTGGCTTTTTTTCAGTGCTTCTACTGCACAGTGACTATTTGCAGCAAGAGCCATTTGAAAGCCCACGGCAGGAGAGCCCTTGTCCTAATCAGCTGCAGTCAGCACAAAGATGAGATGGAGAGTCACCATGAAGAAATAGCTGTGTTTTTATTTTCATGTCCCTTCCCTTTCTTTTCTTCCCCCACCTATTGCTACTCCCCACATATCTAGGTCTCGGGAACAGAGTTAATATTTCCTGTTGTTTTATCCAAGGTGCAGGTTAGACACACACAGGCACAAGTTCCTTCCCATGCAGGAGCCAGTTGGGCTAATTAGCTGATGTGAAAATGAGCTGAATGACTTTCAAGGTCACCTCATATCGGAGAATTGCTTTTGTGCTACATAAAGCTCAAACCTCCCAGCAGACTCTCTTGCTCTACCCCTATTTTCTGTAATTTTTGTTATTTGGCAAACCCAACTCCCTTGTTACCCTGGATCATGGACAGTTGAATTCACTCATTCTTCAAGCTCAATGGAATGAAAGATTTGGGCCCTGAGTCCCGAGGTATCACCAGAACGCACGTAACAGGGGTGATGAGCACATTGCCTGCTCTGCTGTTTGCTGCAGGTTGAAGATCAGTGCTCCCTGGGAGTGTGATCAGCTCCTTCTGGAAGCTCAGACAAGATTTCAGCTCTTGCAGTTTTTAAAAGCTACTTGCTGTTTACCAATACAAGCATTTAACAGCAAATAGCTTCCTAAAACATGATTTTTCTCCCCTCTTGATTAGTTTAAGAAGAGGAAATACCCTTATAAGAATAAATTAGTAAGAAAAGACTGAGCCCCAGGTGTAGTCTTATCTCAAACGCAGACTTTGCAGACACTTACGGTGGTGCATGCTGCTGCACTCAAAGGAGAGTGCTGTCTCAGAGTGGCACAACCTGGAGGATGTTTAAAGGCATGCACTGAGTGCTAACAAAATCAGCAGTTTGCTGATGATGGTTCTGCTAATATGTTTATGCAAAACTTGTCCTTTGATTCTCCCAAGGCATAGGTAAATGCATGCAAGCCATGTTAATGATGAGTTACAGAAGGTGTCGATGACTCTGAGCCCTTAATTTACTGACAGTGCTGCACGCCTAGGCAGCACAAAGCTCAACTATCTTTATAGGGAAGGCCAAAGGGCTGGGATCCACACTTGTGTTTGGGTTCTTACATCCCACATAGGCACTGGCAGCCAGACCCTCACCACCTAACACCAGACATGCTGTAAAGGTTTGTGTGCTTGGAGCTTAGTCACCCAAGTCAGCGAGAAAACGTCGGTGCTTTCAGGGGTGATTCAGACTTGAGCCACCTCTCAGAGCCACACATCTCCCCCCACGCAGGAAACCTGCCTCAAATGGGCTCCCAGCTGCGCTGCCACAGCTGCCTGAGGGCAGCAAGTGCAGCTTTGGTGCTTCACAAGACTGCAGAGGAAGGTGACAAGTATGGTCCATAAACAAGCCCGGAGAGAAACTTTGTGTGAGACATTGAAGAGAGCTTGTGTTAGCAGCAGAAACATGAAAGAACCATGGTGCTTTAGCCTCCAGGAATGGGGAATAGAGACATTGGTGTAACTATTCTATGATTTCCAACCCAAACCTGGGAGCTGGATGGTTGTTGAACCTTCATTTCTGCCTTTCAGACTATTCCATTCCAGTGTTTGAGTGGCTTCCCAAGGATGCTGGGGATTTTTATGTTGCGAAGAAGTTTATGCCCATTTTTAAAAAGACCACTGACTCCCATGCACAGTGTGTTCAGTTTTCCTTTTTTCAAACCACCTAGCATGGAGAGGAGGAAAAAAGCACAGAAAGAGTAACCTGAAGGTAATGCAAAGGGGTACCTGCAAGGCTTATCCCTTGATAGAGTGTGTTTGTCCTATATCCTCAGTTTAATTAACTTATTTCTAGAACTGTGCCATCCTGTTTCAGACTAGACCAAAGCAAACATTTATTTGCAGCTCCCTGCAATGAGGTTACAAGTAAATTAATGATATAATAGTTTCTCTTGGAATTTTTTCTATGAAGATGACTCATACTGGACAGCTAAATGCCATCAGTGTTGTGTCAGCTTTTACTGACTAAAGTGTTTTTCCATATGTGATAGTGGACTGTTCTTATTAATGGTTGAGCTGTAAAATCTTGCTTTCCCTCTTATTTATGATACTGGAAAAAATCCAGGGTAGCACAGTACATATGTAAGTCATTATCCTCCCTCTAAGCTTCCCCCCCCTAGTATGGAATGTTACTGTATTTTAATATATTACAGAAATAAACAAATGTTTTACATGTGGGGGATGAGTATAAATCAGAGATGACTCAAAGGGCAAAGGGATTTAACAGAGTTTGCTGTGCCTGAAAATCTCTGAAGCCCAAGGGGTATTGTGAGGGGGTGTGGCTGTGCTGCTGCACTCTGCTTCCCCTCACTGGTTTGGCCATGTCCAGCTCTACACAGTGCCAGGGTTAGAGTTCAAGCAAGTTTTCAGGGCTGGTCTTTAAAGGGCCTAGGATATCTGACGGGTTTTTGTATCATGTGGTCTGTGTTCCTTACTGCTGCATCCAAAAGCCTGATGTGGGGAGCCTTTCCTTCCAGCCAACAGCTGCTACAGCAGCTCCTCAGAGAGCTCCCATCCTTGAAGCCCCCTGAGGGCCACAGGTAGACCCTGAGCACTCCTGTCCCAACCTCGGTGGCTTCAGTCGGCCACTGTCATGGTGTTCACATTTCTTCTCACTGAGCCAAGCAGAGGATGGTGGAGGTTAAATACAGAGACACTCCTGAGAATAGAGACTTCCTGAGTGCCTATAAATTTTAGCTCTCTTTCCTTCTAGCCCCCCACATCTTACATCTCCCTTTCCATTAGTGGCCCAGTTTGCAGAACAGAACTGTAGAGATTTCCTTTCCTGAGGAGCTGTGACTTGAATGCCCTGACTCTGGGGAGTGACCTGTCCCTTGGCTGTTGGCTCCCACCATTGGCAGTGTCACCACCAAGAGCGCTGGAGTCTTTTGGAGAGCTCTTTTAGCCCCACCAGGTGCAGGACCACAGCCTGTGCATCAGTGGGTGCCGTCTGTACTGGCGGGAGGAAGGGGCTGATGAAAACTGGTGGCACGCACAGCTTCCATCCTTCTGCCTGGACTCTTTCACCTTGCCTCCCACTACCTGTAGACAATCCCAAGACTGTCCCCTGGGCTCATCAGCCTCATTCAGTAGGCACTGAATCCATGCCTAAAGATTCAGTGTGCTGTGTGTGCCTAACTTGGGCCACCAGAGATACCTGGTAGGTGGCCACCAAAGCATTGGGTATCACATCTCCCATCCATGAGCTGCCCAAGTGCCCCCTTGAAATTAGGCCTTGATTTTGCCATGCCAAACTCCTCAGCTCAAGCATTTATGCTTGGATCAATTCTCTGTCGCACAGGGAGCGAGGAAAAGAAATTTCCCTCCTGTAAGAGCATTTTCTTCCCTCTGGATCAATGCATGCAACTGCATTTGACATCAGTGGGAGCTCTGTCAGAGATCAAGAGCAGTAAATGGCCTAATGGAAAGAATAATAATGCTATCATGTGTACACACCACTTCTCATCCATCTTGTGGGTTTAAAGATCTTCCTCTTGGTGAGCTCACTGGTCATAATGCTCACCCTCAGCTAATTCATACATGTTAATTATCTTTTCAAAGACACTATCAAAAATCAGGAGGAAAATGGAAGAGCACAGAATATGCAGATTGCAAGCTGAAATGAGATGCTTTAAAAGTTGAGTCTTCCCTTCTTAGAAATATAATAGGCAATACAATTTAAAAAAAAAAACCCAGTAACTTTTATTAGGAGCTCCTTTATTTAAAAACTGTGATCCTGGGATTCAATTTCATACAGATGTAATGTAATACTTTATTGACCTCAAGTTGGTTTACACAGTTTTTTTTTCTACCTCTTAATTATAAGAGGCACATCTTTATAAGCCACTGGATTATTTACTAATGCAACACTTTCACTGTATTTCAAGTGGGAAGAAAATCTATTTGTTGAGGGATTTTATTTTTCATAGTGGTTTTTTTTCCCTGGATGTTGCATCTTTGCGGGTACCTTTCATCTAATACAATATCAGCCTTCATGACGGGGCTGACTGCTTCCTTGATTTTCACTTGAAGCTGAATAATAAAGTAGGGATGAATAAGAGAAAGACAATAGAAATAGAAAAGTCTGCATATATGTGGATGTTAATTTTCTAGCAGCAGCATCATTATGTCCCTCCAAAACTGCTACTCTGTTTGAGATTTCACTCTCATTTTGATGTGTTGTGGCTCAATGGACACTTAAAATAATTATTGTTATTTTTTGCTTCTGCTTGAACAGCAAAAATATTCTGGCACTCTCACAGATTCAGTGGCCTCATTCACTTACAGTTCACATGGAAGGGATGCAAGGAAAGCTAAATTATTTTCTATATTTATTTTGGCATCCAGGAAAATAGAAAACATCATCTTGTTACTGGAAGTGGTCATTAAGAAGAAATTATGAGTTTCTTGATGGCATAATTCATAAATTCTTAAAAAAGAGGATGTTAAAAGTGTGTGAGAGTGTAAAAAGTTGTAATGGACTGATTTTCAAGGAATATTCTGTCTATGTCAGGTATCACCATATACTCAAATTGTGGAAGACCCCCTGCACAATGAATAAAATCATAGCCTGTATCGAGGAATCACCATAAAATATTTGTGTCTCATTTCAAAATATACTTAAGAGATAAAATTAAACATGTACTTCCTCTCCCTCAACTGATTCACCTCAGTCTTCAATGGGGAAAGAGAAGCACTTCTGTACATGACACAGCAAAACACAGAAACTCAGACTAGTGATAGAAAATGATTTTAGGGTAATTGCTCTTTGCATTCGGTCTGCTCCTTGGAGATGAATGAGTTGTTATTAACCATATGCTCAAGTCTGTGATGAGTAAACCTGCCTTGTTTGCCTGGATGGAGAGATGAGTCTCAGACAATGTGAAGAGTTACGGGGAGACATTTTAACATGAAGCCTGCACCAGTGTCCCTAAACAGAAGGGATAACTTCTTCCATGAAGAACTTGGCTTGTCCAGCAAAGTCTCAGGACAAAGGAAAACACATGAAAATGTTCAATATTTTCCCCACCACCAACACTAGGCAACACAGGGCAAAAAGCTGAAAGGCCTTGTGAACAGCTGCCTGCTGTGGTGGGGGAATGTGTGGCTCCATCAGATTCCTCATTAGGGGCCAGAAAAGATGCATGTCAGGTAGCAGGCACCACTCCTTGGTAGTTTGGAATTATTCAGAAAGTGGGAAGAATTATCGAGACCATTCGCCATTTGAGCTCCTGCATTTTAACTCCTTTGAGCTCCCACTAATGAGCGAAAACAGCTCCTTTCCAGTTTCCAGAGCACTCCTTGTGTCAGGCTCTGAAGCAATTTCTTCTGCAGAGGTCAGGGCTGAATCTCACAGAGGTTAAGTGCCTTTCCCAGGGCTGGAGAGCGACAGCAATAAGGGCTGTGGGGACTGATGACGAAGATAGGTCACACAGCAAAACAATCGCAAGTCAGGAAAGGAATCTGGGCCATGGGGATGGTCAGACCCCCGCACAGCCAGACGTACGCTAACCACGGTGGGAATCAGAAAGACGACATTGTTCCTTCAAACATCTTGGGACTTAATGTTTATCAACATGGAATCATCTTCAGATTTTTTCAAAACATGGCTCAGCCCAAGGTTTTCATGGATATCAGTGAAGGAGTTAACAAAAAGCAGTGAAGGCTAATGAGTCTCCAGTAGACTTGAACTCTTTTATTTCAAAGTTACGGGATAGATGTCTGCAAATCAAAATAATTTGAAAAAGCTAATGGATTCCTTTATCTGGAAAATAAAATCATATAACAAAAAATTGAAAAATCTCAGAAAACATCCACCAGAAGACATCGCTATCCAGACTCCTCCAGGAAAGTATGAAAAAAGATAAGATCAAAGGTAGATGCACCAGCTGCCTTGAACCATGTTTATACATAACATCTTCCATGTGTTCTGCTTTTGAAAGTAGATTAGCATTGGAAATGATTCAAAAACTTGTTCAAAATGAGCAATGCAGCTTTAGGAATACCAACACGAGGATGAGAAAATGCACAGAAAGAGGTTCAGATGTAGATTAAGAGCTGTAAGGGAAGCTGTTGTAAAGGCCTTGCAAGTTAAAGATGTTGGGGAAGATATCCAGACATCTGGACATAGGGAGTTGCTTGTGTCACACAAGAACCTCAGCTATGAATAGAGGCAACCAACAAGGGCAGACCAAGGAGAAGGAGAATTATGCTGATCTTCTGGCAAAGAGAAACGGAAAGAATCTTAATCTAAAATCTCTTATTCATTTTATATTATGTTTTGGGTGTGAGAGAGAGACAGAATATGGATTTGACTTGCTTTTAGTACACTTTTTCCTTTTTTGTTCCTCTCATGTCACAAGAATGCTCTTATTGAACGGGCTAAGATAAGCCTGGGAAATGAGGGTGCTTACCTTCTGTGTGGAGTCCAGATGTACAGACGGAAGCAAAGGGAATCTGCCAGCAGCTCCTTGAGGCCAGGGCTCACTGGAGTTTTCTAACTTCTACAGGTGTCAAAGTGGATCAACAGTGACCTGACTCCACTAGAAGATCTAGTGTGCTAGATTATGCACAGGGAGTGTGTAGGAGCCTCTCTGCTGACCTCATGCACACAGTTTGGGTTTCTTTGTTCTGTAGGAAAGAGAAGGAGGTGACACACAAAGATGTCACCTTGCATGAGGCCAACATTACCCTGGCTGTTTTTGACCAGCAAAGTTATCTTTGCTCCATTTGAGAAGGCTGAAAGGAACGTGCCCCTGTGCAGAACAGATCCTAAGGAATGGTAAATATGTTGGCATTCAAAATACACTTGAAATACAACATGCCAGACCTACTGTTCAAAGATGTTACAGGTCCTGCCTCAGCCCACCCCCTGAGTACATGCTTTTCTTTGAGTGCCACTGAAATCAATGCCCCTTTGAAGTGTACTTTCCAAGACCTTCAAGAAGAAAAGGGAGATATCAAAAGGTTCACTTAAAGTAATGGCACTATGAGCTACATGAATTTTAAGCTTGGATCTATAGTCTTTCCATCTGCAGCTGTATAGATGGGCAAATTTCTTTTGATGCCTGCAAATGTGTCGCAGAACACCGACATTTAGAAATTGCTCCTCCTGATTTATTGCTTGAGTGAATTTCTCTTGTTGAAACAGAAGGCACAGAGGAGCCTCTGTGGATCTGGCCAGACTGAGGACTCGTCTGGTCGAACTTCTGCTGCTGTCCGTGCTGGGAGAGTTGCCAGTGACGGGCAGGTGGGAAGACACCCAGCTGAAGACAGGATTACTTGGACTACTGGAGAGGAGCTGTATAATGCTGAAAAGCTTCAGGGGAAGGCAAACTGCAGCCTGGCTCCAGCATGGGGATGCCTCACCCTGCTGTGCCTTCATCTGTATGGTCTGGCACCTCATGTGAGTGACTGGGCAGCAGGCTCCAGCATGTTCCAATGACACTGCCCTGCCTGCCCACGGGGTCATGTAACATTGGGTCAAAATCATCCCTATCATTTCCTTTCACGTGTCCCTGCAAAGCTCATTCTTCACATTCTGCCGCTCCCAGATCTCCTCCAGAGCTCGGAGTTTCTAGGTTTCTCATCCCCTCAAACATCTGCCTTTCATCTGATTTTCCCCTAGATGTACTATGTTTCATTTTCTCAGTGAACGTCACTTTGTTATTTTTCAGCGGGTATGTTAAGATTCTGTCTATCCCCACCGGTGTTTGCAACAGTAATGTCTGGTAATCTTAACAAACCAGAGGATCAAACACTACCACTTTGGTTTGTAGGAACATCTGAGCTAAGGAAAGGGGAAGGCGAACACTTTGCCCACAGACCCAAAGGTGGGTTCAGACTCTGGTGGCGTAGAGAGCATTTGAGCTTACACCTGATCTGCAAAGATAAAGGTTTTAATCTGTTTGAAAAGAAAACAGCAACAGCAGTACCACCCCCAGCCCTGATGGTTTGTACAAATGTGCGTCAGTAAAGATGAAAAGCAATATGGATAGAGGAAGAAAAGGCATCCCTGTGAGGAGTGCAATTGGCATTTTAGCGGCTGCTTTTGCTTTTAATCTGTGGGTTCTAGAAAGCACTTTTGTTGATGTAACAGAAATGACTTGTGCTGAGTGGGCAAGTTTGGCAGTGTGCAGAGGAGCTGAGTGAGGAACAAGCCCTGTCCAAAGGAGGTAGATGTTCAACCTGACACTGCTCTGGGCATCCATAGCTGACCTTAGAACCAAACATGAGCTGTGGGCCCTCCCTGAGGCCACCAGAATTTTTCTAAAATGTGCTGGGATTTGATGGGGATGCTTGGAAA
Organism: Rhipidura dahli; assembly: GCA_013399225.1. Classification (NCBI taxonomy): domain Eukaryota; kingdom Metazoa; phylum Chordata; class Aves; order Passeriformes; family Rhipiduridae; genus Rhipidura; species Rhipidura dahli. The sequence continues at coordinate 1,913,899 of VXAC01003560.1, read as the reverse complement.
TTGGCTGGGGCATGTTTATAGGGGCAGGTGCAAACTGCTCCATGGTTACCTTGTCTGTCCACACTTCAAGGTGTTGCCCACTGAGGCAGCCTGGGTCTGCTATTCCCTCTGCATGGGAATCCTCTTTTCCCCTTGGAGAGGACCATTTTCCCCAGCTCCATTTCAAGGCGCATCTTCTTGTCCTAACTATCCCCTTAACCATTATAAACAGTGGGTAAAGGGTGGATTTTAAAAGAGCACTGGCGTATCTCTTTTAAAAATACTTCTTCCCTTATCTCTTCACCTTTCCCATCTCTTCCTCTGATGGCTTCAGGGTGAATGGTCAAGGGCAAACACAATTTCACAGTCTTGGTATTATGTACGGTAGGCTGGAAAGCAACAGATTTCTGAAGCAAGTCTAAATATGGAAGTTCTCATGGGAAAGGAAGGGAGAATGCACCTATAGCAAAATCAAAAGCTAGGATGAATGAAAAATGAAACACTGAAGGTGATTTCCTTATGGCAGGTGAGTACTTGTTTAGTTTAAGACAAAAGGAGTTATTGCAAATTCCATGAGCTAGCGTGTTCTAATTGCTCCCTCTTAACATTAATATTAAAGAATACATTTAATTTTATCTTATATTTATATAAATACTTTATACTTATATTAAATACATATTATCACATATTTAAAGGTACAGCTCAGACTGAAATGAAGGCTAATGAGGAGATAACTTTGCTCTAGCTGGCTAATCTGTGCTAAAATAGTTTCCCTTGCCCAGATTAAGGTCACAGATCCATGACTGCAAGCAGTTGTAGTAGCTGATTGAGTTTCCCTCATCAGCTGACCTGCAGTACTGGTTGCACACCTACTCTGAACTCACCACGACATTGAATACACATAATTTCCCAAAGGGGACCCTTGTGCAAAATCTGAATCACAGTTTATGTTAAAATGTACCTGACAGGTAGTTGCTGTGGCCTTGGCATTTCCAGCAGAGGATCTGCCTAATTTTTGTGCCACAAGTACGTCTCTTGATGCCATGACGTCTGGGTTTTGGATCACTCATCAGTCCTTTGATCCTTTAAGAGTCACCGAATCTACGTGAGGCACTGCTGATAGGCAGTCTGAATAAAGCCCCTTTCTCTATCTAATCTGCCTGGGCTGATGTAATGCACGATACAGCCAGCATCTTCACGAGATAGGAATCTAGGAGCGGCTTATGTGGCTAAGCCTTATACCAGACACTGCTGGGTAATGCCGACTGCATGGGGGAATTAACTAGAGGAACAGTCAAGGCTCTTTGATTAAGGGATTGCATCAATTGTTATAAGATATATTTGCAATAAAGATCTGTGGATCCTGCTAGTAGGTCAGTATCAGTTGTGGGTGAGAACACTATCTTGCCATCTGTTCTTGGCAAGAATTGTACAATCCTTTCTTTCAAGTCAGAGATATTATTACACTTACTCAGCCTTTGTCAGCTCAGGACTTGACCATTAGAATGCTCCCTGCAGGATGCTGCTCACTGTGACCATCTGGAAAAAGAAGCTAGATCAGTATACAGCTGCTTGCTTATTCAGTAGCATTTCATACCACAAATGTCTAACACATCTGCCTTGTCGTCTGCCCCAGCTATTGATTCGAGGGTGTGGTGGGAGGTGCTGCTTTGAATCTATACAATGCTGTGCATGCAGACAGAACTATGCTAAAGGAACATTAGCCTGCAAAGTGGGGCAACATTTCTAATTTGGAAGCTGTGCAAGAAGCCTCTGGACTTCATTAAATATAGGGTAAAGGAGTGTTTACACCTCCTGTCTTGGGCTACATGAACACAACCTGTCCCCACCAGCTAAATTTCTAACCTCTTCCTCTGAATTGCCCACGAGTCAGATTGCTGTCGATATACCCCAGTCACTGTGACGAGTGGCACAGAAAGGATGGTGTCCATGAAGTGAACATCTGTTCTGTGTTTTGTTTCTCATTATCCAATGCATGGCCCACTGCCCCACTGACCACACATTATCCAAGCCTTTCTCAGAGGCAGATTTGTCCTTTTCCTCATGTTCCCTCTGGGTCACTCATCACTCTGATGTGGTTATTAATCAATTTATTCTCACAGACTTGTTTGTGGGGGGAGATGGTGGTTATGTCTTCATCTTCTCTGACTGTGGTTGTCAAATTCTCCTGGGGTCTCACCTGCTCTGAGCATGTTTCACCCTTTCAAAAGCTTTCACACACAAACCTTCTTGCTGCTGGTGGCCAGTGTGGCTCTCAGTGCACAAACTAAGGGCAGGGTGCCTGTGTCTCCTGGCTTTTTGACATTCCCCTGCCTGGTGCCCAGGCTGCCTGGAGAAGGAAGTGACCACCTCAGTGGCAGAGGAGACAAGCACAGGCACAAATCTGGGAAGTCATGGTGGAAGCATCTGAGAAGTAGGAGCCTTGCAAGGAGAGTGAGGGAAAGAGGAACAAAGACTATAACTAAAGCAAGGCCACTGGCTCTGCCCCCCTGGTGCTGCAGAGACAGCACCAAGGTCTAGGAGAGGAGGCTGGGTGAAGGATAAACAGCTCAAATGTTGGAAAATAGGGTCGGAATGGTTAGGAGACCAGGAGAAGGAGGCATGGATGAGAAAAGAAACAGCAGAGGCTGGGAGAGGCTGGAGTATGTTCTCCACCGTGGTCTTGGACAAAAGCCACTCTGGCACTCCTCTGTTGGCAAGAAACAGCCCTGAAATTCATCCACAAACTGTGTTATCACCCTCATCTTCTTACTGGTCCGAAGATTGGATGGCAACCTATTGCTACTATCAATTACTCCCACAGATCAAATGTCTGAGTCACTTCAAGTCCCAGAGGATCAATCTACCACAGACCACATCTAACCTGCTGGCTTTTCAAGGCAGATCTTACCTGTGGAGGCAAGGTAGAAGGTAAAACTCAATTCACAGTTGGAAATCTCTGGAGCTGCTGCTACACCATGTGCTGTATTTTCCCGGGTAGCGTTCACATACGTAACCTGCAGCAGCCATGAACACGCAGCTCCTCTGTACGTAGCTCCAACTACACGAGGACATCACACAGTCTATTTGCACAGCCCGTTAGCTGCATAACTGGTCTTTTGTACACAAAATCTCTGATTCAGCAAGTTCTTTAATCATGTGTCCCACTTTAAGCACGACTCTGAAAATCGGGTCTTATGTCACGTATCTCTGAAAAATCAATTTTTGTCACAATTCATGGCTTTTTCTGGCATCTGAGCTCTCTTGCTGGATTTGTCTAAAATTCTGTGCCTGAAGCAGAACATCAAGGAAACATACAAGTTCTTATAAATGATTATGTTTGTCAAACGGTTATCTTTCTATGGCTTAAAGTGACATTATCACTGTTTTCCATTTTTTCTGCATTATTACCCCACAAGAAAGGACTACCCCTGTAAAGTACAAAAATATGCTCCTAAAACTACCCATGGTTTGAGGGTTTTTTCCTCTTTTGGTTAACAAGAATTAAACAGGACATCAGAAAAAGCCACATTTGACACCATCTATTTACTCCTATGTCTTCCTTTAAGCTCCATAAATTGTACAGGCGTAACATTCAGCTTCACAAGTTTGTTTGCAAATCACAAACACCCTAAATTGGCATGATCCCACAAAGCCTACCACGCACCACATCCAAACACATGGCAAGCAATTTGCCCAAATAACAATTTTATATCTAACTCATGTGCACAGATCAAGATTAGTGATTCAGTGGTGCCTGCTGAAAAATGGGGAAAATTACCTGCTTTACCAAAATCTAGAAGTTTTCCTAGGCATTTAGAGACAATATTTTTTGGCTGGAGTTATCTAAACTGCATCTTGCCCTCCCTACTCCAAGTAATGTGCATGACAGACTTCACTGCTGGCTTCCACAGGGATGATTGATTGTATTTGGATATCAGAGAGCGTGTTCCTGGGTCTCAGGAAGTTCGTGAAGGCAGACAGCACGTAGCTCCCCGGGGACTCGCAGAGGATGTATATGCCAGTTATGATAGAAAGAAACCATGACCTCTCTTTTTGTCTTCAGAAATTTTACAGCTCTGTCCACAGAAAGGCAATTTGGGAATCAAATAACCTTTGTGTTTTCTAGGTTGCAGTCTGGATAGGCAGAGAAGGAGGAAACCGCTGTCAATAAATGCAAAGCTAAAAATAGGAAGACCAAAATCCTCAGCAGGGTTCTAGAAAACTCCTTAAGGTGGAAGTAAGAGTTATTTATGAGCTTGGGAGTTGAGGGGAGAAAGAGGTCAGTAGAAGACATTGCATTATTTACATAGTTTGGGCTCCAGAAATTACTTTCTTGTGCACACAGCATCATCAGGAGGTGCTTCTGCTCAAGTCCTGGGTCCCAGCTACTTTTTGTGCCAACACCTCGTGCCATGCCAGGACGCAGGTTTCTGGGCATCCCTGGGATGTAAGAGGGACAGGACTCATGAGCTGCAACTCCAGTTTAGAGAGCAGAGATTCTTACTTGTGGATATGTGTTTTGCAAAAGCACTTTTGGAGCCTGAAAGCAGGTCAAGCTGCCTCCACAGGTATGGTCCTAACTGGTAGGTAGTTTGATGGAATTCTAGACAGATGCAAGCCTGGGGTGGAGTCACCTTCTCCAAACTGAATTGCAAAGGACCGAGTTTGCTAAGTTTGTTACCTAGGATGTATCCAGACATTTCCACAATGGAAGGCGAGCTCTGAGGATTGGTACTGACTTAGGCCATGTACCATTAGGCAAATAGCCCAGTGCAACAGGATCAGATGCTGGAAACTTGATGTTTACATGAGACACATTGGTCTCATTCTGGTCTCATCCCATTAGCACACCAGATGTATCCCTAGGGAACACCTTTTCATTGAGTTTTATCAGCAAGAGATCCAGCTGATGCCTCTGACACTACTCTGTGATGTGAACTCCAGCATGGGAAGTGGAGATGCCTAGGGGATGCATTTCAGAAACATTTTCCAGTGCAAACAAAAACCCTGTTGCAGACACATCCCTAGATTAATAATTTTTGTACACCTGAAGTAGCTACCATGGTACCTATCCCTCAGTCTGAGAAGTCCATTGAAAATGTGAGGTCTGAGACAAAACCAAGAAGACTGACCTCATTTACACTTCTAAAATTTGAAAAATGTATAGGTTTTCCCCTCAGATTTTCAAAGGAAATAGAGGGAATATTTCTTTCACAAGAGATTGCACACTTTTTTTTTCCTATCTTTACTCTTAAAGGCAATAAAATACTTGGCTATTGACCGTCATGGACAAATTCTGCATTGTAACAACTGTTACAATTTTATTTAATGAGAAGTCTTGGACAAGCTAAATAACAGATGGATATTCCAGCCTAATGTAATGTAATAGAATATAAATGACCAGCAAGTGTGTGTATTTAAATATCTCCTCTTGGGCATATTTTTAATTGGCTATTTACATTAATTCTGAGTTAAATTGCTAGTGAATTTCATGAGGAATTTAATCTAGTTTGCCATATATGAGAAAGAAGGACAGCAATTATGCTGGAGGTGTGCCCCGGTGGTTCGAGTGGACTTGGCTGTGGAAGGACACCTCTGAAAAGTTGTCTGTGCAGAGGAACATCAGAAGGAAACACTGGGACAGTCAGCTCCTGGATGAAATAAGTGACAGCAGCCCACGGAGAAGCACTAATGCTTCAGAGGCCTGATTTACTCCTTCCCACACAGAACAATTGCACTGGCACAAGTGCAGGACAGTGAAGGGCAGCGTGGAGGTGGGAAAGTGCACCCGGGGCCGTGATCACTTAAATGGGCTTTGCTGCATGAGGGAATGAGTGAGATAAGGAGCAATGAGGTGGAAATGTCTCTTGCTGAGGCTGAAGCTGGAAAAGCAGCGGCAGTCCTTCAGCAGCTAATTTAACAGTCATATTGCATATCAAAGGGACCCACTGACTTTTGGAGTGCACAGAATAAATAATTGATACCTCACCAGGGGAACTATCACGTCTCAGCCGTCAAGCTGATGGGAATTAGCCTCATTGGAGGGGATGTTTGCAAGGCCAGACCATAGGCAATACTGCTGATAAGCAATTTGGCTGTGACATAATGCAGAAGTTAACAACGTGTCAGTATTTTGTTACACCATTTTACTCTATGCTCTTCATTAAACCCTTCCAGTGTATGAAAAGTCATTTCTTTCCAGTCACCGCTGCAGTTGTTGGAGCCCTCTGACCCCAGCAGCCTGGTCACAAGGGTGTCATGACATTCCTGCTAGAACAAAACAGCTCTCTGAAAAGCGCGTAGACAAGAAAGACACTGCACAGGCCATTTCCACTGTGAAGCTTCTTGGCTGTTTCTGCATTTGGGAATGAAAATACTAAAATTATTTTTTAAAATAAAGGCTCAGGGTCAGGATCCTGCCAACAGCACCTCACAAACAGGATGGTTCAGCATCACCCACCGGTTTGTACATAAGGACGTGCCTTTGGATGGGTAAAACCGGCTGTAAAGCCATCAGCAGGAAAGCCTGTAACCAGAGGTTTCATTTGTATTGGCCTGGGCACTAACACTTTGCCAAGAGAAAATCCCATTGCAGACCACTTGGTCAGAGTCAGTGCCTCACCAGTAGACTTAAAGTCTAGATGAGGGATGTGAAAATAATCTGGGAGTACAACAAACACTGCAGGGAATAGCTGAGAACTGGGAAGGCAGTGAGCTAGGCTACTCTATGAAATGGCTGTGTGTCTTGGTCTGGTTCTTCACTCCCATGCTCTGGATCCATCTGCAGGCACCTAAAATTTAGAAGAGAGATTTTGCCAGACACCTGAGTCAGCAGAAAATCAGACTCTGGTAGAAGTAAATCCACCTCCCATCTTTATCAGATCTCTCTGAAACAGGAAAAGGAGACATAACAAAGTTTTTATTTCTCAGGGACAGGCTATTAGACCTGAGAGCTCCCGAGTATCACAGTGATGACTGCTGAGACCTTTTAGGGACACAGAACAAAAGTACCCTCTAACACCATGTCAGGGGGCTGAAGATTGTAGCACCTCTCACTCACATCTCAGCAGTGCAAGCCCTTGGAACACAGTGTACTGCTGCAGCCAGCTCCCAGCTCCGGCCCCAGCCTGCAGCTGCTCCTTGACAAAAACAGCCCAGGTCACTGGTTCCACCTGGGACTGGACAAGAGCGTGCCCCACAGCCCGGCTCTGCATGCCATGCATGCCTCAAGCCCCCTGCAATCAACGGGGGGGAAGCTGCGGGGGAAACGGGTCAAGCCTGTCCCATTAAGTGCTAATGAACAAGCTGGCAAGAGAGGGGGTTGTTTTTTTGGCTTCCTCCTGAGAGGGAGCCTAATGTAACTAAAGACGAAGACAAAGGTGAGCAGGTCATTCCTGCTTTCGGTGGCCTCAGGTCACAGCTCTTTCCACTGGCACTGGGTCACAGCCTTGTGCTGACCAAGGAGCTGGGTGAAGCTGCTGCACTTGCCCAATGCCAATCAGGAATGGGGCAGGGAAAGGCCATGAACTCGTTCATGTTGTCCCCAGAAGACAGGATGTGCTGTGCTGCACATCACCTTCAGAAATATTTTAGCTCTGCCTTAAGCTTTGCGGGCCTTAAGCACCCTTAAGGAGGCTGATATTTTAGAAACACGGAGGTCTTCTTAAAAAATGGTACTATGGCTGGAATCTGGTATGTTCCATGAGACTTAAATCCACGGAAATCACCACTTTGCAGTGTACTGTACTGCACTGCTTTCAAAATCCTGAAGCTAAGGTCAGAGGTGGTAGCAGTGATGCAGATTACCTGACATTACGTTGTAATAAAAAGAATGATTAGGAAACTGTCACCTTATTAATGAGCAAGACCATTTTACCAAAGTTTCTGGGACCCTAAAAGCCATCAGAGAATATATTCTCCCCAAACCTCTCTGTATTTACCTCTGTACAGGTGAAGAACTAAATAAAAATGAGCCCTGGGAAATAAAGTGACTTACTCAAAGTCATACAAAAGACCCACTGCCTTGCTTTTGGCATTCAGGCCAGGTACACATGTTGGGAGCAGTCTCACTCCACATTCCTTCTCTTTTCTGAGATTAATACTCCCAAGGGCTGAGCTCTCTGGAGGTGCTTGTGTCTTCCCTTTTATGGCAGAGGGAGCCTCATCTGAGTACATGGGAGGCACTGGAGACAGTTCACCCTCTTCAGAGACACTGTCCAATACCTTTATAATGATATTAATCGCCATTCCCAACTGTGTTATTCAGTCTTGGATCAGGATTTAGCATGCTTGCATTTCATAATCTGCTTCTGAATTCTAAAATAATCCACCACAACCACTGTAGGAGACTCTCCAAATTAAAATGCTGTTTAACAGGAAAATGAAGTTCTAGAAATGTATTGCAAAATTAGAATTACCCATAAAATAAAATAATTTTGATGTGACATATCTGGCTGTAAATTTGCCTTGCAACAGAAATATTCATAATTACAGTCATTTGCAGCTCAGCCTCTTGCTGTAGTTATATGATCCTGTAATTGCTGACTTGTCTGCAGAGCGCTGGTTGTGCTAGCTAAACCAGTTTGCTGCTTTAAAGGAACAGACCCTGAGCCAGCTCCAGTGCGTCCTGAAGCCATGGAAAACTTCCTAGAGACTACAGCGAGTGGTGGGCTGGGCCTTCAGCTGGAAGGGAGGATATTCACTCTCCTGCAGAACTGCTTCAGTAACATTTGTTCAGAAATGTGGAATACTGGGATGGAGACAGGTATTGGTTAAAATTGTGTAAAGCAACCTCTGCTGTAAATCACTGCATCTTAACTGAGCAGTTCTGGGTTTATGCCAACACAAATGGAAAACACTCTGGTCAACATTATGGATAAAACTTCGGCTTGTAGTTAGGATACCAAGCTGTTGATTTCCTCAAATTCAGGAATGAATGTTCACTTTCTAGGAGCCACAATGAGGTGAGGTGTAATTCAATAAATACTACTTCCAGATTAAATAAGCATGTGTCCCCAAAAACATTGAGTATTTGAGCTTGACTGCAATTAATGACCTTGACAAGATAGTCTGTTTCTGCTGATTACATAAGAAATGGCATAACCCATGGAGGTATCTTCTTATTAACACCAGTAAGCAAAGAACTTGCATAGGAAAGGAGAGCTTGAGGTTCAGGTCCTTGATCCCAGTGCAGTATCTGCATTTAATTTTGGGTAAAGCAAAAAAAGAGTCCTAACATTCTCTGCTCCTAAACCCTGAGCCTTTAAAGATGCTCTCAGCTAGTTCTACTGTCTTACTTCCATGAACCTGTGTCTCAGGGAGGTTTATATTCAGCAAGAACAGAGACTGGAGCACCTGTGGAACTGGGTTTTCTCCTGGGACATTGTGGGCTTGGACTCCTCTAGGTTGAGGTCCAAAGGGATTTTCCATCTCCTAAGAAAGCCTTCTTAGAACCAAGGTGTCAGAGACAAGATGTGCTGTATGGTCAGACAGTATGTAATGCTGGTGGGACCAATAAATAACAGATAGGTTTTTGTTTTGTTTATTTTTTTTNTTTTTTTTTTTTTTTTTTTTAATAATGACTACTACTACTACTGCTATTTAAGCTACCTTTCTTCTGGTCTGTAAAATTATTGTTACACTCCATCTCATATTTTATGACACTAGAAAAGGAGGAACTTGCAAGACATAGGTTTTGATACTTTGGCCAATGTTGTAGACATGCCTGTTTAATCAAATTTATTGACCACAGTGTTTGAACAACTCCTCTATTATCTAGTGTGTGTCAGCAATGATCACCCACCTATGAAGCACTTATTGAAGCCAACAGCATGAGGTTTCTTCAAAAAAATTCTGTGCCCAAGGTTGGCCAAATACCAACCTAATTCAGCTAAGAGATATGCACTAAGAACTTTCTGCTGTGCCTGGGGAAGAAGCAATTAAAAAGCTACTTTACCCAAAAGCTCAGGAGAGTCCTGTGACAGTGCCTGTTAGCAGCCTGAGCCTTGCTGCTGATGGGACGTCTGCTTGGAAAAGCCTCATGCATCCAGGCTCACACATTATAGCATTTCATTATGCTCACTGTAACTTAATACCTCCCACAGCAAGCAGGCCCCTGGCACACAAAAATGCAACCAGCTCGTGTGGACACTCATTGCTGTGAGGAACCCTGAGTGGTGTGCCACAGTATTTTATACTACAGGTTTTCTGGCAGTTGGTTATAAATACTGGTATTATTTGAGAAATAAAATATGGCTATTCAGCTTGTGTAAATTCTCTCAAAAGACTATTTCAGTATGTGATCTCTGGAAGGAGAGTTCAGATGCATGTAGTGCTCCTTTTCCTTTTTCCCTGGGCTAAGCAGGGAAGCTGCTAGTCAGGCTTTGCCCAATAAGCTTAAGAAGTTTGTTCCTTCTTCTGGCCTCGTACCATCAGGCTTATCTTATCACTTGTGTTTACCTTGGTTTCTGTCACTGTAGTTTGAGCAACGCTGTACATTGCTGACCTTCCTGAGTAGGAAGGAGTCTGACTTCAGAAGCCAACAGCTTCTGACCTGAAATATGGGATTCTTCATGCACTGGAATGCATCCTCTTCCTCTGAAATCTGTATCTGGAGCTGCTTGTCCTTCTCTCCTCTCATCCCTAGAGAGCCCTCACTTCCTCCTCACCAGTTTTGCTGGTCAAGTCTGGGATGCTGCAGGTGAGAAGGAGAAAGATGAGGTGAGATTGTGGTTGCTGCCATGCAGTCAGCAAAGGGAGCTGCAGGGACAACTGCTGCTGCTGGGGGGGCCAGCTCCATCCTGTCCAGTCTGTCCTCTGCAACCCAGTGGCAGCTGCACCACTGCAGCACGAGTCTACAGCAGGCACTGTGCCACTCTCCTTTTAACAAACAGGCCAAGGGGAAGGGACCTGCAAGCCACCTTCAACCTGCAGGCCCAAGAGCAAATGATTGTCCAATGTATCTTCTGGAAGTAATGGCTTGCAGTACAGGAATATAAAGATCCAGAGTGTTCTTGCAAGCTGCAGTGAGCAAAATCACCCCACCCTCCTTGCTGCATGCACATCATCCCAAAATAAATGTTGATGCCATCAGTAACCAGAGCACTGTGCCAGCTAATGGACTAGCAGCAAGAGAAGCACTGCCACCACCTCAACAGACATACCTGTTGAAGTAAAACTTGATTCAGCTCTGCTCCTATTCTCAATTTTTTTTTTTTTTTGTTTTGAGGTGGCAGAAACATAAGTACTTCTTTCTGGATGGTTCTTCCATCCTCTACCCCATGTCTTTTTTATTTTTTAACACATACCTCTCTGCAGTTTCCGATTGCAAGTACCTTCCTCCCACCTAAACAGCTGACAGTACTGATTCCTGGTGTCTAATATAGTGGTTCCTGTACAGGGAGACACTGGTGCCTACAGCAGTGCAGCCAGAGTACACAGACAAGCTCTGCAATGGATCCCCTGCTGACCTTCAGCACATGATACCAAGGATCCGTCTTCTCAGCAGTTTTCTTGGCCGTGTTCCAAATTCTGGATCAATTTTATGCTATCATTTTATATAATCTATTTTTCCCCTCTCTCTAAAAAAAAAAAAAAAAAGCCATAACAAGAGGGTTGTTACATCAGTAAGAAAAGCAGTAAAAACATTGACATTATGGAGACTTCTGCCCTGGGCTGTATGTTTTGTAAAGCACTTTTTCAGTCAGTGCCAGGCTGGGATTATGAAGTGTGATAACCAGATGCAGATAATCTGCATGTACAAAGCTGAATAGCTGGAGAGTGCAAATGGCATTGATTTTTGTCATACTTAATGAAAGTTATTATTCTGACCTTAGCACTTCCTTAAATTTCAAAGTAGTGTGTGGTGTTTTATCTCAATGGCTTCCTGGCCCCATATTGCTTCTGTTCAAGACAACAGAAATTTTATCAGTGATTTCAAAGCTCAGGCCAATGGTATCAATACCAATTGCACCATAAGGCAATTCTCTTGGAAAAATTACCTGAGCAGGACTTCCCTGAACAGGAAGAACCAGAGCACGTGTAATGGCACCAAATATTTGCCATATGACTTCACGTGGATCTGCATGTCCGTCATAGTTTTCACTGCTAATGTGGCAGCAAGTAGATGCTCAGCCGGGCTCATTTTCAGGTGTCTGTTTCCTCTAGATTGAAGCCAAAGTCCAGATCTGTTGGCAGGGACTCTGTAAAATGTCAGTAAAGCTTATGCTTCTGTGGCCAAAGGTAAATTGCGTCATTCTTTTTAATGAAGTGTTCCTTAATTGCCTTTATTCCTTTGAATAGCACATTTAATAAATATAATAAATATTTTATAAAAAGATTACAGAAAAGGAGAGTTGCCAATATAATTATATAATCTTTCAAATCCCAAACCTGAAATTGCCTTTTGCTTGCTGTTCTGCAGCACATCTTTTCTTTGTGTCCTCTATAGCTGACAGAATAGTATTTGTTTAAAAAAATATGTGACAGAAAACACCATGAGGAAAAAATGTATTGTGAAATCTCAGCCAACCCGCAGGAAGGCTCAAGCCAGGACTGTCAACGCACACAATCCCAATTCAATGTCTGCTCTTTGCAGAAGAAGAAGGCAGTGCAGAACTAAGCAAGAATTAATTAGAAGACTGAAAAGGAAGAACAGAGCAAATTTTATTTCTTTCTAATCCCAACGCAAACATGGTTGGCAAATACCTGTCTACTGTATAAGGATATAGTTTCACTTTGTAATTCCTACCTAGTGAAAGCTAAAAACTAGCTCACAGTGAAGTTATCTTTTTTCTGAAAGCCCAAATAAAACTCCTACTGATTTCAGTAGAGCTAGGCTTTTGTTTGATAAGCTTATCTTCTGCTATATCAGCACTCTAAGAAACCGATATTAGGTTTTGGAGTTTTTTCAAATCCTGCATTTCTTGGTCTGTGTAGTTCAAGTAGTTAATCATAAACACTGTAAACATACAATGTGATGCTACATATTTCTCAGAGTTGTGGGATGTCATTTTACTGCTTGCCCCTCACAGACACACACAAGATAAACCAGACAAAAGGCTTCCATGTACCTCTCCCCAGTGTAAAACAAGACCAGCTCTTAAACTGACTTTTCTGATTGGAGATGGATCTTGGGATTGATGAACGGCTCAGGGCTTGAAGGTACCCACAGGCTCTGCCTAAAAATACCTCTTTTTCCTATGCCTTGGTTCCACAAGAGAAAAAAACTTTGTGCCACACCCCAACAGATTCATTCACATCCGTTTTAGATGCTTTGGACACTCTCCAAATAAAAGTAGTTTTGCTATTGCTAAGGAAAAGTTTTCACCTTTGATTATGAACTGGAAACATTGCTAGGGATGTAAAGCATTTTAAAAAACCCAACAAAAACCCAACCAGGAACTTAAAGTGGATTTGATAGCTGCCTATGCCCAAGCTGTCACTTAAACTTTCTTTGAAGCATGATGTTAACCACAGGAGTCCAGGCTAGAACTGATGAGCAGCTGGTTTCTGAGACACTGTTCTGTTAGGAATCCCAATCTTCCCAGATTGCTATTGCACGCCACAGTATCAGGGTCTCACTGTGTGCCAGCAAACTGTAGAGTTCACAGGACTCTTTCTTCTACTAAGCTACTAAGAGAACTATATTTGCAAGCATTTAAAGATATTTTAAAAATGGTCTGGATGCAGGATGTACAGCCAGTGCCAGGCTTATCTTCCAGAATGAGACTGCCCCTCCCAGATGGCATGACTTGCACGAAGAACTTCCTATAGTGTCATAGCAATGTACACATTGCTTATCACACAGAGAATTACATTCAGAGCCTTTTGACAGCCTCTGGGGTTGTGAGTGACTAGGACCGGCTTTCCACAGGGACGTTACGGTTTTAGGGCAGGTGTGGGGCTTGGAGTGTCACCTCCCCACCTACCTTACGTCAGCACTATAAAATCATCATTATAAAATCATCATTATGTATGCTATTGCATTAGTAATGGCTACAGAACCTCCCTCTGAAGCTGCTGCTGTGCAGGGTGGCAAGCTGGTCTGCAGCAGGACTAGGAGAGCCAGGCTCCCTGCAGCTCTGTGTCTGTGAAACTCAGGAGAGTTGTGGTTACAGGGCTTTAATGCAATAGAGCTTCTCTCTGTTTCTTACACACTTCTCTCCATCCTCATGTCGTATCAGGAGTAAAAGTCACACTACAACCTTTCTCTTCTACTTCATTAAGCTTGTGCAGACTAAAGGTGTTTGGGGCCTCTATCTTTTTACCAAATACATTAAAATTCCCACATTGTTCAGAAATATATATAATTGCTGGAGTTTGGAGGAAACAAATGGGGAAAATATGCACTCAAAGATATTTTGAATCTTTTGGAAAGTAGGTTAAAAAAATACTACATGAGATGTAGGGCTTTCACTTTCTACCATGCTGCTCAACAAGATGAGTAAAATGGTCACAGCACATTATTTATAGAAACAGTGCTAGGGCAGTGCTCCTGGACGTCCTGCTGGCAGGGGCCCTTCTGCTCTGTAGAACAAGCCTTTCATGAGAAGTATGCTGGTCATCATCGCTGCCCTGCAGTAACCTTTCTAGACACTGGGCACGCCAGAAACCAGAGGCACAGGTTTAAGTGCCATGTCTGTGGCACGTTGTGACCAAAACCTGGGTACAGTTAAAGTCACCTTATTAGTTCCCTGAAGGTATTCAAGTGCTTTTCTGAAAGATGGGGGTTTGTGCAAGGCAGAATGGAGTACTGCTGGGATACAGAACCACAGAATGGTTTGGGTTGGAAGGAACCCTAAAGACCATGCAGTTCCAACCCTGCTGCTGTGGGCAGGGACACCTTCCACTAGACCAGGTTGCTCAAAGCTCCATCTAGCCCAGCCTTGAACACTTCCAGGGATGGGGCATCCACAGCTTCTCTGGGCAACCTGTGCCACTGCCTCACTACTCTCACAGTAAATAAATTCTTCCTAATATCCAATCTAAACCTACACTTCCTCTGCCTTAGCTCCTTCTGTTTCTTTAGATCAGCTGAGGCAGTGGCTCTAAGATTTTTGGCATTCCTGAAAAACTGAATATCCTTGGATTTGTTGTCCACGCCCATTGTTTATGCTGTCTTTTCTACTAATTTATCAGGTGAGCAGGTAGTCTGCATAGAGTCTACTGCCTTTGAACAAGCAGAATCCCTTTCACAAAACAGAATAGGAGCTGGTTTTGGGTTTTTAAAATTTATTTATTTCATAAATATGCCCTTCTTTTTTTGTCCGGCAGCAATTTATGCTGCTGATTATGTGACTTTCTAACAAATCCCTTGCTTAAAGCATATAGAAGGGAATAATAATAGAGTGGAGAACTCTGAGTCCTGTAAGACTTGTGGAAATCACTGCCAAAGTAGGTCAATGTGTTCGCACATCAGTTTTAGCAGAACTGCTGGAAGATTCCTGAGAGAGGTAGAAATCTGAAACTGCTTTATTTGTTACTGGCTTTGCAATCTGCTTAGACTTACTTTGAAAAGTTGTTAAAAATATACTGAAACAATTTTTATGGAAACGGGGACAATAGCCGTCATGTTGAGAAAAGAAGCAACATGTTCATATCATTATGCAAAGCTCTAAATGAATCCTTCAGTAGGCTCCAAACTTTTCTGATTTAATCCCAGATATTTCTCATACTTGTTATAATTTTTAGCCTTAAGAATGAACAAATTGTGAGGACTTTCAAAAACCTATGGCAACAGTCATCATCTTAGAAAAATAGTTTACCTGGGATTTCCTCAAATAGCAGGAGAACAAATAGAACACTTCTGGGAAGTTTAGTGAAATATGTGCCAACTCAAATCCTGGTCTGCATCTGGAAGCCATAGCACTTTCTGCATCCTAAATATGCATATGACTGGATGTACAGGTTTTGATAAAATATTATTATATTAATAGACTATGAAAATTCTTTGGTGCCCTTACACCTTTCTCTCAAACCAATATGTTTTCTGCAAAGATTCCCAAATTTTCTTCCCCTTTCTCAGTCTCCGGTAGCTAAATTTAATTCCTGTTTTTTCAACTTCGCTAAACAGCAACAACTGGTAGCCAATTATCATTTTTGAGCTGTGTTTTCAGCCAAAGAGCTGGATTTAGGCTCTGAAATGTAAAAACACAACCAGGGCATTTGTATCACATGCAATTGCCAGCCTTTCCTAAAAATAGCTGGGTCAGGGGAGCACCTGTGTTTTTTGCCTCCCAGCATTTGATGGATAGCTTTGCTGGCATCTCTGCAATAGACGCTACACTAAATTCAAAAGAGAGGCTTAGTCAGTTCTAAGTAATGGAAAGTGTCCAAATTCTCTTTGGCTTTGATTCTAACAGGGAAAGACATCATTTTCTCGTCTCCTTCCAGATTAAACTCCATTCCATTTTCTGCTGCCCTCAATGTGCACTCCTGAAAATCCCACAGATGTATTAACATTCAGTCAATGAAATATTTCTAGCAGCTAGACTACTACAATGTTTAGGTTCTTCTACAGTTGCAAGGCCTTGATTTTAGCTTGCCCTTACAGTGCATAAATTGCCTTTAGTTTTGACAGCCCTGAACAATACCATCTTGACAGCCTGTAATGTCTTGTACTCTTGCTACTATACCACCCTGTCTTTAAGGCTGCCATTTTGATCTTCTGTTGATTGCTGATAAGAGAGAAGAAATTCATAATCACCATCCAAATCATGAAGAACTGGGATTTTCACAAATCCTGGTGGAAATCCATGAGGAAACTTTTCTTTTTCAGTGCAGGTTGTTTGGAAATTCCTCAGAATACGAGTGAAAAAAAAAGTGCAAATGTTTTCTCTTTCCCATGTGCAGGATAAATAAACCACCCCCAGCTGGCAGAGTATCTACAATTCCACATTCCAGCATTGGGGAAGCAGGATGGAGGGAGGGATAGTATATCAAGGGAAGCATGAGCAGCAGGTTCAGGCTGTGAATGTAAACTATACCTATGGAAAAGATGAGATGTAACCTGCTAACGTTGACCTCTTAAACCCTCCCCTTGAAGATTTCACACTACAGAAAGTAAAAGCTATTTTCTTGCTGCTCACTGCCTTTGGTTCAGCTGCTTGCAGACTTAGCAGGATTTGCTACCCAAGTTTATAGTAGGTCATGCTTTCAAAGTTTTCTTTGAAACTTTGAAGAGCAGGAGGTAGTACTTCAGACTGGAAATTAACAGCAACAGCACACAAGTTCCAGACTGTGCCAAGTGCTGGCACTGTCTGACACACTGCAGTGTCCTTGACCCAACGTTGTATGAGCCACCTCACATATGCTAACACGTGCACTAGCTCAGGGCAAGCTCACCAGCCAAGAATACACCCTATTCCTCAAGTGGCTTCTGCTACCCGTGTCAAGCTTCGGCTTACCACACTGATGGAGACCCCAAGATGGCTTCATGGTAGCTCAGGCACACGTCTGCACACCCACAGTCACAGATTCCTTGCTAAGCAGAGTAGTCAAATGTGTTCAAAAAGTGTGTGTCAATTCTCAGCGGCCTTTTCCCACATAAAATTCATTTCAACTGAAGTAATTTCAGGGGTCTGAGTGAATGTAGAGCTCCAAAAGGGCAGGTTCCCAGGTTACAGCCTACTTAACCTAAGCTCCATCGAAACCACCAAGACTGGTGACAGAGCACACAGACTGGTCAATCTGGTGCACACTCAGAGCACACTCCACCAGATTGACCAGTCTGTGTTTGGCCATGACATCTTGAGCCCGATTTCCTTAGGAAAGGTTTGTGATTGCAGCCTTCACACAAGGACATGTAGATGCATAAATGTGTGTGTACATTTGCATGTCTATGAATTCCCCTTCTCATCACTGTCCATCACCCACTAGTAATGCTGAAGCTCTCAGTCACTTCTGGCCAAATCTGACAGCAGAGCAGAGATTTCTAACATGCTTATTTTCTATGGGTCTGTACAAACAGGCAGTAAGCTAACGGATAAAAGCTCTGTTAGTGTATTTAGTCCAAAGGAAAAGGTGTAAGTCTCATAGCATATGTCTATGTCCCTACATTAAATTTTCCAGGACCATTTTCTGCTGTTAAAGGCATCAGGCTATGAACAGCACATGCCACATACTACTAAACCTATCACACACCTGCCCTCCAAAACAACCACTACTACTAGGCCAGCTACTTGATGGAAATGGCGTTGGCCAAAGCTCAGTCTCACACTTTACTCTGGATCCATTTGGGAGACCATTACAGACACAGAGCAGCACCATGCCAAGCCCCAGTACAGAGCATTGAATTTGAGTGGCCAGAACTGTTTCCTGGGACTGTTTGATTTAGTACAGCCACTGGCAGAGAAACTCAAAAGGGAAGGGCTTAAGAATGTTCCATCCAAAAAAAAAAGCTTGGATCAAGGTCACTACCATGTTAGACAATGGAGAGTCCAAGTATAGGATTCTCCAGGAAACAGGCCTCATTAAATCTGTTTCTGACAGAATGACTTGTTTAGCTGATGGCACCTTATTTAAAACACATTCCCACCAGCATACCCATTTCAGATATGATACAGCAACTCTCAGCCCTGGATGCCAGATGCATGAGTCCTTTTTTTAGCATTCATTTAGCTGTTCAGATGTTGTTCTCCAGTTTGTTTGTAGTAGCTGCCACCATGATTGTTTTTTTTAAGACACTGTAATTATGTGCACCTTTATAGCTTAACATGTGACTTGGATGATTTACCCTTATTTGCTATCAGTACAGGCAACTGAGAATTCAGACCGTGACCTCCATGGCTAAAGCATGAAGATGTTAAAATCTTAGAGTATGAAGTCTGCTAACCAGCAGCTGCAAAGTCTCATCTTCCACAGCACAGAGAGACAGAGGACAAATACCGAGTAGCTGCACATTGGATATCTGAAGAACACCCTCCTGCAAGCATAAACAGCTGAAAATTGTAGCAGTGCTGAGAAGATTTAAGACTTGGAGGAGCTGGAAACTTGAAAGCCCATGAGGACTCTGAAAATTGCAAGCTGTAGGCTCCACCTCTTGGGTACCAAAGAATGAAATCTCGCATTCCTGCTGCAGTTTTATTAACATCTGTTTGTATTTCAGTGGCACCTAGCGACCCAAATCCAAGACTAAGCCAACCAACTGAAAAATGAATACACATACACCATGAGTCCGTGATGTGCATACACATGAAGAGAAAGACTCCAGAGAAGGAAACTCTTTTTGCATGCATCTTTCTTTGTCATAAATGCATTTGTTCCATGAATAACAGCAATAACAATGCTTGTTTTCCTACAGACTTTTGCCCAGCTACAGAGCAGGCCCCCATCCTTTCCAACTCATCAACATTTTTCTCCTCACCAGAACATTGCCCCTCTTTAAGCTCTTTTTGTGGCCAGAGAGGGCTGTGTGGTGGCTGGCCAGACCTTGCGGGCTGAACCTCGGTGCTGTGGCCACTGCCGCCCCAAATGGCACTGGGGTGGTTGCCTGTTGCTCCCTGGAGCCTGCATCACGACCTTGTCCTTTCCCAGGTTGTAAAAGTGCAGGAACTTTAGTGCTAGCATACCTTTGGGATCTCTATTCCTGTCTGAAATCAATGAACAGGTTCAGAGTTATTAAAGAGGGGCTGACAGACAAGCAGACAGACAGCCAGGCAGAACAGTTGTGTAAGCTTTGTTTCCTTAGGAAAGCAGGCTAAAAAAAGAAACAAAATGCAGTATTCACTCATCATTGTCTACAAAAACACTGAAATCAGCTATTTAACACTTTGCAGTGAGCATAATGGCTCAGCAGAGTTATTTATTCTGCTTGAAAAACCTGTTTCTAGGCCTCAGAGGATTAGTTGAGAAGCAGCATAACCTCTGTGTGACCCGACCCGAGAAGAAGCTGGTCTAACTGGAAGCCTGAAAGCAGTATTTTGGAAGTGGTGGCAGCTATGTGTAGCTGTGCTAGGACTGAAGCTAAGGGGAAGTTTTGCAGAGAGAGAAAATACTCTAAGCATTAGAAAGGAGAAAGAATTCAGAAAGTAAGTGAAAAGTAGGATAGAAGACAAACAAAGAAAAAACCCCAGAATCAACACCTTAACAAATGCATTTAATTGTGCTAAGAAACATGGTATATTATTTAAATTATAGGTTAAAGGTGTGTTAGGATAGTTGTTAGAAGTTGTACAGCGAAGAAATTTGTACAATACAGATTTGCTGTTCTTAAACACTTTTTAAATCAGCATGAAGCATCACTGCCTCCAAACGCAGGGGATGCCAGAGCAAAGCAAAAACGGCAACATCAGCAACATGAAGCCAGGGCTGAAGCCACAAATCTGCTTTTATCTACCTGCCAGTGTTAGGTTTGGGAGGCCATGTTCACCGGGACTGTCGAGAGATGTCCAGTCTGGGGAGAAGGAGGACAAGAAACACGGGAAGAAGCTCTCAGCTGAACAGGCCAGGCCAAACTGAACCCAGAGCACCCTTGGCTAACCCCATCCGACAGCAGAAGGAGGTAGGAGTGTCAATTAGCAGACAATGAGAGCACCACCAAGCCTCAGTTAGGAAACATTATACATATAAAATAATGCAATGCATATTTTCAGATATAAAACCACAGATACAAATATTTACATATGTATGCACATATTTATATACGTGCATAGATTTATCTGTGAAAGAATGTGATTTTATTCCCCAGCATAATGTTAAAGAATAAAATCAGATTCTTTCCTGCTCTGCATAATCACTTGTCACTTTAATCCTAATATCAGGTAAGACCCTTCAATTATTGGTTGTTGTCCTTTGCCAAATAAGAGTATTGTATATATTAATGGTAGGAATAATCTTACAGATTATATGAACCCTTTCTTGGTAAGCATAGGTTTACTCCATACAGGCAATTCTCTAGTCATTTATCTTAGCTAAATTTGAGTGTCACTGTAATTGATTTTCTACCACCTTCTCACAGGCTGTCTTTCACTGTTAGTGTACAATGTACCTTCCAAACTGCGTTTGTTCTGATGTTCAGTCTAAATATTCTTTTTTCTGATGCCATGGGCTCACATACCTCCCACCTTACCCTAGGTTCCTATTGATAGACACACGGAAGACATCTGGGCTCTCCTAGCAGTCAGTGGAGACAGCTCCAGAGCACGCAGAGCTTATAGGTGAATGTTCCTGCTCTCTATGAGCAATGTTACAGCGACACTTCTAATTCCAGTACCTCACTGAGGGTGAGCTGAATTTGGGTTTTGAAATACTACCCCTCCCCTTTAAATAGTCACAGATGATTATGTTGTGATTTAATGCCTCAGCCGGAGGACACTCAAAAACAAATACACATTATGACTGAAACGCCTGCTTTTTCCAACATCACTTTCTGCTGCACTTTTATGGGCTATTTCCTGTTCTCCAACATGCTTGTAGTACCACAATGTACAGGGCATACCAGCAACACCATCTTCACAAATGTCACCAAACATTAAAAATGTTACTTTGCATCCATTTTATATTCCAAAAGCAGATCTAATTTTGTGTTTACTAAGTGTGTGAACTAAGCAAGTATACTTCTGGAAATCCTAAGTCTGCATGTTATTTCCTGGACCTGTGTGATTGACATACCACGTCTCATCTTCATGTCTGTGAATTTCATTTGTATCCCATTAACTTCCTCCTCTCTGCACCAAGAAAAAAGTACCATCTCCTGCAGCCCACGCCAAGAAGGAGTTGTCAGAAGTCCTCTCACCAAGGATTCCCCTTTGACCATCCTCGCTAGGCTGCTGAGGAGGCACCTGTCAATTTGAGAGCAAGTGTTCTGCAAGTTTCTGAGCTTGATTTAGCATGCATGCTGACCAGGATTTGTCTTTTGCTTCCCACAGATGGTTTAAAAGAGACAACTGGGAGACACTGGGCAGGGGGTGTTTGCTGCAGGAAGCAATTCCCTCATTTACGGTGTCACCATATTTTGTCTCACGGGACAGACACACTGACATACTGCCCTTTATTCAAGCAGGATGGACTCCTTCATCAGCACAGTCTGAAGTGTGTTTTGACACTATTTTTGCCTTTCCTCATGTGTTATCTAAGAATTCATTCAGCAGTGAGATGTGGCAAATAACCCCAGTGGGTTTTAAACTCTCATCAGCGCTTCCATGCTGAAACTACTAAAAAAGGTATTAAGACTGAGCAGGAAGAAAGCAGTAGCAGCACGAATTTTTGTTTGATGCCCTATTTAAAATAGGGAATTTTTAATTTTCTTATGAACAACAGTTAAAATGCCTTAATAACAGGTAAAACTGGAAACAAGGTAATGTAGCTTGATCCTAAAGCCATTAAATACTGCATGCTGGGTTGGCTTTTAAGCTAAGACACAAAGCTCCATCAGACAAAATGTAAGCATCTTTCAAAAAAGTATTGGCAGCATAAGGAGTAACTTTATTCTTGATAAGGACTCAACAGTGTTACCAACTAAAGGTCAACAAAGTCCTGCAGCTCCATGAGGCCACACCTTAGCACATACCTCATCTTTTTGTCTTCTAAGCCTACAAATATTTACACATTTAATGTTAAGTTTTTAGGGGTTTAGTGACCAAAAGTTTATAGTCAAAGGGACTATTCACATGACTGAAGTTAAGCCTCTGACTATGTGTTTGAACTGTCAGGACTTTGCACATCTTTTGTTCTCATGAAAGTGATAAAGGCAAATTTTTTTTGTGTGCTTGAATTGGAAATCCTAAACCTGTTTCCCACTGAATTTTGTCACAAGGTTATTTTTAATATGACTTTCAAGACTTGTCAGTGTATGTGTGCAGAAGCAAAAGTGACACATACAGCATTTAAAATGCAGAGATAATCAGGAAAAATCTTAATGTAGGAAAACAAACCAAAGACTTCACAGATGTAGAAGAATTAAATTTACTCTTGTTGTGAATGAGTCTGTAAGTCCTTTAACAGAGCAAAATGGTAGCATTTCTGAATAACTTTTATTATTGGAGTTATCAGGAAACATACCAAGTGACTATTGATAAAAATTGTGTTTACTTCTGCTGTACTCATGACCAGTCTGTGCTTGCTTTCAGTAAGCGGTTCAGTTACAATACAACTAACGCATATAAAAAACAAAGCTGAAGTTTGCTCAAGTACTGTCCCATAGAAAACTCTGGACTTCTGCAAACAAATACTTGCTTCCACAGAATATATTTTAAATGGACAGAAATACTGCTGACACAGCCAAAAGGGAGATGAAAATTAGATACACAAGCTTCAGAAAGTTAAATGAGTTCAAGAAGAATTTCTCCGTACCCTCCACAATCAGGACATTCTATCTGCCTCCAGTTACTGTGTGATAATATGACAAAAATTGTGTGGCTGTACTAAATGCTAACTAACTATATATTCTACTTTTCCAAAGAATTCAGCATCGAAAAAACCTGTCTCTTCAGGGGGAAAAAAAAATTAATTCTAGGCTGAGATTTTAAAGATTTGTGCCTTATCCCAACAGACACATTCACCCCTGACCATTTAAGAAAACCACACATAAATCACAGAAGTTTTAGACATCACAAAATTCCCAGTGTGGTGAGGGAACACAAAGTACGTTCTTAAACAAAGCATTTTCCTAAGTGCTTTCCTCTATCAGGGTTAGGATCAGTCAAAAGAAAACAATTCCACACAATCTTTGCAACTGAGATCTACAAACTAAGAGCTCACATTTTCAGAATTTTTAAACAGTCCTATGCAAATGTTTATGATTAATTCATAAAAACTAAAACTAATCGAAAAAAAATTATTGACTTGCTACTTTGCTCATTGATTTTCCAGACCAAAAAAAAGAAAAATAAAGGAGTGGGGGAAGGTCTATTTAACTGTTGGACAATTTTCCATTGATTTGATCATCTATTTTATTTAATCTTCGGCTTAATTATATATACTATTTGGCTGACTAATCAAAGATCAAACAGTTAGCAATCTAAGACCTGTACTCTACAAACACTTAATTAAATAAATGATCTCACACTACAGTGGTACTGCATTCATTACAGTTGCAAGTTGAGGTATCTGGGAAATACTTTCCACAACTTGGCACTTCTCTAAGATGCAAGTTCATCAGTTGACTACAAACTCAAGGGAAAATGGAGGAATAAAGGAGAGCAAGATGATAGCAGTGATAAAATCGTGGTGATCTTTTGGCTGTTAATTCGTTAGTCATGGCCTGGTGGAGGATTTACTTTTAACCCTTGCTCCCACAATACAGTCTATATAGTCCTGTATGTAGTCTGCACACCTATAAAGTTTTAAAGTGATGACAAAGCTTCTAGATGTCTTTCATTAAATCTGACTTTGAATGCAATCCCCATTAAAAAAAGACTGCCTACTTGGCCACATTCCTCAAGTGCACGTATAATGAATATTTTAAAACAACTTTTCCAGGTGATCTAGAAAGATATATTTTTGTGTGTTGGCATTGGAGTATACCTTACTAGTCAAAAGAGAACTGTTTTCTTAAAAAGACTGCTAGAATTGTTGATTTCTGCAAGCATTTATTTAATAAAGACTCGTGTGAAAACTTCTCTTTCCCAAATGTTCAACATTATTTAATAAGAAATAAAATGAGGGATGAAAATGTCTCAGTAGGCGTTTTGGAATCAGTAAACTCCATCAACCAACTAACCAGCCAACTAAAAACAAAACAAGAAAGGAAGATCAAGACTTGACTTGAACTTTCTAAGAAAATGCAGAAGCAGAATTACCACTTTTTCAGGGCTGAAAGGTGAGAATTTTCTTAGGACTACTTCTCTTAGAAGGAAGAAAAAATTGCATACATCTTTGCAAATCAACTTAGAGACTACAGTCAGCAATATTAATGAACAGAGAGAAGCATTCTTTCTAAACGAACAATGGCAGCTTCATAGGAAAAAAATATCTTCATTAAAGTTTTAAAAAAAAATTTATAAAGCAGTCACACTAGATTTAAAGCATGCATCAGACTGATTTGTCATGATTCTGACCGTTTTGAGTAAAACCCCCATAGTATTCCTGCTTGTTGGCTTTATAATTACTCTGTACAAAGACACAAACTACTGCAAAATATTCTAGGATGAATGCACACAACTGTGTCAAACAGTAGAGGAGCCAAAGAAAGAAAATATTAAAATACTGCTTTTTTTGGTATCCTTGGAGAATCTGGTGGTAAGGAGGCTTATTGTTTCCTGACTGAAGAAGCATTACAGATACGGGAGACAGATCTCTAAATATTTACACTGTGAAGATCTTATTCTCTTGCACTAGCCCAAATCATAAGATTTTAAAGTTGAAATGAGTTTTAAAGTTATTCCAGACACTCGCTCTCCCTCCTGGCAGTGAGGACTGCATCAAGCTCATCTGTGCTTGTTCATTTGGGAAGCATGTATGTAGGAGATGCAATCCAAACGGATTCCTCTATCCTGGCAGCCCTCCAGCAGTCTTTGGTCTGCAGCTGAGGTAATGATGGGATTTCAGGACTGTCTGCCCTGTAGTCATGAGCAGTGACCATGGTCAACAAGCTGCTGAATCCATCCAGTGATGACACAAGTACCTCTGGTTCCAGCTGCCTGATCAGTACAGTTAATTAAAAAATAGCAGGTAGACCTGTTTGGAATAACTGCTGGGTAATTTCACTTACTTTCTACACGTGGTCCATTGTGTGGTGGCTGAAATTTTAAATATGTGCTAGTTTGTAAATTGGTATATGATGAAATTTCTTTTCCCACCTTGAACAACTAAAGAACACAATCAAAAACAATTTCAGTGGTTTACTTTTAATTTCATACAGTTTAATGGCCATGAAAATAAATTAAAATTGTTAATCTGAAAATCCCATTTTTATGGTTAGACTAATGCTTACCAAAAAATGAAAGAAAGAGAAGTAAGCCTATACCTGAAGAAAATAGATAAGGAAAGAAAAAAGGGGATAACATGAAAATGTTCATATTTACGAACAGCATTAAAAAAATAATTTCAAATGTGCCACTTCATATGTGCTTTGTCTAGTCTAGACCATTATTTTGATTGTTAAGACATCAGTGACCACATTAGGCAGGTAAGTTTATACCGTTATCTAAATTTCATTTTTTCTTCAGTTTCTCTTTATAAGAAGAAAACTATAGGGACCCAATTTAAAAAAAAAAACCAAACCCTTGTTTCTTAGTACACACATTGTACTAAGAAACAGCCCAACTACACAAAATAAATATAAGTTAATTAGTACAGGCAAAGCAAACATTTAATCAATAACAATACAGCTCTTTTAATTCTTCATCAGCCTCGCTGTTGTTGATTAGGTGCATACAAACTTTACAGCTCCATCCTTTTTAAGTTGCTTTTGCACAAATTTTTAAGTCTAGAAACCAACTTATCTGTATTCATAGCCTATGTGCTTTAAAAGTAGTTGGACTTTGTTCAAACATTCAAAAAATCATCTTTGAGCTGCGACTCATCATAGAAGACTCAGTTCCTCAAAGGAAATTGTTCTGGGAAAGTTATAAGAACAGGAATTTATAATGGCGGCTGGCTTGCAATGTCGAGCTCTCATCTCAAAAATGTTTACACATGTGAGTATCTCATTAAAGACAATCTAGGATTTCAGTGTTGCACCAAGGATCAAGACGTAGACAGTTTGTGGGCACCTTTGTGATGCTGTCCTGAAATTTGTGAGGGTTACACACAGGCAGCTCACTTTCAGGTAATATGGTCTTAAGTATGGGCTTCTATCTGGTTATCCATTTAAAAAAAAATAATATTGTCTTGCCCTCAGGAAAATAATAATATTATTTAACTATGTGTCAATTGTTCTTTAGTGTCTGTATGAAGGCAGTACAGCCACGGAAGGAGCAAGGGTTGCAAGTCTACCTTTCAGGTACCTGGAGACCTGAGCTGAATGCCTGCATTCCAGATAAAAAGAATTAAACTGCAAAAGGCAGGGTTTCCTCAAAAACCACCCCTATCCCCACACCAAAATGACAGCTAGATAAACCAGGTTAGCAGGGAGAGGCAAGATGGAAGGGTGAAATTCAGGAACAGGCAAGCAACACTGTGTGTGACCTTCAATCCTTGCCCTTTTCATGAAATGGAGCAAGAAAAGCAGCTTTTTAGTTCCTCAGTGATTAAACGCCACATGCTGAACATGGGAGACTCAAATCTCCTCTCTGCCTGAAGGAGCTAACATTTACATCTCCCACAAGAACTCTCTAATGACTCAGCTATATGATATAATACCTTGGACTCTCACAACTTTTTTTCCCATTAAAGCTCTACTACTCTTCCTTATGTGCTTAAATATTCACTGCAGCAAGAGCCAAGCCCTGTTTTTTCTCCATGTCCTGTTGACTGTCCTGACCAGCAGGCTCCACAGTCAGATTACACCATTAGCTTGAGCCCTTCAACTCCTGCAAAAACTTCATCATTCCAGGCAAACCGGAGCACTTTCCTTTGAAAGTCATTTGAGACACCTCCTGCCAGCTCACGGATGCCTGTTTGGAGACGAGGCCATGTTGCCAGGAGTTGGGAACACGAGTAGCTCTCCAGGCACGGTGCACACCCTACCACCACCAGGCTGCCGGAGAAACAGGGGAGAGGGTGTGAACCTGTCCTCCTCTCCGCAGGAATACGGGACACCCCACCTATCCAGCTCTCCAAGTCCGTCTGGAGAGGTTTCCGCTGACGGGAGAGGTAGAGCAATGCCAGTGCGGGGGATCCACTGGGCTTCTGGGGCCATGAGATACCTGCCAGGCAGCTCTGTGCAAGCCAACAAGGCACAAGGACGCGGAGGACGATGTCCCGGCAGATCTGTGTGCATAGAGCGTCTCTGGAGAGCGGGCGCTTGTTGCTCACTGATGGGGGGCAGCTAGCTGCGTTCGGGATGGCAGGGGAGCAGCCCTACTGTGGTGGGCGTGCTGAGCTTGGCTCTGAGGATGCCGGCACTGGAACAGTGAGAGAAAGTCGGGTGATTTCACCTCAGTGCCGTTTAGTAAGTTTTGAACAGCATTTTTTTTTTTTTTTTTAAATCGGTGCTTTGTTGCGGTTCCTCTGGAGCTTTGGTAAGAAGCTCCTCCACACGCACACACGCATGTTGACACACCGCATGTGGATGCAGATGAACGATTCCACCTGAGCCGGCCGCCTCCGGGCATCACTGCCCCGGCACCGGCGGCGCAGAAGGCGCCTGCGGGGTGGGCGGCGGCCATTTCGGGGCGTGAGGGGGGCCGTTGGCGGCGACCCCCGCTGGGGATGGNGGGGCCGTTGGCTGCGACCCCCGCTGGGGATGGGATGGAGCGGGGCAGCGGGCAGCGGGGCGAGCCGCTCGCCCCGGGCACAAAGGGAAAGGCGGCCCCGAGCAGGGGGGATGCGCGCACACTCCGCTCTCCGCCCCATGCGCGGGGGAAGGCGCGGGCAGGAATATTCTGGACCAAGGGAGGGGAGGAAGGAGAGAAGGTGATGAATAACTTGAATAAATCTGCAGCGGAGCTGAGGAGGGGGGAGGGAGGCGGCGGCGGCAGGTCATGTGAGGCACAGTCATGCTGCGGGCAGAGAAGGGGCACCTGGCGGCTACGCGATGCGGCCGGGGGGCGGCCGCCCGCCGTGGCCATGGCCGCAGCCTCGCCCCCTCCCCAGCCGGCACACCCCCACCCGCCGCGGGCTCGGAGCCGTTCGGCCATTTCCGCCACGCGAGCCGAGCCCTATTTCCGTCGGCCCCGGCCAGACGGGCTTTATGTCTGCCGGCGGGGCGCGCGTGCGCGTCGGCCGCCATCTTACGTTGTCTCTCGCCCGCCCTCCCCTTTGGCGAGCTCTCCCCTCCTCCCCCCCGCGGCGCCTCCTCCAGCGCTCCGTGAGGAGACGGGGCCGGCACGGGGAGGGAGAGACCCGCGGCGGCGGGGAAGCCGGGAGTAGACCCTGAGGGAAGAAAGGACGGGGCGGACGCACACGCGGGAGGAGGAGGACGGATTCCAGGCGCGGTTCTGCGGAGGACGAGCGGGTGCCGCCTGTTATAAAGGGGGAGGAGGCGGCGGAGGGGGAAGGAAGAGCGTGCGGAGCGGAGCCTCCTCCAGAGACAGCCAGACACAGGGAGGAGAGGCTGCCTGGCTGGCTCCCCNAGGAAGGGTGGTAGGGAGAAAGAAAGTGAATGGCGGAGGATTGAAAGTGTCACATTCAGAGGCGGCGGAGGACCGGTGCTCGCCCCCTCCCTGTCTCGGAGGGGAGGAGGAGGGGAGGGGAGGGGGGTGGTGGTGGTGAGCGGCGGTGCCGAGCCGCCTCAGCCCGTGCACTGCGGGAGTCGGGGGGGGTTGTGCGTGGTGGTGTCTCTGCCCTGCCCTGAGCACACAGCTAACTGTGTGTGTGTGTGTGTGTGTGTGTCTGTCTCTTTCCATACCGGGGGATTGCACTCTTAAAATACACCCGATACAATGCACCAGCCTGACTCAGCCGCAGACATTAGTGCTAGGAAGATGGCGCACCCGGCGATGTTTCCTAGAAGGGGCAGCAGCAGTAGCAGCGGCAGCAGCTGCGTTACTGCTTCCACTGCACCAGGTACCGGCGTTGGGAGCGCTGCCCTCTCCGCCGAGGNGGCTCCCCCTTCCTCCCTCCCTCCCTCTCTCTCTCCTTTTCATGGACTCTCTTGCCGGGTTGCTGCTGCTGCTTTCCTTCCGTCATTATTCTGTCTTTCTAATACCCAAAATGATTCAGCTCCATGGCTGCCACTGACGGGGATGTCCCTGCCCGGCTCAGCCTGCCGCTGCCGCCCTGCTGTGCGCCAGTCCTGTACGTATCCGCGCTTTCCTCCTACTACTACTNGACCGGTGCTCGCCCCCTCCCTGTCTCGGAGGGGAGGAGGAGGGGAGGGGAGGGGGGTGGTGGTGGTGAGCGGCGGTGCCGAGCCGCCTCAGCCCGTGCACTGCGGGAGTCGGGGGGGGTTGTGCGTGGTGGTGTCTCTGCCCTGCCCTGAGCACACAGCTAACTGTGTGTGTGTGTGTGTGTGTGTGTCTGTCTCTTTCCATACCGGGGGATTGCACTCTTAAAATAACACCCGATACAATGCACCAGCCTGACTCAGCCGCAGACATTAGTGCTAGGAAGATGGCGCACCCGGCGATGTTTCCTAGAAGGGGCAGCAGCAGTAGCAGCGGCAGCAGCTGCGTTACTGCTTCCACTGCACCAGGTACCGGCGTTGGGAGCGCTGCCCTCTCCGCCGAGGATTATCAGCCGCCTTTGCTGGTCCAGCCACCACCTCCATCTCCTGCAGCAGCTTCAACAGCGGGTCCACAGCCGACACCCCCTCATCCACAAAGCCTGAACCTCCTCTCGCAGTCTCAGCTCCAACCACAGCCCCTTGCACAGGCTGGAGCTCAAATGAAAAAGAAAAGTGGCTTTCAAATTACCAGTGTGACCCCTGCTCAAATATCTGCTAGTATGAGCTCTAATAACAGCATAGCTGAGGATACAGAAAGCTACGATGACCTGGATGAGTCTCACACTGAAGACCTGTCATCTTCAGAAATCTTGGATGTGTCTTTATCCAGAGCCACTGACTTAGGAGAACCTGAGAGGAGTTCTTCTGAAGAGACTCTAAATAACTTCCAAGAGGCAGAGACTCCTGGCGCTGTTTCTCCAAACCAGCCTCATCTTCCTCAGCAGCATGCTCCTCTTTCTCATCACCCACAGCAGAGTGTTGTGATCAATGGAAGTGTTCATCCCCATCATGTTCATCATCACCACCATCTTCACCACCACCATCATGGACACCATCATCCATCGCATCCTGGAGTGGGTAGTGCCCCAATTTCTGGAGGACCACCTCCCAGTCCATCATTTAGAAAACTATCAACAACTGGAAGCTCTGACAATGTTATACCAATTGCACCAGTTTCTGCTGCATCATCCACTGGTTCCCTGGCACCTGCCGTGTCTAATATCCGCACTACAAGTACTCCTGGCAATTTAGGTATAAGTCCTGCTACTGGAACTAGTACCTTAAATAATATTGGTGGTGGTAGTTCTAGTGTGGCAAGCAATGTGCTTGGTACTATAAATTTAAGCAACACCTCGAGTACTGGTAATGTAAATGCTTTGTCTGGAACTAGCAGCAATGCTAATGTGAATATCTTGAGTGGTGTTGGCAATGGTACGAGTGCTTCCTCTAGTGTCATTAACAATGTTACTAATCCAACTGCAGGAATGGCAGTGGGATCAAGCCAGCAGCAGCCTGCATCTGGCACGTCAAGGTTTAGGGTTGTAAAATTAGATTCTAGTTCTGAACCTTTCAAAAAAGGTAGATGGACTTGCACTGAATTCTATGATAAAGAAAATACTGTTGCAGTTTCAGAGGGAGTAGCAGTAAACAAAGCAGTAGAGACGATAAAACAAAACCCGCTTGAAGTGACTTCTGAAAGGGAGAGCACCAGTGGGAGTTCTGTTAGCAGCAATGTAAGCACACTGAGTCACTATACAGAAAGTGTGGGAAGTGGAGAAATGGGAGCACCTACAGTGGTACAGCAGCAAGCATTTCAAGGTGTGGGTCCGCAGCAGATGGATTTTAGCAGTACTGCTCCTCCAGCGATTCCAGCATCTAGTATACCACAGAGTGTTTCTCAATCACAGCTTGCACAAGTCCAGCTGCATTCTCAAGAGGTAAACTATCCACAGCAGAAGCCAGGGGTCCAACCTCCTGCACAGGCCAGTCTAACCACTGTTACTGGGGTTCAGCCAGCCCCAGTTAATATACTAGGTGTATCCCCATCTCTGGGCCACCAGCAACCTGCCCTTCAGAGCATGGCACAACAGCAGCTGCCGTATTCGCAGCCGGGACAGCCTGTGCAGACTTTGCCAGTGGTGCAGCAGCAGCAGTTGCAGTACGGACAACAGCAGCAACAACAGCAACAGCAGCCAGTTCCTACGCAGATGGCTGCGGGTCACGTTAAGCCGGTGAACCAAAACTCTGTCACAGGGGCTATGCCAGACTATGTTCAGCATCAGCAGATCCTTCAGACTCCAGCCCCTGCCATGCAGCCAAGTTCTACAGGAGTAGCAGCTGGGCAACCGGTTCCTGTTGCCCAGGCGCAGGGCATGCAGCCTTCAGTGCAAGCACATCCAGCTGCTGCCCCAGCTCAGCCTGTTGCACATGCTCCAGCAGCAATACCAGGTGTAGCTGCCAGTGGTCAAATACTAAATGTTGGGCAGCAAGGAAGCGTAGCTGCTGTGGTGCAACCACCATCTGCTGCAAACCAAATTCCACCCCCAGTTATGCCATCAACGGCTGCTCCTCCATCTTCCCAAGTAGTGCAGCCTGTGCAGACAGGAATAATGCAGCAGGGATTACAGGCCGGTGCTACAGGCCTTCCTCAACAAATGGTCATTGCTCAGCAAAACACCTTGTTACCTGTACAGCCACAGGCACAAGGAGTGGAATCTGTAGTTCAAGGGATGACTGGCCAGCAGCTGCCTGCGGTAAGCCCTATACCCTCTGCTAGTACTGTTCCTGCACCAAGTCAAGCTGGTTCAGCTGTGCCTCCTGGCATACCTTCTGCTTCTGTAGGTTTGGGACAGCCACAGAATATAGCACAGGCTTCGGCTGTGCAGAACGGCAGTTTGGCTCAAAGTGTTAGTCAGCCTCCCTTGATATCAACAAGTATAGGTATGCCAGTGGCACAGAGTGTGCCACAGCAGATGCCACTAAGCTCTACCCAGTTCCCTGCACAATCACTAGCTCAGTCCATTGTAAGCCAAATCGAAGATGGCAGACGCCCTACAGAACCTTCCTTGGTGGGTTTACCTCAAGCTGCCAGTGTCGAGAGTGGTGGTGGAGCATCGGCCGCTTCAGATGGTGGTAGCAGCAACATGCCATCCTCGGCGTCCCTCTTTCCACTGAAGGTGCTGCCGTTGACAACTCCTCTTGTAGATGGTGAGGATGAGAGGTAAGACTGCCTGTAACTTTATTAAAAGATGGACTGCTTGATAGTTTGATTTGCACTAACTTGCAGGTCTTGTTATAGTCATTCTGTGAAATGAAGCAGTGCGATGTTTCTGTCTAATTAAAATACTGTTTCTCAGGTCTCAGCACATGCAGATACTCTACTGAAGAACTTGTTTTTCTCTTGAAGGGGTGGGTTGTATTGATTATGCTTTGAAACTGCTGTGTGGGTAAATTGTGTTTAACAGTCTGTTCAGTGTGTATATTCCCATTGTGAAGAGGAAGACAGAATAATGCTGTGGAGTGTGGGTATACTAGTGGTGATTGTAGTTTAAAATATTTATTATACAGAAATAATTAATATTTTTTCTTAGGTAGACTTTTTTTTTACAAGCCTAGACTTCATCCTGCCTTAGCTTCTCTTTTTTAAGTATTGACTTTATTAAGGTTGAACCAGTTGCGATTCTGTGGTGTATTTAAAACCTCTTTGACAGCAAAGAGATGCTCTAGGCAAATGAGTATGGTGGGATAAGGGATGTTCAGCAACATTGTTGTGGCCCTTTGAATTGAACCTGGGGTATTTTTGGTCTTGATGGTTTTGCTTCAAAGCATTAATGCATGGCGAGATCCACTCAGGCCTGTGGAGGGGTGGTGAGCTTTTGAATCTGGTGCACTGATTCTGTGCAGTTGAATAAGAAAACTGCATATTTTTTCCCATTTTCACCCGCTCAGACTACACATATTCTCTCACCTTCACCTTTTCGAATAAGTGACCACTGCCTGGTCTTCATGCATGGGAATATTCTCATTTCTTTGACAGTGTGTCCAGAGAAGTAGTATCGGTCATGAAAAACCATTGTGTGTGCTGGCTGAATTGATTGAAACATGAATTTTAAAGTGTGGTTTGATACTAATTATGTGTGACCTCTTGTGATAAGGGTTTGCAAGTAGCCAGGAAGGCTGATGCTTCTTCCAAAGGACTTTCTGTCTAAGAAGCTATGTTAATGGGAGAAGTAATTTCTAACATAAATAACCCACCTTGGGAATGTGGGACAGGACAGAAAAGAACACTGGGAAAACTGAGCCTAGGGTGAGGAGACAAAACAAGGCACTAAACACAAGATGAGAAAAATGTCGTAGCAATGGGAGGTGAAGCATTTATTTAAATACCTTCTCAGTGCCATAACTTAAATCAGGAGTAATACCAGTGGCCAGACTTTATTAATTGGTTTTTTTTTTAATTAAATGGGTTGCTGGGAGAGGCTGGATTCTTCTCTTAATACTGAAAAACCTAACTCTATCAGCAGTCTCTTGATTATGTTGATCATAAGGTGATGACTGCCGTAGTGGCTTTCATCACATCTTTCTAAGATGCCAGAGAACTGTAATGAGTAGCAGCTTGTCTTCCAGGAGTGCTAGAAGACAAGTTCCAACACTGTTGCATTCTGATTATGTTTTTTTAGTCAATAAGTATGTGAAGGTGGTAGAAGACATATTGAGGTGTTAAAGCCAACAGTGTCACCATTATGCTACTAGCAGTTTTTCAGGAATGTTTTTTGGTTTTCTTTTATCTGAATTTTGTAAACCAAGACACTAATGCTTCTTTTCACAGGTCCCATTGGTGTTTGGTGGTGTAATTTGTTTTTATTGTGTGTGTGGTGGTGGTTTTTTCGTTTTGTTTTCTTTTATCAACCAAAAGCCCTCCCTGAGCTCTCAGGGGATCCTAACCAAGTAGGAGAATCATAAGCTTATTGATACTCCGTGTTTTGGAAAATTACTTCTAGAGTATATCTGTACCCTGATTTTAAGAGCATATGTTAGCAGTTTGATATGACTGGTAGTTTTTCCAGAATGTTTAAATCCCTCTGGGTAACAATAGCCAGAAATACCTTCTTCCTCTGTTTGACTAGCCAAAGATCATATCCTTTCTTCTCCCATGCATGTTGTGTCTTTGTTCAATCTGTCATCTCCAGGTAGACTACACTTTTGTTTAGCTGCAGTTGGAAAATCATTTAGATTCTTTACACAAAGCAGGATATGACACTATTAAATGGAGACCAAAAATAATTTGGGTTTTTTGCATGGCTGTAGTGGCCAGGTCACTTCTGTGTACAGTCAGACACATCTCCGTGTGTATTTGTATGTGACATTAAAAACCTAGTGAGGTTGCTTCTGTTTCTGCTTCCGGGGGATCTCAGGGCAGGCTATTGTCATCTTCATTGGAATTTTGGGCTGGAACTTAGAGTTTGCTACTCACTACAGGCAGTACAAGATATGTTGTTATTCTGCTTGGCTCCCCACTTTTCTGGCCATGGAATCTCTCTAGAATTTTTTGTTAGAGTTTTTTGCTGGTTTGTTAGATTATTCCCTCTTTTACCAGGAGGTAAAGGGTAGTGTGTTGAAAAAGGACATAAGCATTTCAGAAGCCGGTGTGTTGTAAATATGTGTGTTTGAAATCCCTACTTCTCTCTGTCTTATCTGCACACACATATATCACTCAAGATTTCTGTCAGTACATCCCAAGTGATTCTAAACCTGGCAAAGGAAAAGGTAGGAGAAAAGAAGTGAGTGATGACATAATTGGGCCAGCGAAGCAGCTGTAAAATTCCATGTAGCGTGCCTTTGAAAAAACATCTGACCCATGTAATACCTTGTATAGATTAACTCCCAGCTTTCCTTAAACCTGTATATAACTGAGTTTAAGGCCGCGCCAGTATCTTTAAGTCTTTAGTCTGTTCAGTTTTTAGAACACCATTTGCAGCGCTTTCTATGCCTGTTATCAGGGCATGGCCTTTTAAATATAGACAGTGTGGAGTGTATCTGCTTTGAGAACCATAACCTTTATTTCCCCAGTATGAATGACTCTTATTTCAAGTCATAGTGAAGATTAGATATTAAAAATGAGCTGCTTGGCAGAATGCCATATGGAAAATTAATTTGCAAATGTTAATAAATAAAGAGAGGATGCAAATAATATCCTCTGTACTTTCTGTATTAAAAAAAAAATAAAAATCAAACCACTGAACAAAAAACCCAAAACCCCAACAAAATCACCACACCTCCACAGTTCTTCTTAGTAGTTTTTCTTAAGGCTACTGGCTATGCCATAGGTGTTTGTGTGTTGGTAGATTCATTGTCTCTTAATTTTTCAGTCTACAAAAATGCAAGCCAGTTTTTTGGTTGTTAAATACTTTTTTTCCTTCTCCTTAGCTTGAGCCATGGTATGGACTCAGTGCATAGTTTTTACATAGTTCTTTGGATTTGGAGTGGCTGCCTTGATTTATTCACTAAAGTTATTAAATCTTGCTAATTATAGACATGGTCTTTTGATTTTAGTATTTTATCTTTAAAACTGTAGAAGAGGATGGCTTTTATTTTCATGTGTTTGATATTTAAGCATGTCTGTATCACAGTGAATATTTTTGTGTATTTATACTTAATGTTGCAAAATCAGTTTTACATCTTCATAGACAATGCTTTGCTCTACATCCTTGCACTAAGATTTTGTACGGACTTACATTATTTTTAAGTTACCTGTAAAGTGAAAGCTATAAAAGTTAATTTATAAAGGCTGCTATAAGTGAATTTAAAAATAGCTTAATCTGAAATGTTGTTTGCCGTTACTCAAAAGCATATTTTGTGAATGAAGGATAAAAGAACTAATAACTGCCTCCCTGTCCTTGACAACATTTCCTGTAGAATTGTTTGCATTCTTTAGGCTGGTGCAAGTTGTGTTCACCTGTTTGTGCTTTTCATCCAACAGTGAAGCTAAAGAGAAGGAGGAAAAGATGGCGGTAAACACAAAACAGGCATAGAGATTTAAAATATTTTTTATTATCTGACAATTTCATTATTTTTTAAGAAAAATTTTTATTGAAATCCTTTCAAAAATGTTTTCTCTATGGACATGTTTTGGCTTGTTACTAAGTTTGCAGAGGGTGGAAGACTAAAACTAAACATGAGAATCAAAGGACTTGTGAGCAGCCTTAGAGAAATCTCTAGCAGTAGTAACTAGTACTAGATTGTAAACTGAAGTACAGTCAGGAAGCTGGATTAATGTTCATCCTGTGTGCAGCTGCATAGTGGAAAGGTTGACCAGGTATAAATGAGGTTTTTACAGACGTAGTTCAATACTTTCTGCAGATTTTAGTAAGCAGTAGTGAATGAAGTAAGTAAAGGAGAACTGTAAGATTCAATTGTATTTTTGATGTAGGAACTATATTACATACTTAATTTGATTTTGTAAATGGTTTTAGAGTTTATATGGACTTTTTTATTTGCTGGAAGTTTTGCTGCTCTGTATTTGGTGAGAAAAGGAAAAGATAATTTACAACGAAGGACTTCTGGTGGATTAGCATAGATTTATAGTGTTTTTGGTTTTTTTTTTAGTTGCATCCTAGGAGCACTTGTTATTTTCTCTTTTGCAGATTTTAAACTTGCTTCATAGTCTTGCCACCATTTTGAAAACCATGTGATTTGAGTTCTAGGAGATGAACTGTTAAAAGTCTGTTCATATCTTCAATTGAGCTTTCTGTGGAACTTGAAAAAATTATTAACCTCGCTAATGGCAAGCCAAGTGAGTGGAAAGAGAGAACTTTGGTGAAGAAAGTGTACTTGCTGTTGTGTTGGGCTGACAAGTCCAGTTTCTCACATCATCTGATGGACTAAAATACCTGTTGCTGGTGGAACTGACTTTGTTAGGTCTGCTCTAAGAACAATGAGGAATTTAGGGTCTGCACCTTTTATGTCTGCTGACCAGCTGTAGGTGGCATTACCTGTTTTGATGGACCTTTTCCTGATGTCTTCTATAGATGCATTTTCTGGATGCCATGATATGCTTTGAACTAAGGGCTCTCACAGTACTTGGTATTTCATTGCCTTTCAAGACAGGAAGAATCAACAGATACCAGAGGGTTGTAAAAGCAGTAATTAGCACTTAAGATAAAGCAGATGCTGAGAAATTCATCTCTTCAAGTAACTGATTTCCATAGCACTGCAGTTTTGGTTGGTCTTCAGAGCAGTGCATAAATATGAAACCATCTATGTATGCATATGTGAAAATAACCAAACAAGGTTTTAAAATATTAAATGTTGAAAAACAATCTTAGTTATTGTCTCAGGATTTGCATTCTTTACAGGCTAATCTGGAAATTAGAATTAAACACAAATGGATTGGTAGTGAAGTGTTTCAGCCTTTACAAGTTACTGCGATCTAGATAATGGACAACAGAGTAATGACTGTATCAGTCAGTGGTAAGCTAGCAAAGTAAAGCAGAGTGGGAGGGGAAAATAATTGAAAAACAAACACCACCACCCCCTCCAAAAAACCCTAAACAAACAAACAAAAAACCCCAGCCCAACCTAGCAACTCCCAGTACGTTAATGTATCTTGCTTAGGCATAAATAAAAAGGCGTATTTGTTAGCACATGTGTGCTACAAAAAGACCCCCTATAATCTGTTCACCTTACAGATAGTAATGAAGTAAATAAGCCTTTTCAGACCTGTCTGTAACAGCTTGGGAAGTACATCAAATTGTAAACAGTAGTATTGCTAATATGGTCTTTTAAACAAAAAACTGTGCATGCCTGAATATCACTGTAATTAAAGCAAGTGTATTCTTGGTATGACCTTTCTGGGAATAATTTCTGATCTGGGTTTGCAGTGTGGTGTAGGTGAAACATAAAAATGACTAGAAAAGAATAGTGTGTCTTTGTTCTCATTGATTTAATGCACTGGTTCTTTTTCTACTCTTTTGATTAATTAGTGAGACTAAAATGTACTGTGTGTATAATATGTATTATACTTTAAGAAATGACTGAAAACTACTTTAAGTGGACCTGTACGTTTCATTTACTGCATTTAGGCCACCAAAAGCGGTGCTGTTAAGCAAAAGCATGCTTTAACAGCATGCTAAGAGGGACTGAGGGTAAGATTATTTAGGAAATTATTTCATGGTAATGATCACCGTAAATAAGAAACTAGTTTATTTGCAGCATGGTTGTACAGGAAACCATAGCCTAAAGCTAAGATGGAAAGACTTCTTGAGTGGCTGGAGATAGCACTTTATTTATTTCAGCCTGTTCTAAACCATTCAGATTTAGGAATTGCATTGATGGAAGTGCAGCATAATTATGGTATCAAATTGGAGCACCTGATCACCCTTCTGGCTTTAATGTCTGGCAACACTTTAACTCTTTGTCTGCCTTTGGAATTTGCTAACAAAGATAGTAATTGTGCTACAGTCAGTGGTGTAGAAATCCTTATCAGCTCATTTTGTGCAAGCCTCCAAACACCTATTGTGCATTGTCAGTGTTAGAAGCAGGATTTGGTTTGTGGTTGCAGTTACATGCAAAAATCTCCATCTTCCAGTGAAGCTGAATTGACCTTACTGGGAGAGTGATTTAGAGGTTATAAATGTTTGGAAGGCAGGAATTGTAATGATGCCATACATGCAAATGGTAGAGCTTGCAGTGGTTCAGGTGTTCTATCATTGTTGGGTGCCTTATGGACTAAGTGGCTTGATAACCATTGTATCCTAGTGTATCCCAGTACCTACTAAATGAGGACTTCTGATTTTGATGCTGTGCAGGGATGAGGAATGATACTTATCACATTCAAACACATCATTATGCTTTAATAATGGGAATTTGTTCAATTTTGTGAGAGTTTTTGTACTTGCAAAGTAAGATCTGTAATATGTTTTGGTAAAACAGAAAAGTCACAGTAAACTTTTTCACCATTTTCTTTGAGCAAGCAATTACTTTGTGATTATTCTTTCTTTAAATTATTTTGGCATTCTTGTGTACCAGAAATGACTTCTGAGGTTTTTTCGGCTCTTCTCCACTCTTTGTTACTTGGATTTTGTTAGATGTTTGTCCCTGGTGTTTAATGGTTTATTACACTTTTTTGAGGTGTTGGTGAGTATTACTGTATTGATGACCTTTGACAATGAGGATGTAAATTTAAGAATCCTAGGCATTCAGGCTTGAAGTTCTTTTCCCAGTTTCTGTTTCGTCTTGCAGTGCTGGCTCATTGATGGTCCAGAACAGTAAAAGTAACTTCTCACTGTTCAACAGAGAATGGCTACCAAAACAAACTACTCTTTAGAATTAGGCTTCCTTGCTGGGGGTTGTAGGTATTGTACTGACTGAAATGGGTGACGAATTTTGAAAATACTGTAGAAGAACAGAGTGAGAAGTAAGCTAGTGGGAGGTTTTGTTTATCATTATGGCTTAGAAATTTAACACAGTTTTGGAGCTTACTGTAGTCCTTGAAGAGCATCAAATGCATATACCACTGATGCTTTTTTTTCCTCAAGGAAATTCTCAGAAAATGGCTTTGTGTTTTCCTCAATTAAATGTAAAGGGTATCTTGTTCATTTGTTTACATAGTTTTGAATAATCCATTCTTTTGAGTGTAGTGGAGAAGTACCGTTTTATAAATTGCTAAAACAGGCAGCAGAGGATCTCTTAAGTTTAGACTTAGAGATGAACTTATAGGTGAATGGGATCACAGTCTGTTATAAAATACAAGCAGTATTTCTAGTAAGGTATAGATTTGGTAGCAATTGGAAGTTGGTTGTAGAGTGTTTTATAACCTTCTGCTTAAGTGTGTTAAATGACTTGGCCAGGCATATTGTTTGAGCTTTGGTGTGACTTAAGTATTTTTCCAGCCTTCTTGTTTGTATGTCTTGTCTTTTCTTTTTTCCTTTTGTTTTGTTTGTTTGTGTGTGTTTGGTTGTTTTAATTAGCATGGGTATCAGTAGGAAGGTTTCAGGAGTCTGATTTCTTGTTGTGTTACTGAGATGTGAACTTCTCCAGCAGCAACAGTGTCAAAGTACTGTGCTAAGTATTAGGGGTGGTACTGAAAGCTGCTGAAAATGTGGATACACATTCAGCAATAGTCTTACTGACTTAATGCATTTAATAATAGGGTTCTTTTTTTACTACTGTACTGCAGTGTAGCTCTTAATGACGAGTTACGCAGGTAACACAATTTCAGTGTGCAGTGCTGTTACTGTATGGTTGTTTCTTTATCCTCTGTGTTACACTTGGTTCATTGCCCCCTGTAAGACCATAAGGTGTGGATCAAATGTAAGTTACACCATCTTTTTGCAGATGTTAGTCTTTTATTTGTAATCCATTGTCTTGTGGGTCCTAGTTATTGATAACTGAGTGTTAATTGTCTTTGGTGCTTACATATCTTGTCACTAGTTCTTTTAGTTGCATAAAGTGTTACATTTTGGAATTTGGTATCCATTAAGTGTTGCCTGTGCTGGTTTATATATGGTGTTTTCCTTTAAATCCTTGTAAACAAATGTAAGTTATAGGAATAGCTCTTAATGTTTCTTCAGTAACTTTGAAGTCTATGCAGTGTAGAGGGATGAAATCCCTGTCAAGATCAGAGAAAACTTCAATGCCTCTTAAGCTTCCTCTGACCTTCATTTCACTTGGTTCCGTCACAGTCATGTATAGATGACAGAGAGAGATGATGACTGGCAGTCAACTTTTATATATAAAGAAACTATAGAAATCAAAAAGTCAGAATGTAACCATACTAAATTTGTGTTTCTATATATTTAGTGCTCTTATAGCTATTCAGGAAGATTGTGATTAAAAATTAACCCAGTAACTCATGTATGATTGCTTTGATGTCTGTTGTGACTGCAATTTTGAAATACTTTTTAAAGAAGAGCAAGCAAAAATATCTCAGGCAGAATCTGAATAATGAGTGACTTGTTTGGCATATATTGCCACTGAGCTGGGATAAGCAAAGGGAAAAAAAGGCTTGTGTAGATTTCCTGGAAGATTATTTTAAGCTTCATAATTTTACTGGATATATGTGTGTTGAAATATCATAATGTGTTTTTGTACCATATGAAAGATTCCATATTTTTCTGAGGATGTCTGTCTGTGGACTATAAACAGCATTTTAATTTGTACTTCCAGATTGAGCCTGACAGAAGTGGAATGCTTTTCTTTCCCTTTAGGATTTCTTGAGGATTCATGCTGTAATGTCTGCCATATAGAAAGGCAGGTAAGGGGAAGGAGATTAAATTGGAATGCTTCATGATTATTGTGTGTATGTCAACTTGTGCGTGCTATTAATTGTCAGTCTCCCTTGATGTCACGAGCAGTAGAGGATTCTCAGAATATAAGGATCTCTGAAATCTGTCAAGGAAGGATTTGATAGTAATAATTCGTTTATATTCAGCATTATGGTTTGTTTATGTTATAAGCTGTTCAGTGAAGAATCTTGACCTGGCCTTAACTTGAAATGTCTACTGAACATCTTGATTAATTTGTTTTTGAAATCCTTTATTCTAAAAGTCTTAATCCTCCTTATCTGTATATGTGCATATGAGAACATATAAAGCTTTTTTTTTTTTTTTTTTAGTAAAACAACCCAAAACAAACCTGCTGGTGAAAGACTGAGCAATTGCTGCTTTTACAGTCTCATTTCTTGCAGTCTTACAAAATAAGACCAAGTGAAAATAAAATAATAGGAACCATGAGTTAATGACTATGTACTTTAAGTACTTGTTAAATAATTTACTGTAGCACCCAAATGAATTCAAGGTATAAATGTACCTCTTTAATCTGTTGAATGAGGTTATTATGTTAAAAATGGATCAGCATATTGCACTGCCAAGTGTTTCTTTAGTAGGCCTAATATCCCAAATTGGGTGAAATGTCAAATTACTCATAAATGCTCAGGGATTGGTGTAGGATGTGCATGTGCCTCCATGTTACTTTTTTTCTTTCCAAGTGTATGAGACTCCTTCCAGTTCTGTAACTGCTTGTGAAAAAGAGGAGTTTCTGAGCCTGTATTTGATTGGAGAGAGAGGAGGGAGGGTAGAAAGTGTGAAAGAAATGTGTTCATGATGCTGGTTTTGGTTTTCTTTCTTTCTGGTGGGGAAAGGGATTTTAATTTTTGAAATACTGTCAGGCATGCAGTGTGTCAGTCAAGTAGTTGTTGGCAATACAGCCTTTTCCTATTTATGGGATAGTAGCTAAAAGTCCTAGTTGTGAATTGGTGCTCTGCTTTGCTGGCTGCTTTATAACAAAGAGCAGAAAAGAGAGTCTTGGAGGACTTGGTGTCTGATGTCCATACAACTTCTGAAGTGATTTTAAGATAGTGATGCTTTAAAACAGGCAAAATCCTAAATACTGTAAGTGGTTTATGGAAAAACAGAGTAGCAAAGCAGGATAGTAATCTGTGTGTTCTTGTGGAGGTGTACCCTGTTAAGAATGAAGTGCGTCATCTCTGGAATGCTGCTGCACTGAAAATTGTTTGAGCTGCCATTTTGCCTTGAAGGTGTGGGTCAGCCTCTTTGGGAGGTCTCATCAACTGCCCTTGGAGATCTGTAGTGCTGCTTAGTGTTGGAGGTAGTGAAGAAACTGAGGAGTCTCTTGCTTCACTGTAATTCAACATGTAAATGGAAGATAATGATTTGCATCAAGATACCTTCAGCTTCTAGAGTACTGTGATCTGTGGAAGAGGAAAAAGAAATACTAACATACTATTGCAGACAGTTGTGGTTGTCTTCACTTTCTGCATTTGTCTGACCATCAGAATCCAGTGTGGAATCTTTAACATGTATGTTTACTGTCCAAATTCTTAAAATATTTAGAACAGGTATTTTTAATTCCTGAGAAGTTGTTGGATAACAATGTTTTCTCTGAAAAAGTTCTCCAGAGAATTTTGTAAAGTTCATTGAAATTGTATGAAGTATATGTATTTTCAAATAGAGGATTGTCTTGATATTTACTGATATTTAAGTGTTTAAACAAGCCATGCAATCCTCCCTCTTACTACTATTTATCTGGGGAGATGTTTAAGGAAACCTGTTTTTT
The DNA here is from genome assembly GCA_013399225.1 of Rhipidura dahli. Taxonomy (NCBI): domain Eukaryota; kingdom Metazoa; phylum Chordata; class Aves; order Passeriformes; family Rhipiduridae; genus Rhipidura; species Rhipidura dahli. The sequence goes on along the minus strand of VXAC01003560.1, from coordinate 1,870,137 downwards.
TTTTTTTTATTGAAAAACATCTCATTCCAACCTCTGAACATAATAGACTAAGCCATTCTTAATATTTCAGAAGCAATTATATTTTATAAGTATCTAAACTGTTCTAATAATTTTTATATTTTAAGAACAACAATAAAGAAAAAAAAACCACCCAAGCACTGGGATATCCTTTTGCTAAATTATGAAGTTTACATAATATATTAGAAGGTAAGTCAGATCAATATAAGAGCCATGCAGTTATCCTAAATTCCAGGCATCCATACTTCCAGTTTGGCTTTTATATACTATGATTTTTTTAATTTACAGGTATTCTTTAAAAATACCTTCTCAAAGTTGCTGTCAGGTAGCTCTGGATTAGGTCTGTTTGTGCATGCAGACAGATCTTCTCATGCTGTTGTTGCTGTGATCACTCATACTGCATTCATCAAACCTTATTGCCGTGTAGCTGTGCGTAGTTTGGCATAGGCAGCTTGGCAGTGTGAGGTCTGTGCTCACAATTGGTCAACTATAGGTTTTGGTTGTCTGTAGCACATTGTAATATGCATATGTGGAGCTTCTGTAAATTATATGCTAGAAGTTCTTAATGTATTTTCTACTAAAAACTTAAATTTTCTTGGATACCATTGTTAAAAAATGTAACTATAATATGAAAAATCATATTACATGAAACAAATATTTTCTGTAGCATTTTATATCCTAAATTATATACTCTAACCCAAGGTATACATTTATAATGAAGTTATTAAAATGGTTTGTTCCACTGCAGAATTGTTGAAGCCTATGGGTAACCTTTTAAAAAGTTTTTTTCTCATCTATTGCATGTTTTTCACCATTGATTTATGTTGTCTGCTTCTAATGAAGAGGCAAGATTTAGAAACAGAGCTGTTTCAGAAATTATGAGATAGATGGAAAGATCTGCATTTTCTTTCAGAAACAAGAGAGTTTAAAAAAGTAACTATCATTGGTAGTCTCATCTCCCTTACATGAGTACAAGAAAAATGTATCAAAAATAATTGCTGGGAAAAGTCATCTTTTTTCTTCATGAAAGGAGATCCAGCCATGTCTGAATACTACTAACAGTGTCTGTCAGTGAATGTGACTAGTTTCTGTGAAATTGTTCTTAAGTGGTGAACATAGGGTTGTTTTTAATCTCAAACTGGTAAGAAATGGTTTGGAATACTGTGTTTGAAGAGGTGGGCAATTTTTTCTGGTGAAATAAGCAAGTTTTTGTCTAAGTGTTGATGCGGTGGATTTTACTAAGGTGGCACAGATAGGAAACAGGAAAATTAGCACTTTTTGGTTCTGGCTGTTTTGAAAACTAAAACTGATTAGAAGGTGTGTTTGAAACATGGCAATGAACACCTGAAATGTCTGTGTGGCTGCTGTTAACTTGGCAGATTGATTTTCTTGAAGGATGATCAAATTAATTCACCTAATTGAGTAATTGATAACAGTAATAGGAAAAAGAGATGCTGAAGAGGAGGCTCAATAAGAGCCCTATGAGGTGAGGAACTTGGAAATCCTTGATAGAGATTTTCCTTTTGGAGCGCTTTGGTGCATAGATTCCAGACTTTTACCTACTAGAACCTTTACCTAAAAGAACGGTGTCTAGAAATGTATGTGTGTCTGTTACCTTCAGTAGAAGTTCTTGGGAAGGGGGTAGAACAGTTTATTCTCTTAAAGGCTCACGTCCAGATGCCCACTGCCATAGGAAGAAGTGGCTAGTGGAGAAGCATTTGGCCAGCTGGAGTGGGTTTTGTGGAGTCTGGCTGGTATGACTGAGTGTTGTGGGGATGCCTTAATGTCCTTGGAAGTGACTGCTTTAATTGATGCTTAACTGTTGAGGCCAAGACCATCCGGATTTATAAGCAATAGAAGCAATTGTTCAATGTTAATTGTCAATTTCCTAGGTTAGCATGTTTTACATGTGTACAAATTGCATTTTAGGATTTCATAGTGTATTTTTTTTGCTTGATGTGAACCATTTATATTTTAGCTTCATTGTATTGCTCTGCTTACATGCCTAAGTACAGGCTTCAGAACTTTGTTCTGCTCCTTTCCTGATAATGTTGGCAAAATGCAACCCTTGCCAAGCTAGGTTATGCTTCATGATCTAATGCATCCTGTTTCTAAGCCTGGAATGATGTCTTAGAGTTCTTCTGCTTCAGCTTTGTGTCCTGTGCTTTTTCCATTTGGCCAGTTTGGTTCAGCATCTGCTGGTCTTTGCTTGAGGGCTCCCGATGAATGGTAAATACTTGGGTTCAGGAAAGCAAGTCTTCTGTTGGTGAGTCTGAAGAGCAGAAACAATAAAAGGGGATAAGGAAAAGAATGTTATGTGCAATTAACTAAAGTTGATGTGCTGCTAATTCCTCGTCAGACTGTGGGAAGACCTCCATTTGTATTGTTTTCCCTTCTTTGTGTTATCAGAAGGTCATTCTTACTGAACCAGAAGTCCTTTGTATTGTCCTTGTAGACTAGGTTTGCTTGCTCCAAACATTTGGTGTCTGTAGGAAGTGAAGCCAATGTCAGGGTCACTGGCTTTCCTTTTCTCTTACATCACAAATACAATCTCCAAGTACAATGGAGTGTCTTAGCCTGGTCATTTTTACCTTCCTGAAGATTTTTTACTCTCACCCACTATTAGTATAGTGAATTAATATGTTTGGGAGCTCAGATTTCCTGCCCAATATGCCAGAAGAGTCTTTTGGTTTTGGTGTGGACAGATATAAAGCCCAGACTGTCCATCTTGTAAATTAAGAAGGTACTTTAACTTGGTTCTTTGAAAACAAAAAGCTGCTGTTGCTGTGACCTGTCTACAACATCTCAAAATTGAGTTGTGGTGTTGTATTTTTCTTAAATGACAAAAGATAATCTACAGGGATTAGAAGGAATTCAAAATGAAACAACCAAGTAATACCTAAACCAAGAAATAAATCTCTAAAGCTGAATGATAAACCTGTGTCAGACTTCTGATTGAGGCAGTGACTCATTAGGAGCCTTACAGCTATGATAGCATATTCACTTTCTTGTGCTTAAATTATAAGTGAGGAGTAGCTTAGATCATTATCTGGACTGTATATGCCCTCAAACCGTTTGGGAACAAGAGGCCGTGGGTAAAATTGCCTTGGCTAACATGAAGAAAGATTTCGTCTGTGAAGCTCATTGCCCTAAGATCCTATGGCGACCTAGAGGAAAAAATGTGTACGTCTCCTACATAAGCATACGTATACAACATGGAGTTGTGATAGTACATGGAAAATGAGAATGTTTTTGGCTTCAGCTTCTAGGACTACATCTAGATAATTAGGGCAAGCAAGTACATCTTTTGAGAGAGGTGACAGTAGAAGCTACAGCAGATCTTTTCCAGTGACTTTTGGAGTACTTGGTGCTGGCAGCTACTGAATGCAGGATTTTGCTCCATACTTTGTTATTCACAACTAGGAATAAATTAGAACTTAAAATTCTTTTTTATTGAAACTTCATTGAAAATATCACTGAAATATGAGGGCAGGAGAGAAAACTCATTGGGTTAAATGGAAAAACAGGTACAGAGGGTGGCCATACATACCCTTGACTGTTCACAGGATCACAGATTATGCTAAGTTGGAAGGGAGCCCAAGGACCATTGAGTCCAACCCCTGGCCCTGTGCAGCACCATCCCCAAGAGTCACACACCCTGTGCCTGAGAGCACTGTGCAAACACTTCTTGGTCTCTGTCAGGCTGGTGCTGTGAGCACTTCCCTGGGGAGCCTGTTCCAGTGCCCAGCCACCCTCTGAGTGAAGAACCTTTTCCTGATACCCAACCGAAACCTCCCCTGCCTCAGGTTCAGGCCATTCCCTCAGGTCCCGGTAGTGGTCACCAGAGAGAAGAGAATCAGTGCCTGCCCTTCCTCTTCCCCTCACAAGGCAGCTGGAGACTGCGAGGTGTCCCCTCAGTCTCCTCCAGGCTGGTCAGACCAAGTGACCTCAGCTGCTCCTCATATGGCTTCCCCTCGAGGCCCTTCACCATCCTCATGGCCCTTTGGACTGTTGGCTATAGAAATGTGAGTGATGGCAAGTGATTGTGGTTGATACCATGGTTACTAAAATCTATCTGGGATACAGTGGTGTATTCTTGAATTCATGGAGTAGCTAAAGTTGCACCTTTAAAGTAGGGCAAAGTTTAACAGCTGCCCTACTCTGTCAAAGGATAGATCAGAAGTTAAGATTTTGTGTAAGTAGAAGCGAGATATTTATGGTTTCATTAAGAACAAAACCACTTATTTACAATTATTATTTTTCAGGAAGCTGTTCTTGTGCTTAAAAAATGTAATGGTCAGCACAGCAATGGCTCAAAATAGCATTAGGGATGCTATAGCACTGGCATTAGAGCCTTATTGGCAAACATCCAAGAGGCCTGTAAAAGAAGAAACTGCTTTACATTTTAAAGCTTCAAAAGCTTCTGTTTAAATTTAATATAAATTTTCATTTCTTTAAATTTTCTAAAGTTTTCAAATTATATGGCTATTTAATAAAATACTTGAGAATGAGCTTAAAATCCTGTAAAACCACGCTAGATAGCAAGAATTCTTATTAGCAGCACAAAATAATTAAATTAATTGTAAGAGTGCATGTAGGGTAGGTGTCTGCAAAGAATTACTCACACTGTACAGAGTCAAGTGGTCACTGTACCAGTGAGATAAAAAGAAATACTTTCAGCAGTTTGATATTTCTGTTCTCCCTGCTTGTGTATTTTTCAGATTCTTAGCTACATGTCAGGTTACACTGTAGGCCTTTCTAGGGCAGTTCTTCTTTCTAATCATACAAGTAGGTTTAGTGGTTGCATGATGGAATTGAGGTGTGTTTGTCCTTTTGCAGGACACTGCCAGTAGCGGAGGGAGGAGTGGCATTCAGCAGCCTCCTCTGCTTTTCCCAGGTACTCTTGGTAATTACATCCTGCCTTGGGGTAGGGAAGATGCCTCCTGTTGTAAAAAACCCTCTTAGAGCGTCTGTGGATAGCTCTTAGCTGTAGCTAATAAATGAATAGGCAAATAGCAAGCATTTAATATTACCAGGTTCTCAATTTTACTGCTGCCTGGAAAGGACTTGGAATAAAAGATGGTAAATGCTTCCTGTGCTTCCATGTGTAGTTGTGTTGGGTAAATGCTGTTACCAAAGTTGTGCTGAACTGTCTTCACAGTAAAAACAAAAAAGAGAGTTGGACATTTTAGGTTGATTACTGTCTGTATAGTCATGTTTGCCAGCAGGGCACCAGGAGTTACTTTTTAAAAATGTGTTACCAGGGCTCTGAGATCTGGCTTAAGTTTTATAAACATGCCTCATCACAGTGCTCCGTTTTCAAATGTTTCAAGTACTTAACATAGAGGAGGAATTTGACTTTATGATGCTAATAAGCAGTGGAGCACATTTTCCAGGACTTCAGATTTGCTGGCATATCTGATTCTCTGCAGATCAGGAGGCACATCAGAAGTCACTAAACCCTAAAGGAGACAAGTAATCTATTTAGAAGTTTGGGGTTTTTTTCTGACTTTATTTTTAACTTCTAGTTTGAAATATATTGAAATTACCTTTCTTTTCATTGTGCTGTATTTTTGTTTTAATCCATCCCACAGGAGAGGAGAGTGTTTATGTCTTGTCCAATGTGTGGAAACTGGTGTTGTGCTTAGACAAGACCTGAACATGATCCCTCAAAGGGTACCATTGTGGGAAGGACTTGGGTCAAAACTGGGTTAAGACAAGGCACAGGTGCTGGATCTGCCATTTCTCTCCGGCTAAATATTAGAATTGTTTGATCTACAGCACCTGTTCCAGAACGCTACTTCAGAGGCTGGAGCAGTCTGCAGACTTTTCAGGGGTTATACTTGGTGTTTTGGAGAGGATGTTTGATTAGGTTTTAAAGTGGAGGGTATTGTGGGTTGTATGGAAATAAAGCAGTGATGTTGCAAGTTAACTGTAAAAAGAGTAATAAATTTAGAAATGCAGGAAACCTGTTGATCTTGTTTTAAATATAAAAAGTTTGGCAAAACTTAAACTTTTTTGTAAAAATTAATTGCAGTTATTAAAGTCAATAAATAACCCTAGTTTGTATTTACATAGAAAATGTTACTTCAAATATTATGTTTGCTGCCACATGAGGTAGCATTAGAGGGAATTACTCTGAAAATACAGAATTCAAAACACAGGATGATATACTCCCAAGTCTTCACATGGCATATAACTAATGTGTGAGACCACTTGCAGATGTGGTTTTGCTTAATATTAATGTCCTGGCATGAATTTCTATTCTTAATCCAGTTTTTTCTGTCTATAACCTATTTCATGTTGTAAGTTCATCTGTAGTATCTTTCCATAGCTGTAGTGAAGCATCTTGAATATGAAATTAGCATATGCTGAATAACATGTGTCTAAAATAGGGTTAGCCATGTGTTCTGTTTAACTACTGTTCAGGAAATTTTTCTTCCTTATGCTGGATAGTCATTTGCATGATATTATTTTTTTGGGTGATATTGTGGTGTGCTGTGTTTGTGGAATCACTAAAATGATGGATTACTTGTTCAGTAGGTTTTGAATATCTCAAACTTTTCAGAAAATAGGTGCAGAATCACTGAAAGTGGAATAAAATACCCATAAAGGAATGGTGATTAAAATTCTTATGTTATTCCTTACCATGTGGCACATCTTGCTCATGTCTACTGGAAGAGGCACAGACACGAACATATTACATTCTTGGAAGAAAAACTGCTAACTGAGGAGGGTGGTGCAATTGTATGTGTGAACTACTTGTGTGGCTTTACTCTTAAGAAAATGTACCTTATCCTCTCTAATGTAACTTTGTTGATACGTCTGTACAGCATCCTAGGATGCTTTTGTCTGAGGAAGTTGTGACTTTATTGATGTGTGATTTTTTGGACTTGTTCTGTATGATGAAAGAGACAGAAGTTTGTGTATGGCTGGATGATGCATGGCCTCTGAGTAGAAGCTTGACTGCAGGGAAAACTGTGCTCATGAAGGTGGTTAAGTAGCCAGCATACAGGATAAAGAAGGGGTGCTGATAATCAAGACTAAAAGGAGTATGTTCTTAAGAAGGAAATCTTCATGCGGGGAATGTCTATAAACACTGGTGGGCAAGAAGGGGCAGGTTGTAAGATAAAGCCAAGGCTGCAAATATATCCTCTTCCTCCAGCTACTACTCTCTAACACTAAGTGCTGGTTTAGCCCATTATTTTAAGCTGCTGTACTGAGTAGGTATATGTAATTAGACTAGCTAGCATATTTCAGAAACATTTTCCACACTGTCATTGACTGTCATTGTGATGAACTTAAAAGTGTTAATCTTGCCATTTTATCTTTCATGTTTATGGTACTGTGGAAATGTTTAAGATATGCATGTAAGAAATGTCTGTATGTGCTGCTCCCTGGATGCAACAGGACATCCAGGATGATGTGATGTGATGTGATGTGATCCGATCCAGGCTTGTGATGAACAGTTCAACAGTATAAGGGACTTAACTGCTCTGAACTAGCCATGTAATTCTGTAGAACAGTGGTTGCTGGATAAGTTTATAAATCTAATTAGTCTAATAACTTAGTGCCAGAAATTTTAATAGGTGCCTTTTGCAAAACCTTCTATTATGCAATCAGTTTGGATTTCAGCATAAGTGTTTGAAGTATGCAATATTGGTTAATAGGCTTTGGAGATGGATGGAATTTTATTTCTGCTGGATGAGGACTTTAAGCTAAGGTGCTCCTGATGCTTTTTTCTTTTTAAAAATTACTTAGAACCAATAATTGCATTAACTCTGGTTTGCCTTTGAAAAGATTTGTCACTGCTGTTTGTGCTTTGGAAGCATTCATGCTCTTTTTATTAGGGGTTTGAGACTAATGGAAGAAAATAATGAAAAGGATTGCTGAGTTTCTAGTATTGCCAAGTTTAGATAGTTAGGTTTGGTTAATTTATATGGATTAAATAGTTTTAAAAATTGTATACCAAGATGGTGCTGCAGTTCTTTTAGCTAAAAAAAACCAAAACCATGTAAGGAGAATAAGGATGAACACAAAGCTCAGAGGAAAAAATAAGACAGAACAGCTCAGTGCATGATTTGTGCTATGTAAATTGCTTTGAAATTGGTGACCACTGATGTCAGTGCCCTTAAAAATGCAAAAAGGAATAGAAAAGCTTGCATGTTATGTAGATCTTGACTGAAAAGCTTGTTATTCATCCCAGTATGTTGCTTACCCTAAAAAATATATAAACTGCTAAAATCCAGAAGCTTTAGGAGTTATCAGATGGAAGAGAATAGGTGTAGAAATTCAGTGATTGTGTTTATCAATAATTGTATTATTTGTTGGAATAGGAGACAGAAAAGCAAACATTTTTGCATTGTTTGAAATTCATATGGAATATGTGACCTGTTCTAAGGGCTGTGGGACCTGATTCAGGTATTTGTGTCGTGCTGATTTTTTGTTCTGGTTTGGATGATCCTCCATGTTATTGAAGGTTTTCAGGTGTTGCACAAATGAGCCTTACATTGCATTCTAGCATCAAAGAAGCTGTTAAATTATTTTATTTGTACTAATAGTTTTTGTCCTTTAGGGGTTAATGTAATTAGTTCAAATAATTAGCTATGTAATGGAAAGCATACTTATTAATGAATAAAATCCCATTAAACCTGAGGCTTAATGCGTGGAAGTCCATTTGAAGCATGATGAACAAATATTTTCCTTAAATTTTTAATTGCTATTTGATAATTCTTACAGTCCTATATAGATCTCAGAAAAGCATTTTTAAGATATTTGTGTGTGATTAGTTATTTCAGTGCTGTATCTAGGCAGCATGGATTTCAAAGCCTCTGACAAATGCCTATTATTTCTAGATATTTGGAGCCCATTTTTCCCTGGAGGGAAAGAAATAGTGATGTAGCCAGGGAAGAATTTTCTCTTGGAATTTACTCGTAGCTGTCTAAAAGTTCATTGAGACTCTGTATTGCAGCTGCTTATCAATGGGGTTTTTTTTGTCAGAATGACTCTCTGAGGAGCATTAGCAAGACAGAGGGAAATGTGAATTGGTTGACACAGAGTTGATTATATTTGTTCTTTGAACTTCGTCTATCTCTTGTAACAACTGAAACTCAAAAATAGGAATCTAGATACCTTCTTTGAGGATTTTGATTTCTCATAACTTTGATTTTTGAGTAGCTGTTGAAGCGATTTATATGTTTAAGGTTTTTATTAAGGTAACTTCAGTTGAAGACATGCATGTACTTCAAGAGATTTTATTAAAGTCACTGGGGTTGCACGTGTTATATCTCTTCTAGTGTATTTGCAGTATAGTGTGTTCTTTATCATTAATGTGGCCGTTAGTTTATAAAAACTAGAAGAGATGTCAGCTTAAAAAAAGTCTTTGTTTAAAACCTTATTTTATAATACATAGTATATAAATGTAATATGAAATGCCCAGGACAGTTTTAGTCTTTGGTCCAGTTTAAGTAAATCACTGTCTTTAGTGGGTCCTGAGTAACTCTCAGTGTTTACTTGACAACTAGGGAGGAGCAGTTTTGCCTCATAGATTCTTCTTAAGGATTTAAGTTAATACAACTCAACACTTAAATGCTGCAATAACAAACTCAACCAACCAAAAACGTCCCTCATGCTAATATTCATGCTTCCAAAGTGGTTCTGTTACTTGCTTTCTTGCTCTTTTGGTTTATTTAGTAGTCTTGCCTTGTACTCGCTTCAAACTCGTGTGTCCCAAAGCATCCTGATGAAAATCTCTTGAAGTCAATCAAAATAGTGTCCCTGAACATTACTTGCTGTCTTTGCGCTTTTTGGAACTTGCTGTCTGAAGCTTCTGTGTCTGTTCACACTTTGTTTTTTCATGTCTTTTGGTGTTTCCTAGGTCTTGCAGATAGATGGAAGAAAATTCACACATTTCCTGTAGCTGTCTCTTTGCACTTCACTTTCAAAACAAGTAGTTATAAATAAATACGGTTATTGCACTGTATCAGTTGGAGAAGAATTTAACATCTTCACTGAATGTTTTACACCCTTGAATTTAAGACTTTAAGATGGCAAGCTTTTTATGAGATACCCTAATTCAGCTGTATTTAAGTTTTTAGTAACAAATCACTTATAGACAGTTCCTGACAGCGCAGGCATGGTATATGCCTGGAATAGATTGTTGGCAAGTAGAGAAAGGCTTTCCCTAAATTGAGAAATACCAAATTGTGACACATATGTAAACAAGAAAGTTTACTGATTTGATAATCAGGTGTCAGAATGATATGTTAAATAGTTACCTCATGGGCTGGTGGCACATTGTGCATTACTGAATGTTTGATAATTCCTGTAAAGAAAAAGCCTGTTTTTCCAAAATGTAATACACAGGTCTTTAAAATGAAGCTTCTGTTTCTTATCAGGAAGTATCATTGTTACTCACTTTTTAAAAAATGGGCAGGAAGGGAGGAAGGTGGTCCATTAGTTGCTAGCCCTGTTTGTTTCTGCATCTCAGAAGTTGGCACACTGGAACATCTTGCAGTGTATTATTTTGTAGCTTCTTTCTGCTAACTGACCCTGCTGTGAGCAGTGGGGTTTAGACTAGGTGGTCTCCAGAGATCCCTTCCAGCCTCAGCTAGTTGGTGATCCTGTGAGAAATTCAGTATACTTCTATGCATTTTTCTTTTAAACATTGTATTACTTACAAAGCATGGAGATAAGTTACTTATTAGGTGATTCTAATTTTTTAAAAAAAGAACATAGAAATTGGGACCAATGATTGTAAAACCAGAACTGAAGGTGGTGCTTCACTAAAACAGGTAATGTTCTTCCTCAGTCACAGAAATGAAACCAGAAACCTTGAGTATTGTAGGTTAATGCAGGGACTGCAAACGAGAGTTTCATTAATCCTCTTAAGTTTGCAGTTAATTATTGGTTCTCTAGAACACCTTTAACTTACTCCTGACATACACCTCTAATTTATTTTGATTTTTTCTCCCCAGGAAGATTTTTCATGAAACTTTATAGAAAGTACTGCTGTAAATTCCAATGGCTGCCTTGTTTCAAACAGATTGCTTCCTTCCTTAGGTCCCTTTACCTTTCTCCGTTTGCTGTCTGTACCTTTGCCTTTCTCCCTGATCTGTTGGTTTGTTTTATTAAAAGGCTTCGGATGGCATGTTTTGGGAAGGTGAAAGAAACAGTGGTATGGTGGATTCACTGTAGTGTTTTGTCTCACAAGCCCATGGTTGTGGCACCATTTATTATCCATATTTAGTTTATTCTAATACATGATACGATTGTAAGTTTAACTTAAAAGTAGCGAGTTTTAGGAAGTTATAGAATCTGTGTTTTATATAACACAAATCATAAAAGTTCACCATGATAACACATAACATATGAAACTGTGTTATGATGGTGAACATTATTTTTAATGAATTACTACACTGTAGTTTGAGAGAGAGAACATCTAGCTTTCTCTTTAGTTTCTAGAAGGACCATGAAGAAACTTACTGTTCCTTCTGCAATCTCTAACTAATGCTTGCCTGTTTTACCCTTTGTTGGGTTATAGCCATATCATGTCCCCTTCTCTGGCTCCTACAGTCTTGGAATCTTCAGTGCTATTGGCAAAGCTGCTATGAGCTCAGACTGTTGGAATTGAGGGATTTTTAATTTTGTTGTGCATATTTTTGGGGAGATGCCTAAGGAATGAGAGTCTTGGTTTTGTTCCTGTGTTTGAATTCCTTTTCACTGGTGTTTCTAGAAGGGAACAGAAACTTGAAGTAAAGAATTGTGAAGTTTGAGAGGTTATGGCAGAAAATCTGCTGTTATCTGTCAACAGTTCCACTTTTTGTGGTACACTGTTAACCCATTGCTTTGGGCAGCAGCCTGCAAGCCTTGGGACAGCTGACAACTTGTGCAGGTCCAATATTCCTTCCAGAGGGAGCAGCAGCTGGGTAGGCGGGATTATCACACAAGGGGAGAGATATCCTTTGTACTTGCTGTATGCATCTCTAACTCTCGAGGGTGCACTAGGCCTAATGAGGTACTTCAGATTTACTGTTTCTGGACATTCTAGCACTAGAAAGTTTCTGTTCATCACTATCTCATTTTGTGTCTTCTGATCTAGTAGAGAATGTGACATAAGTGCATGATGGAGTGAAAATAACATGCTCAGACTGTTGTTAGACCAGTAATTCAGAACTTGTTAGAGGTCTTCGTGTGGGTTTACTTTGGCCAGTAAGCACACCAGAGTGAGTGGGTTGGAGCCAAGGAAACAGAATATGCTTTTGAACCATTGTTCCGCTTTGTTCGAACTATTCTTTTTCCTGTTTGCTGAATTGCTAATTGACTTTGGTAGGCAACTTGAGGGAAGACAAAGTTGGAAGAATTGACAGCTGCATGTCCCTCTTCAAATGCCCTATTGTGAACCTGTTGATTATTTTTTCATGAACTTCTGTGAAACTTTTTTGAAAAGCTTGGATGTTGAGAATTAAAAGAAATGGGAAACTTCCCTTTGCCAGGTTCTGTATTTTGGGGACTGATGGTTTCATCGTGACAACAGTAGTTATACAAATGCTAAACGTGTTTTCCCATGGTGTGTTTTTAAAATATATTTGTGTTATGGCTGACAAACTACTACTGTTGCAAGTGTCATCCTGAATGTGCCTTGATCAAGTCTAAGGATCAAGTCAGCATGAGAAACAAACCAATAATTCTGGCTTCCTAATTGAGTTAAATTACCTAAAAAATCAGACTCTAAAATGTTTTCCGAGGTTGTAAACTACCTGAAAATTATAGAAAGGCATTTCTTTAGGTACACAGCATAAGAAATGGGAAAGACTCAGCAAAACTTAATAAAGGATTCTGTTGCGTTTCTACTACAGTCTTAGATTGAGAATTCCCAAATTCTTCTTTTCAGCTAGCCTTTTAGGTGAGCCTTTTTTATGTTGAGCTCTTTCTGAGAGAGTATGGCACTACCTTTCATAAATGGTTCATAAGTGTGGTTTTGCTTCTTTGGAAATACTTTGAAGATCAAGTTTGGTTTGTGTTAGGTGAAATAAAAATAAGGTCATGTGTAGTTGTATTGTACTTTTGACTTAACTGCTCCATTCCTTTTTTTTTTTTTTACAGGTTTGTTTTTCTAATAAAACTTAATAGTTATAGTTGATTCTTAATTTCGTGCTGTCTCTTGGATGTTAAGTATTCTAGCACAGGCTGGTCTCACTTAATATTTTTCTAAAATGCACTTGTACTGGTGGTCTCAAAAGAAGAATGCTTCTGAAACTCGGACAAGGATTCTTCAAACTGGGCACTCAAAACCATTTGCAGTTGGAGAAGCTATTCAAAACATTTTTCGGTGCTTTGGTTGGTTGAGGAAGATATTTCTAAAATGTTGGGTGCATAAAAACTGGGAACTTAATGTTCTTCTCTCTCAATATGAGCAATTAAAAGTAGTGTGGGAAAGGACATTGTTACTTATATCTATTGTAAAATATCCTTGACAGGGCCTAATTTCTTCTAAGTACTTGATTGCCGGCTCTGGTAAGTGCTAATGTGTTCATTGATCATCCAAAAAATGTGCATGTAGAAACTCAGAATTAAAATACATTAAAATTATGAGCTGTAAGTTCAGCTGATCAGGTTCTTTGAAATACAACACAGATAAAAGTGTACTGGTTGGAAATTTTAAAGACTGATAGCTGTCTTTCTGAGAATTCCCCTGCTTTGAGTCTTCAAACTTTGATACAATCTGATTTTTCAAACGTCCACTGTAAATTCTTGTGCCTTTTTTTGTTTGTTTTATTGAGTGCCTCTGTTAGTTTTGGTTTCAGGGTACCTGTGATGCTTTTAAAAATTTTTTTTGCGCAGTGATGCCCAGTGTTTTTATTGTGTCCTTCATTCAGCCTAAAATAGTAATATGGAGGTAATACCAAAAAATGTTTTGCCAGCTTTATGTATTACGTAGGATAGATTTTAACATTAGCTCTCTTGTCAAGCATGGCAGTCACTGCTATTTATTAGTGTTCTCACCATTAGATACTGTTGAGTTATTAGAAATTAGTTCTTAAATATTTGGCAAATAAGATGGCATTGAGCAACTTGCATTGGAATAGTGTTTAAAAATGAAATAAAAACCATATAGACTTGCATCAGACCATGAAAGAAGCTGCATTGTACTTAAAAATAGGGTGGCTGATGAAATAGTCAGGCTAATGGGCTAATATTGAAGCCCAAGTGTTGTACCTGTAACACTGACTCCAGTCCTGACAGTTGGCTTCATAATAATAAAGTTAATGCTTCAAGAGCATTGAGTTCAGTGGAGTTCAATCCAGTCAGTGGTTCTGCTACAGGAGTAGGATGTAGGAACCAGCCTTGAAAGAATTTTACTTTCAAGTATGTTTGCCCCCCTGGGTATTTTTGTTTAATATTTGAGAAACAAACAAAAAGTTCCATGAGTACTGGAGTTGGAAGAAAACTCTGTGTGTGTGACTTTTGGGGGTTTCTGTCAAAAGTCTTGTTGACTGTGGCACTGCAGTTACCCTTTTCTATTGCCACGCTGCTCTTCCCTTTGCCCCTTTCAATTCTTCTCATATCTCTTTCGTGTTTTCCCCCTTGTAGGTTTCCCTTTTGTTTTGTGTGTTTTGGCTTGCTGCCTGTCTGAAAAGAAGCCCTGTGTGGGCTGCCGCTCTCTCCACTTGGGGTGTACTACCTGGATAGCTGATAGTTCTCCATCAGAATGAGTTATGTTGGGCATGCCTCTTGCTGTTCCTTGCCTTGTACTTGTGGAGGCAGAAACAGGGCCATGCTCATCTACTCTGTTGGTCCCTTCTTCTGTTCTTTGAGGTGAGACACTGGATTTAAAATGAACAGTGGCTTCAAAAGTGGTTTTGTGAGGAGTGTGCAGCAGAAATACTTTTTTTCTTACATTATTTTGGGTTTGTTTTGTTTTTGAAGACCCAGTCAGAGTTGTGATTGAACTGTGTAGTGGGCAGTAATCTTGTTGAGTATGAGAGGTTTATCACTGCAAACCATTTAAATTAATAACTAGAAATTTGCAAGTCCATGGAGTTACAGACTGACTGTGTAAATGAAGTAAATTTCTATTAACTTTGTCAGTTTCTCAACAAAATTAATGGTTCTAATCAAACATGGAGATGAGTTAATTGTTACACTAGCTGTGAGCCCTCTTTTCCTGTAACTTGCAGGTTTCTGTGTTTAGTGTTTGCTCCAGTTCTGAAACAGATTGTTAAACTTGTTTGAATTTGGCTTCCTCATAGTCACTCTGGTTCCTCCCTTTGAATTGTGTACTTTGCCTGAGCCATGGGGAGATGGATTACTGATGTCCTTGTCCATAGTATCATGTTTTTCCATGAGATTAACTTTGGATTCACTACATAGTCATGCTTCAAATGAATGAGTAGTGGTAGTTTGAATCTGCCTTATGATAATTAGAAAACAGGGTAGCCAGATGATACTGGCTTTTCTGATTGCAAGCTGCTGTACAGGCATAATTTTTTTACATTATTATTTAGGAGGCTGCTCAGAATAACCATTTGCTCTGATGTAAGTTGTGAAGAAGAAGAAAGGAAAATGTGTTAATGCATGCTGGGGAATGGGGTGGAAAAAAAAAAGATAATTGGTAGTGTGTAAGAAGAATGTTAAAGTTTACATTTTGTCTCTTAACTTTTCCTTTAAAATACTTAAGTTTTGTCACTAATGTCTTTTACTACTGTTACTAAGTTGCAGTTATATTCACAGAGCTGTAGAATGGTTTGTGTTGCAAGGGACTTTAAAGATAATCTAGTTCCAATGCCTGTCATATATTTGCATACATATTTTTTTTGGTCTCTATTCAGTATTGTTTTGCTACAGTTAAAGAACTCTAGATATAGTGGAGTTCAAAAATCTGTGCTATCCAGTTAATGATTCATTTCCTTAAAGGCCAAGGTTATCATGGTGAAATTATTGGCTCTTTGAGAACAGTCTGCCACATGCTCCTAACAGTGAATGAGTGAATCCACTGGAGTTGTGGAATTATACCCTTCCCCATGTCCTCCCCTGCCCCAGTGCTCTCTGCCCCAGCTTTGGAGATGGAAAGCATCTTCTGAGTAACTGTTTAAATGCAGAATATCTTTTATTGCACATTATTGTAATTAACTGTAGTAAGTATAAAAGCAAATTACTACTTGATTGTGGTTGTGAGCGACTTGGTATTTTAGTGCTTTTTGGTTTTTCTGTGGCACCCCTTTTTTCTGTCTATGTATTTTACATGTACAAGAGAGAAAATAATGAAAATATTGAGTCATGATATCATGATACATTTCTGGAAAAGCAGACCTTTAGCATAGGTTGAATATGCCATATTTCTGAAACCTGCATTCAATTCATCTGGAGAAAATAGTTTAATGCTGCATTGCAGTGGGACATTGTGAGCTCTCCCAAATACTTCCTATAACTTCTCTTCAACAAAGTTGTGCAGTTGCCTATGCAAGTACTGTTAGAGTGCATATTTTTGGGTAGCATATATAATTCTTTTGTCAGGCAGGATGCTCAGATATATAGATACGTGCTCTATTTTTAAAAATAGAGTGGAAGAAATTGACTGGTAAATAGGAATTCTGTGACTTGGGAGAAGGCCATTCAAAGATGGGCCAGCTAGACTGCTACAGTAAGTTGCATCTTGAAGTGTGAAGTAGGCAGTTGTGTTCCTGTTGGACTGAGGTCTACAATAAAAACAGTTAAGAAATAAAAGAATAGAAATTCCTTGAAGTTCACATATAAAATGTGAGAAGTAATAATATAATGTTTGGCCATCAAAAAAAGGAGGAGGAAAAACGTAGTTATGCAATATTAAAACCCTGGTCTAGTTTGCAAAATGTTTATGGTGATTTCAGTTACGCAGATTCTAAACTACGAATTAGGAATGATTTGAAACTTGGAGAAATAGCTGTTTGGAACAGTAACTACACTTAGGAAATACAGACTCCTTCTCAGTTGCATTTTGTAGAATGTAATGCTTAACTGCCTCCTCTAGAGAAGGGCTTTTGAATACATGCCAGCAGTTAGGGACTTTCAGTTTTTTAGGGTTCTCTGCAGTTTTCTTTATGTTGGCTGTGTCAAACAAGCTTTGTCACATGTGCTGTGCTTTCCTCTTAGTACATTTTGGTAAACTAGAAGATGGAGTTAGATGGGAGTTGGACTTAATTTATGAATATGTAGAAGTAACAGCGGCATGGATGCCTGTGAGGTTTTTTTAGGTGGTAAAAAGCTATTGAGTAGAAAATACTATGCTTTGCATATAATATACAGCTAAAACCTGGTAACATAAATGCAGATTGCTTTTCAGTCCTGCTGCAAACATATCTTAGAATCTTGTCTTAAAAAGAAAATGGAAGGAAAGGAGACACATTGGACTTATGTAGAAGAATTGTTCTTAGTATCTACCTAATTTTAGGATTAGGCAGAAGCATTTTGTTAAGTGTAACAACTCTTGAGAGGAAACACTGACCTTTGCATTTATTTCATACCGAAATCAGAGATCAGGCAACTAATTTCATGCTAAAAGCATCATGTCATAAGAAGATCTCCGTTATATGTTGTCATACTTGCTTCAAAAGAAACTGTGCATGTTGTAGATATTAATAATATACAGAAATGTTCAGTAATGATTCAGAAGGTGGTATTTTATTCAAGAGGGTTCATAAGTCTTTTCCGATCCTAATGATTCTGTGATACCATCTTGCTTGTTTGCCTGCGTGTGTGGGAAGCTCTATTTTATCTGCCCTGGATTGTGGTTATTTTTATCAATGAAATCATGACTCAAATGAAGGAAAGAGGGTCCTGTGAGATTCAGTGTATGGTTAAACACCCTGCAGCCCAGATCAGTCAGTGGGGTAAGTTGCTATTTTGGTACAGTTGTTTGATGTCTGTCTTTTTCCCTGTTCTGGATAATTTTTGTGAAAACAGTATGCCTAGCCTGGAAATAGATCTTTGTGTTTTTGTATGTATTCTTTTATGTATGACTTGATACTGTTTTTTTTTCTTGCACTAAACCTAAACCAAGTGCTAATATTTCAACAGATACAGAATGACAGTCAAACACTGCACACTGGTATGCCTGTGAAGAGGCACTGCCAAAGTTAATTGTGTCTAGTGCAAAAGCTTGGAATTCTGGCTGGTCAAAGCAGGTAGGTGTGAAGGTGCTTGCATGGAGTGAAGATAAGGGGACAACTCAATGCAAATAGTTTTATGTAAGCAGAACAAAATGATGCATTTCAAATGGCCTTTACCTCAGCTGACTGAAACATTTTTATAATAAAACTTGTGATGGTCTTATTCCGGGTGGTTTTGGAAAAAACTGCACAATTTTCATTTAATAGTGAAGTGTGGGTGAATTGAGGCAATAGTCCAATAAGGAAATTTAAGTCAGCAAATCTTGAGAAAACATTTAATTAGCTAATTCAAGACAGCATATTTTGTATGGTGGTAACAGTACAAGACATTTTAGAATGCTTTTTTCATGTACTGTTAGCACATGGTAAAAATAAAAAAGTAATTTTGATCTAAAACATCACTGACTGCACATGAGACTTTTTAAACTTGTATCTTGAACCTGAGAGTCCGACTGTATTACAGAGGTATCATGGTGTGCTTGCACATCATTTGCAAGTCATGACTGAATCAGTTCGTCTCCACTATCAGCTGCTCTTGTTAGACAAAAATAAGCCTCTGTGGCATCACAGACTTATTAGTGCTGAAGAACTAATGCAGCTTACAATAGCATTTGATGATCACTTTGTGTCATTTGTGCTGTATCAGTAACTAGAAAACTCAGTCCACTTTTGGCTTTAGAGTTCTTACTGCTTCTGAAAATGAAGAAGGGGTCAAGCCTGTTGCTTTGAGTATGTGCTAAATTTGTAAACCCTTTGTAGAAGTCAGGATTTGATATGGAAAGTAATATGTGCTCAAATATGAAATCCAAGTTTTGAGCGCTTTCCAAAATAAAACTTTGTGAAACCGATGACTTAAAAAAACCCAGGTAATTTGTTTAGCTTTTATTTATCAGTGCATCCACATTACCCTTTACTAACATTAATCTATTAATATTTAATTAAATATTCATATTGGAGTAAATATTGCATGAAAGGGGCATTTCTCTGCTGTGTTTGAGTTCTCCAGAGATCCCAGACACCAGAGGGAAGTCATGAAGTGTCAAAACTTACTGCGAAAAGCCTTGAGCTAGTCACATCTGGAAGTTCAGATAGGACCTCAACCTACCTCCGAAACAAGCACCAAAAAACCTACCCAAACCCCCCACAAAAATCAAAATATCCAGTCCGGTGTGGCTGTTGGAACAGCACTGAAATCACTCCTCTTAACATTCCCTGTGTGTGGTATTTCAGCTTCCAGGTTCTACAGATAGGCAGTCTAGAAGACTGACCAGAGAAATGTAGGAATTATGTGAAGATTGAAAACTCAGTAAGAGAAATGGTGCTTTAAAAAAAAAACTGTAAGAAATTTGTTACCTAATTGTATGTAAGTAGAATCAAATTATATTAAGGAAGCCATGTATCAAGAGCTAAAAAGCAAAGTACAAAAGCCACTATTAACATTAAAAAACTACAGGCTTTATTGTAATTTTTCAAGTAAGTTCAAGGTATACAGAAATACTGTAACCTTTATTTCTGTAGTTGTCTTTGTTAAACAGAAAAAAGCAAACAAATTGTCATCATATGATGTCTTAAAAAAACTTTTTTTTTTTTTTTAATATTGGCTCATGTGCTCTGCCCAGAAGCACATAACATCCCTAAGACTGAAAGAAGATCTGTTCTTATGATAGAAATGTATGTTAGTGCCAGTAAAGTCTGTTAATCTAATTAAAATGTGGTTTAGTCAGGCCAAAAAAGGTTTGCTCTCAACTGTATTTGGCATAAAAGCTGACAAGAAATAACAAGCATGTTAATGAAGACATTTAAAAATACTCTTGCAATGTAAACAGTTTTAAAAAGGAAAAAAATAATTATAACATTGTTTAGCAAATACCCGTTTCTTTAACTGTATAAAATGGATGCATCTATTAATGGGAATTATTTTTACAAGGTAGTATTTTCTATACTCAACCAATCATTCAATTTTATGCCTCTGGTGTTTTCCTGTTGTTGTATATGTGCCAAGAAACACTGGCTGTGCTTCTCAAATGTGTGGTGCTATGATAGCTGTATATCATTTTGGAATTCTGTGTCATTTGGAGTTCAGAGAAGCCAGGGCTTTTTGCCACTCCTAAACTAAGAGTTTATGGAGGGTCTTTCAGGGATTGGTACCAGTGCCAGTCTTAAGGGGGTATTGTCTGATGCCTTGTCTGATAATCTAGACAGTGCTATGACCCTCTGGGTTTTAGTAGGCCTTTAAAAAAATTTGAGCACAAAGCATTTCTGGAGAGAGGCCAAATGCTTTAAAACACCTTCTGAAATTTAGAAAGTCAAGATTCTACCATTCTACTTGTTTAATGACAGGTTGCTTGATAATCTTAAAAATAACACTTGGACCAAGGTTGTTGCTGCCTTTTACTCTCCATCTTGGGACTAAATAACATTATCTAGTGTAGCTGTTATAATGCTCAATGGCTTCTACCCTTCTCTCCAGTCAAGTTTCCTGCTCCTGTTCCTCCCCCACCAAAAAGCCCTAAACAAAGAAGTTTTGGAAAACTAGTATTTTTTTTGTAGTGTCAGTAGCTTGGAATTTAAACAGCCTTACATCACTCCTGTTGGTACTTTATTATATATGCTGTGTTGGTGCTAGTTTCTGGGAAAAAGATATTTTACTAAAACTTGCTATTTTTGTAATGTTTATTTTGAATAACAGTTCCACTGGATGCTGGTGTGTAGATCCTGTGGTGGGTTTGCAGCCTGCACTTATTTCTAGAGGTGTAATTAATGGCAACAGAACAAGTACTTAACCCAGAATAGGAGCTGCAAATGCTCCACATGGGTGGTTGCACCTTACATCTAAGATAATTGCATAATGCTTTAAAATTTCAGTTTGAGGGTTGAGAAGTACTTGACCTGACTGCAGGTAACATGAATCAGGTACGGCAATTTGTCCTGTTTTCCATGTTGTTTCACTTGGATCCTGCTGTTGTTGGAATGGCCATATTAGAAATCTGAAAAGTATTGTTGCTTGTATTCTATACCATTAACCAAATATGGAGATTCAATTTTTTGCTTGTTTTGCAGATGGTATCCCGTAGAATTTACTCACAATTGTTTAAACTTTCCATTTTTTGACTATTGAGCTTCTTGCTCACTGATGCAGAAAAATGTAGATCACTCCTTGCTGACTCACGAATTGGCTGTGAAACATTCCCCATAGAGAAGGAAGAAAGCACTAAAGGAAATTTTCCTCCTGGTGTATTTATCAACAGTCAGGGCACTATGGAAGGACACTGCAGAGATTCCTCTCTTTGCCCAAAGAAGATGAGGATATTGATTACAGGATTCCCTACCATCTTCCATATGCTCACAAACAGAGCTACTGGTACTTTCCCGACTTCATCTGTATCTGTAGATTACCAGAGCACTTTTCTTATTTCATCACAGCCATAATTTCTCTCTGCTTCAGCCCAAAGGATCCCATCAGAGCCTGCCCTTGAGGTAAATCAACAAACTACAGTACAGTGACTGAGGAGAGCTGTTGGATATTCAGCTGCTGAAGCTGAGTTAACATCCTATCTAGGTAGTACAAATAATTTCTGGTGATTGATGTGAGGCAACAAAAGAACTTCTCCCAAAATTCCTGTAAGAGGGATTCAGGTACTTTGGATGGTCTTTTTCTAGACCTCTTTTGACCTCTTTTTCATTCTTTTGAATCTTTGTGAGGGCAATGGAGTGTTTATTAACAATTCTTATCTCCAGATGCAGAAAGATTTAGTTGTTTCAGACTGAAATACATATCTCTGTGTAGGAATCAATCAGGTTAGTGTTTTTGATACCTAGAACACAAAAATTACCAACCTCATTTATTCTTTACTGTTCAAGACAAGTCTGCTCAAGGGAAGAATTAGGTATGAAAGGATAAAAATTAAAGGATTCTTCTTTGGTTGCAAAAGGAGAGATACCATGATCTCTGTGTAAGAAAAAGAATGTAAAAACAAATCATTCCTAACAGTTTGTTTCAGATTGATTTTTCAGAAACTGTTCAGCTGCTTCTGTGAGGAGAACACCAATGTACAAAATCCTCATAATGCCTTTTACTTTCCCTTAAATTTCACTTTGAATCTTTGTGTCTTCTGCTGAAGAAGAGACATGAATCAAGTAAGACCAAGTACTCTTCTCTTCTACGCTCCAGAAGCTGCGATAGGTGGTCTCATACTGTTTAGTGTATTGAAGGTGATCTGGAGTTTTTTCCAGTGAATAGGGACTTCCATGTGAAAGACGATTTCTTACAGAGGCCCCAGACAGATTCCTGTTTGAAAGGAACCTGCAATAAGCTGGGTTGTGCTGCTTCATTTGGGCTGATCTGCTCTGGTATCTTCTGTTGTTTTGATACCTTCTGTTCCTGGAAAAGAATATTGACTTCGGAAGTCAGTAGTGTTTGTAGGCTTCAATGCATCACCTGAAATTAGGCCTGTAGTGCTTTTCAAATTATTTGGTTAAAAAGAACCTTCTATTCACAAGGTAGTCTTTAAGAAGAAATAATGCTGTCACTTCTACTGTCCTTTTATAATACTGCCAGCAAATACAGAGCAGTAGAAACTTGCATTGAACATGTTCTATTTGTTATATTTTCTTTCATTTTTCTTTTGTCTCCTTTACTGGAAGAGGGGAGTACAGATATCAGCCTGGAGACGTATCTTCGACATGTGCATTTATATGTGTGTTCATCAGTTATTCTTTCTGAACAGGAAGGCCTCCTTTCACAAGAAAATCCATGTGGAATGAAAAGACTGAACCTCACTCTCTAATCCTTGAAAGTTGGTGTGAAATAATGAGACAATGCTTTGTCCAGTTGAAAGGTATAGGAACACATCTTGGTCTCAAGTTGATGAAAAGTCATGAAATTACAACAGAACCCAATCCTGTTTTTGTGAACCACTCTTTCTGTTTAGACTACAAACTCTTACCTTAGCTTGAGATACTGAAACCATATCCAGGAACCAAGAAGCAGAACATCCTTCTCCATGCCCAATCGATTTCTCTGGAAGGAACTGGCTGTTTTTTCTGTTTTAATTACTTCAGGGTATCAAGGTTTTTCGTTGATGGCTTTATCACTTTCTAAAAAGCAAAAACATTTTGTGTATGCTACTCTAACTGCAAAATTGCTGTGGTTTTCATGACAAAACCTTTTCCCACCTATTTTCTTGTATTAATTTGAGCACAGTGAAAGAGAGCAAGCAGGCTTTTTTTGAGCAGGGGAAAGCTTGTAATTGAAGAGCATGTGAGGTATCTAACGATATGAAGCTATTTTGTTTAGGTATGTGCTCTAGAGGAGAGGATGAAGAAACACCACCAATTGCCCCTAAATGAATTAAGTGAAATTGATCAAACATAATGAGTAATGTACCTTCTTGGTTAACTGTTGGATCATGCTCTACGTGATGTCTTAAGAGCAAAGAAGAGCCCTGCAGTTAAAATGATGGTGCCTTAGCTCAGTGACTGCCCCACATGCAAATGCCAGACACTCCTGTTGTGCAGAAGGTACTGCAGTGGATAATAATCAGTAAATGCACATGTGAGCAGCTATCCCTGTAGCTATTTGAAGCCCAGAGACTTCTGGTTCTGTGTTGTGTATGGGCTCTGTGTTAGTGATAAAATTTTACAGGAGTCTTAACCAGCTTTCAGGATTTGTGAAGAAAATTTCAGCTCTCTCGTGGATTTTTTTGTTGTTCATGTGATGACAGTTAACTCCTAGGGCACTTGGGTTTTCAGGAATAAAAAGAGGAATAATTTAGAAATCCAGAAACATGATGCAGGAATTTGAGTAGGTTCTTAGCTTCCACAGCAATCATAATGTGCCTACATTAAATCAAAGGTTGTCACTACAGCATTAAACGGCTGTTAATGTTCAATCAATCAGATTTTGGCAAATAAAGGAGATGACTTGAGATTGGGCTAAGACCTTTACAGAGGAGTTGGGAGTAGTGTTAGGAAGTCATTGGTGAGGGAAACATTCAGGTAAGTATGACCATTTCTTCTTAAAAGAGATTATGGGGATACATTCACTGCATTGCAATAGATGCCATTTTTAATTCACTTGAGAAAAAGTGAACAGAGGAGAGATTTGGATTGTTTTTCCAAGAAATGAGCACTTAAATTCCCCCTTCCCCCCACCTACATCTACTTGTAAACAAACTGAGCGAACTTTCTGGACAAATCATCTTATGATTGATCTCATCTATTGGTAGATGTCTCAATAGTCTTGAAAGTTCACAGTTCAGCACTTGGGGGTTTTTTCTGGCATCAGAGCATGAAAAAACTGCATGTCTAGTACTCATCTCTTGTCATCCTCCCCTATTTTGCAGTGACTATATGTATGTCTCTGTGTGGCAGAAAATGAGGGAATACAGATCATTATTCAAGAAGTTACCAACTAGCACTTTTCCTTCCCCTCCAGTCTTTCTGCCTCCCTATCCTGGAAGTATGGAGTCCCTGCCTCAGCCTACGGCTTCATTCTTTTTCCAGCTGCCCACAAAAGTAAAGAACCAGTGTGAGAGTTTGAAGAAAGAATCCGCTCAGAGGACTGAGTCTCAAGCAAAAGCTCCAGGTTGCAGACTCAGAAAGAAACTTCCTTTGGGGAAGGATCTGCTTCCAGGATTTGCTCGTCTCTTTTTCCTTGGGCAAACAGTTCTTGAAGCAAACAACAGGGTTGCAGGTAGGTAGGGCCCCTTTGAACTGCCATCCGCTCAGGTGTGAAGGATGGACTTTATGCTGTTTCTCTATGCATTTTTTTTGTTGATGTTGTCTTCCACTTCTCTAGGCTGAGAGAGGGAAAGAGTGTGAACATTGTAAAGAAAAAGTGTTGGAGAGAGGGAGAGGAGAAAATTGTTCTGGGCACTTGGAAAGAATGCCTCTGTGTAAGCTTCCTGTCCATGGGTCATATTTGTACTTCAGTTCTGTGAAGCACTAATGACATTCTTGGTGTGACCCTTCTCTAGACAGGAAACTGAGTCAAGAGCAGAAACTGGTGGCTGGAGCCAAGATAAGGCCGGTGACTGTGTATGGTCCGTAGCCACACAGTTTTCATCTCCTCCCTGTCTCTTTACACTAGTGCTAGGTTTGAATGTGCAGTAAGGTGGTGGAGATCATCACATGGGTTTGAAATCTGACTTTATTCCCAGCACTGAAAAAGTTTCCCAGTTCTAAACATTTCTTCCTTTAGAGGAGCCTGTGGCTGCTGGGTTTTTAAAGTCCTGTTCCTTTGTCCATGTGAAGGAAATAGACTGGAATACTCTGATTAAGGGGATGTGCTGCTAAGCCACATGATCGGCAATCCCTCAGGCCCAGAGAAAGGGAATCAGCTCAGGTAAATTCTGCCTTTCTCGCTTCATGCTGTGCAGAGCAGCAGCCTCTTCCTTGCAAACATCGGTAGCCCACATTCAGACCTTTCTTTTTCCAGCTGTCGTTGCTGGCACGGGAAGTTTATTCTAAATTCCTTTTTGATTTTTAGCAAAAGAAATCACTTGAAAGCTGGCATTGAAATTCTAAGGAGATTTTACCAGTTCCTCTTTCGTGCTGAGTTGAAGTCATATGGAACTATGTTACGTGCATTATTGCTTTGGTGCATCTTGTGACTCTTCTCTCCCTCTTCATTCCCTCCAAATTGCTTCAGGACACCTTCTAACCTTTATACTGCATCACAAGCCTTCAGCAGAAGATCTTATGGTGCTGGAAGATGACTGGGTTTGGATCTTGGCCTTCCCTAAGCAGGATCTCCTGACAAAAAATGGGATTGGGAAAGAAATGACTCCTTTTTCCATCACACAGAACCACCCTAGAAATGGAGGCCTAGGCAGAAAATTCCTTCTAATGCATCGTTTTTTAGGAAATGTGTTTGGCCTCCTATGGTCTTTTTGTTACAATGTCATATAGATGTCTTTTATAAAATCTAAACCTGGCATCTTCCTATATGAAGATCAAGTCAATAAATCCAAGATTAAGAGTTTACAGGTGGTCAGATCTTACTGCCCCTTGCATAGGAGATGCCACGTGAATCTGTGAAACAGGGTTCTGCTGTGGTTCACACTGTTACATTTGTAAAGCCTTTTCTACTTAAAATGATTAGAAATAATATTAATAAAGGTTCTTGTGAAAATGGTATTTAGACTTCTACCTTTCCAGGTTTACTTAAAAATAAATCTGAGCCAAAATGTCACAGTGGGCAACATGGAAAATACTGCATCTTTTGAGATTTCCTGTGGCTGTGTCACAAAAAAGTGTGTTGGAACTGGTGAGAGCTATGAAAGTGCAAATCTTAGATTTTTCTTTGAGTGAGAAGTTGTTTGTTAGAAAGCAGAAAGCTTTTAATTGCTTTCCCCCTAAGGGATTCTGTAGTCAAACTTAATTAAATGTCTTGCAAGATCTCAAATAGAACCCTTATGTTTGGCAGTAGTGAACAGCACACACATGCCTGTGTACTTGTGTTGTTCTCGCTATAGAAAACTAGTTTTGAAGAATGGGACTTACTTTTAATGTTGGATTGGGAAAGGGGTAAGTTTTGTTCTGAAGTTAAGTGTGAGAATAGGGGGCAGAAGGGTGTACCAGACCCTCTGGCAGTAGGTGAAGAGCACTTTTGTTTTTCTGTTTTCTGCTTCTGGCAGTTGAAGTAAACTAGCCAGATGCTTGTACTTGAATCCAATTAATTTCTTAAAATCAGTTACCACAAAACATTGTTTTTTAACTAATGCCTAGATCTTTTTTTTAAATTCACCAGCTTATTTAAATTATTCAGTAGTCTTAACCTAGCCCTGAGGCTACTGCTTCATGGCAGTTGTGACTTCTTACTATGCTGGAATGCATTGCAGTCCTAGTGCATTCTAAAAATAATTGTTCAGATGGTGCTGTTTAAGTACATACTTATGTAGTGAGCCATTTTCACTGAACTTTCTAAAATTGACTTTCTGTTGGATGGCTTTTTAATATCTTATTTTGCTGTGAGTATCAAACTTGTTTGTCTTGCTGCTCCTGTGGTTATTGAGTAAAGTGCTGACTTTATTACCTGATACAGTTAGAGAGCTGATAGTCAGATACGTGTGTTAAACTATGCAACCACAGTTGTGAACTTCAACATTTAAAAAGAAATCATTTTAACTTTAATGTATCAAATTCAATCCTATATGTGGAAATATGTGCTGAACTTAAAAATGAGTAGCTGTCACAGGTGTAGACATGAATTGTGTACTGAACAGAAGTAATCTAGAAGTTCATAGCTGAAGATCTGTGGGTCTCAGAAATGAATTATTACATCTGTGACTAGAGTTTTGTGCCAGCAGTGCTTTTAGTTGAAAATACCTGTTTTTTCTAACTTCCAGTCCGTTTAAGGTCTGATATCCTTTGTGCCTTAATAGGTATACTTACACTTGCCTCAGCCACAGTTCTTGGTCATTTTGTTCTGTAACAGGTAAATTTAGGACTGTCAAATACTTACAAAACAGGCACTGAGAACTGTTTATGTTACTGTCTCGATTCTTAAAATGGCTTTACTCCTCCCCATCACAATTAGGAAACAAAACCACCAAAACAAAAGCAAAAACCAAACTAAAAAGCCTGTTGCAATTCTGCAGTCAGTATTTTGATACTTCTTGTCTGTCACCGTTGTGTTAGCGTGTTTCTGTCATGCTCTGGGTTTTGCAGCTGGAATCCTGGGTTCTCGATACCTCATTAGAGCCATAACTCTTGCCTTTGTGTTATTAAATAATAAAGATATCTGAAACAATTTTCTTCTTGTTTATATTGTACTTGCCATAAGTGTATAAGTATAAAGTGACTCTTCTGACAAATGCCAGAATGCCAGAAAATGTGGAAAAACACTGCATGATTTTAGAGGTTTTTAATGCCTGGTACTAACAGAATTTCAAAAAACAGGTATATAGTATTCCTATTTTTCCTCTTTCTATTCTCTTAAAGATTTCCTTGAGCATTTGAGCTACCTGACTCACTTCACATAATGCTTAATGTCTTCTTGACCAGATACCAGGTCCTCCTAATTGTTTTATAGCCAGTCAGTAAAATCCTGGCTTTTGACACTGTTTATCCTGTCCCAGAAGAGCTATCTTGTTTAACCTGAAAGCTTGCTTTCTTCTTTTCACCTTCTGTCCACCCTCTGTGGCTTAGGCTGCCACATAGCTCTTTATCTATTACAGGATTCTTTGAGGAAATACTCTGTAAAGATCGAGAGACTTAGGGGAAAATCTTGCTGATGTTGCTATTTCAACCAGAGCTAAACTTGTCATTTGTATGAGAGAGGCTTTGTCAGTTTATTTTAGGAAGGCAGATGTATAAAAAAGTGTTATTTTTGTGAATCAAGAAATGATTTTGATTTTACAAACGGGAAAGTGAGACTAAAGAGCATAGGTTCTAGGGTGTTTGTATCCCCTTGCTTTACAGTGAGGAGGTGGGTAACAAAACATGAACAATTTTCTGTGATTTTCTGAAAGCCAGACTGTTTCCATCAGCAATGGTGTGCTCTAAGTTGGATTTCATTCTTTCAGTCCTGTTTGCAGGACATGGGGATTTGAGTAGGTAACAGTGTCAAAAATATTTTTTCAGATTTTTTTTTTAATTGAGGAAAGTAGGTTCATACCTGGGTTTATCAGGCATAAAAGAATCCCTGAGTTTTGAAGGAATGAATGTGATTTAGGGGTAAGTGTAGAAAAAGTGGTTTTAACTGAAATCTGGGAAAAGGCATTTTCTGGAAGCAGTGGGGACAAATGGTTGAACCATTCCGGTTTTGTTTGTTGCATGGACTTGGCGAAGAATTGGCGGCTGCACGACTCCTAGGACAGGTCCGTAAGTTGATGTCAGCCACATGAGGTGAGTTGGGTTGTTGCAGGAATTGCTCTGTTTTGCTGCTTAAGTTAGGTTGCCAGTTTAAAGACCAGATGAAGTTTGTGATACTTTTGCTCATGACAGTGACACTTCCCTTGTGTCACTTTCCCAGTGACTTGCTAATTTTTTTAAAGAATATAAATTTACTGTTCTTATGAACTGTTCTGTATTTTATATTGTTTTGTTTCCTTGGTTGCTCTCATGTGAGTGGCTTTCCTTTGCTTTGTCCCTGGTAGAAACTGATGTTTCTTGTTTTTTCCATATACTGAAGAAGTGGAGGTCATGAAAATGTGTGAGTTTTAGCCTGGTGTTAAGAGTACAGTAAGTGAAGAAATTGTGCCTTCTACAAATGGGTGTCACTTTCATGGGGGCAAAATAATATTTTTTTTGTCTTGAGGGAGGGTTGTAGGAGGTTGCACAGTTAAAGGGCCACATGGCTTGCAGTAGTTTTCTGCTGGGTAACTATTTTCAACAGTTTAACCATACCAGTGTCTGACCTCCTCTTGCCAGATTCAGGTTAAGATATCACCTGTAATTCTAAAATTAATAGCTTTTGAGTAAATAACAACTTGTATGGTTATAAATTGATTTAATGAGATCATAATTGACATTTGAAGATAGAAATGTGATTTATATAGATTTTCTCAAACGAGGACATCGTCCTGTCTTAAACTGAGGTTTCTCCATTGGACAGGATTACTTTGGAGCTCACATTAAAGCATCCTTATCCATTTGAGTGTTTCAGAGGAATTTCCATACATGTTTGGAACTTCTCAGAAGAGTAAAATGTGAAATAATTTTTAAAATGGTTTCCTTGTCTCTGCTAGTACTTTTTATTTAGATAAGAAGGCATGAAAAATTGATTTGTAAAATCTTTGTGTGCGTATATAAACAATGAAGAGATGAAATCAGACTGAAGTATGTAAGAGTAAATGAAGAACAGCTGACATCAGCACAGCTGTTGTGTGCAGATGGAATGTTCCTGGGTGACTTCAGGATTACAGTGAAATTGAAGCTTAGTTGGATACTGAAACAGCACAGGAACTGGACTAACAAGCAGCCATCTAATGTAGGAACTCTCCCTTAACAGGCAGTAGACTTGACAGAAAATCACTTGCAGCAGCTAAGCCTTTTTCCCCCACCCTGTAAGCAATGATAGTAGGAAAGGCTGGACTCTTATGGCTTGTGTGGTTAGATTCTCTGGTGTATAATAAAGTATAAGTGCTGATTTGAAGCTCTAGTATGCCTTGGGCACTAGTTGTGTTTGTCACCTAATAGCGTCTAAAACCTGAGTTAATGCTGCAGCTTTTTTTAAGGGGAAGAAAGTAGGGACAAGTTAGAAGGGCTTCTGGACTTGTCCATTTATTTTTATGTAGCTTTTTAAGACTTCATGTATCTTTGGCAGCTGCAACACCGTTGCAGCTGCTTGAAATTGGAAACAGGTAAAAAATTGATAAGAACATAGGAGTAGAGATATTCAAAGAAAGAACTTGCATTAGTTTCTCTCCTAATAAATTAAGAATGGTGGTAAAAGAGAGACTATGCTACATGTCAAAAGCTAAAGCATTTGTTGTAGCACATTTTCATCAAACTTTTTAGCTTTTCATGTGTTAATCTCTGCTCACTTTTACCTTTATATATATATATACCTCTATATATATTTTACCTCTATATATCCTAGAATACAACTAATATTTTTCATAAATTGCTTAATTGATTTCTGAACTTTGTAAAGCAGTTTTGTTTACTAAGCACACAAAGTAACTAATTTCTTAGAGTTTAGGGAACAATAGTACTTTCTTCTGTCACGTATTATACTGAGGATGTTCCAAAAAGTGATTTTTGTATTGATTTTTTTTCTCTTTATACTTGTACAGGTGATATCTTGTAGGTGTCTGTTGCCTTG
This sequence comes from Rhipidura dahli, assembly GCA_013399225.1. Lineage (NCBI taxonomy): Eukaryota > Metazoa > Chordata > Aves > Passeriformes > Rhipiduridae > Rhipidura > Rhipidura dahli. The sequence continues at coordinate 1,839,201 of VXAC01003560.1, read as the reverse complement.
TATTAGTGCTGTATTTTATCAAAAATTTTTAGCTATTCTTGCCTATACTTACATCTGCTCTGGAGACTTTTTCCATCCAGCCCTTCTGAATGAGTACACTAGTCAGGTCTCTGTTGCTTCCTTTTTAACTAGCTCAGAACTGCTGGGTTTTTTGATAAAGCAGCTTTGCAAATGGGAAGGATGAACAGTAATGCTACATTTTTTCAGAGAACAAAAACTTTTGTTCCCATGTCAGTCCTCACATCATTCTCCAAAAATACATGCTCCTTGGAAGACCTGACTATATCTCCACTGCTAGCAGTCAAACCAGTGCTTCCAGTGTGGCAGTACTGAAGCTACAGGGCATTCTGCTTGTCTCTCCAAGCAACATTAACACCCAAATTCCTGCTTGTAGTTGAACTCAAGCTACTGTTTCAGATTAATTTTCTGCCTCCTTCAAAGACTTTCTGAAAACTGTAATTTTGATGACAGCATAACAATGATACAAAAGGCAGTCTGTGCCCCTTGCCCATACTTTACAAATTTGCCAGTTCAACATTTGTCTACAGGCTTTAGCACCACGTATGAATGGATGAGATAAATCTCGGATCTTCACTTGCCATTGCACTTAAGCAGTGAATGGTTTGTATTGCCACATATTGTCACCCTGAACTGCCATCTGTTTTGTGTCCCTCTTTAAGCACCTGCTGTTTCAAAATCTGGCTTGCTTTTCTAAAGGCATTCTCCTTTCTGCCTTTCTGTAAATACCAAAGTATATACAAGATGTTATGGCTTGAGTAGCTGTTCCTGTTTGGTTCTTTTCACAGAATTCAGAATTAGATTGGAGACCTTTGAGAACCACATTATGTAATCCTACACAATGAATTAGTGAATAGTCTCATCAGTTTGATTGGCATGTGATATTCAGTTATTCTCAGGTCACTACTTTTTGGAACTTTGTTTTTATGTGGGCTTCACTGGAAAAAATGATGTAGTGACTGACTTTTTGTGAGGCAGGTGTTCTTGTTGCCTGAAGGAATTTTTTTCTGCACTACTGAAAAGAAAATGCAATGTAACTGCTAAAGCGCTGGATTTGTTCCCCCCTTCTTTGCTCCTGTGTTTGCTCATTAATTTCTGATACAATTAAGAGGTTTTATTTACTTACTGAACTCCACCCACCATTTGGAGTATCTGTGCAGGTTAGCTAAGCCTGGAAAATTTACTGCTCTCAATATGATCCATAGCTTAATTTACAAAGTACACTAATACCAGTAAAGCCTCACCCTGTATCAAAATATAGGAATTCACCTTTCAACCTAAAACCACAGTGACTGTAATGTGCTATAAATGCTGTTTCCACCTACCCCCTCAAATCTGAACTTCAGCTTAGTCTGTATAAAATTCAGGATGTAATTTTTTTCTTCTCTTTCTCTCTATGCCAAGAAGGAGACTTTGCTTATTGAATGAGACCATTGGATGGTGTTTCAGTACAAACACATCTAATTTGTTTTATAAGGCGAGGGGTCTTATCTACACACCAAATGAATGTCAGTTCCTCATTGATTCCTCAAGTTGAAGATTGTCCCCTCAAAATTCTGACTTAAGCATAGTCTGTCATACAAGGATTTTGCTATGACAGAAATCCCCCTAAGGTAGAGTTCTGGGACCTGTAATATGAAGTATGGTGTAGTATCTGATAGATCATTTCTTTATAACATGACCAAAGAAAAATTAGCTTCAGGGAATTGTACCCTTTCGGGGTTTTTTTTCCTCACAACTTGAAGTGTTTTAGAAAGGAATAATTTGTACCTGTGAATGGTGTGAAGCTTTTTTAGTGAAGACCACTAATTTTTAATAAGCCCTCTGCCCTTGTTGCCTAATTGCTGTCTTAGCACACTGACTTTATTTTTTTGGACTGTGTTTGTAGTAGTTTCATCTAAAAAGAGATTAAATAATTAAATGTTTATATGGTGTTTTTTACTGTGCTGTTAGTGACAGCTTCAGCTGTGAGTCTGTTAGCTTTTTGCTAAATTAAGCCATTCTTTCAGGTGCAGGAACTAGGTGTATATTTTTAGTGTTTTGTATAAACATTGTGCTCTTGTATATAGAAGTGGTAAATTAAATACAGATGTCTTATTGAAGAACTGCTTCATGGCACTAGGCACTCATACTGACCTTTAACACGAAAGGTAAACCCCAAATAAGCTCAAACCTAAAGCAACTAACATGTCTGCCTGCAAAAAAACAGACTAAGGTAATGAGTTCTGTGAGCATTCTGGGAGAAGCAATTCCAGTGGTCTCGAGGTTGGGTTAAGATGCAGATGAGTACTTTTAGAGTGAGGTCATTCAGTGAGAGAGGATACTGTTTTCTTCAGCTTCAAAACTATTACTTTTGGTATATTTTAAGTGCTTAGTAAGTTAAAAAAATGAATTTGTGTCAACTCTAAGCTCCTGCAGTCTGTAAAAGTAAGTTGGAGTGTTGGATCTGTTTTGCCTGTGGAAATAGGATTATATGTCTATCTATAAGAAGATACATAGCTATGTCTATATAATTCTACAGCTAGATAGAGCAAGTTGGTGTGGAGTATAATTTTTGTGCTCAGGTCTGGGAATTTAGAACTTCTGTTTCTTCCGTTTGACTTTAGAGACTGTCAAAACCATCCTCTAATAATTAAGTAGTAAAGGGCTTTAAAAATAACTTCCCCCAGCTTTTCAAAGCAGTGTTATTATATTACAATTACCTAGTTTTTGATGATTCTGCACGAGTAATCGAAGGTGTTTGTCCCCATAAGGAGCAGTGATCAGCCTCTTCAGCAGTGGTGTCCCTCTGTCACTAGATAGGGCTGTTGATGCTTTTTTTGCCATCTGTTATCCTATGTGCTGTTTTTTTGACTTGACCTGAATGCTTCTGCCCTGTAAGGGCAGTGAGGTTTAAATGCTGAGCACAGACTGATTAGTGAGGCATTAAGTCAGTTAATTCTTTCATTTTTAAATAAAGTATTAACATGGTTTTGGTGGTCACTGATGTGCATTGTAAGTTAAAGAGACAGCTTATGTAAGCAGTGTGTATTTCTAAACCATTTGCAGTTTTTGGTGGTTTTAGTCCTCAGTCTTAAACTGTGGAGTTTACAGAAATTAAGTTGCTGAATCTGCTTGCTCATGGTAGCTGTGGCAGTAAGGAACAAGAAATGTGTTACTAGCTTGTTTAAAGGTGAAGGTTTTTAATGAGTTTGTGTGTAAGCCTCATTCAGAGCAAGTATCTGTAAATGTGGTTTTTAGAAGGGATTTTCCTGTTTCAGAAAACAACACTAGACTTAGCAAGAGGTGGCTTTGCCACTCCTGTGGCTCAGTACCTGAGTGCTAGTTCAGTGAAACTTGAAATAAAGTGGGCTAGGGCTTGAGGAGGGTGGGAGTCCTGTCCTCTAGATGGTACTGAAATAACATGACTTATAACCTAATTTTTCTGTGCTTCCTAAACTTCAGATATGATGGGCTTTGAGTGTTTCTCAGTTAAAGTCATAATGGTGTATAAGATTAAGACCAAAGGTCCCACCGGAGGGAAAAATTTTAAATCCTTGTGCTTTAGAAGTAGATTCAAATGCTGAAAAACATGGATTGAAGATTTCTGGTTTTGAGAAGGTGCTTTTTAGTCCTGATGCCATCTGTGAAAAGGTTTTTCATAAAAAGATCTTACAGTCATCTAAGAATTCAAGAGGATTCATTAATACCACTCTTAATTTCATAGAATTGTAGAATATTCCAAGTTGAAAGTGACCCATGAGGATCATTGAGTGCTCTGTGGAGAAGACATAAGAATTCTGTATGGCTTTTAACAGAGAATGTGTTACTGCAGGGCAGCCTCCTTGAGAGGTGGCTGTTGAGTTTTCTTAGAGATGTTATGGTGCTTATGGATAGACAGGTACTATGTAACACTGTTACCAACTTGTGGTATCTTCACCTCTTAGGAATCTTTGTTTTGATTTATGGTGCTGTGAGTTGATGTACCCTTGAAGGACATGCTAGTATTTCTGGTTGACATAGTCACCTGTTGTAGGTCTTGCAAATTATGGGGTACCTTCTGACTCTAAACGTGTGCTTAATTAGCAGTGCTATTGCTTGGAAGGATAACAGTGCATAGGGCAGTACTTTTCCCCTGTTGGGCAGTCCTGCTGCTGCTATTCATTGGGTCCGTTCTAACAGCTCACCTGGAGATCTAGGGCATATTAACAGGTTTTGGATTATGCTAAACCTATTTGTTACAGCATGTTAGAATCGATGCTGTAGTTGGGGCATGTGTAGGGAAAAGGAAGACACAGACTTCAGGAGAGGCTAAGAGTTCCTGGGAACTCTTAACAATTGTGTAAGACTGGGTACAGTAAACACAAGTACTCCAGGTTTATCTTGGCACCCTCTCCAGCCGTGTATCTCTTGTATGAAAGGCCATTACTCATGTTTCTGGATACCAGAATAAGATAGAGAAGTTTATTGCTTGCAGATGGTGTTTCACATGCAGAAATAAATGATTTCTGCTTATACAAATAAGTGACAATGTTACACAGCTTGGTTGTAACTTTTGAATTGTGCTAACACACATCTGAGGCTGGAGTTCTTGGTTTTAATCAGTCCTTTTCCTAAAGCTTATTTTGGTGTTATGTAGCCTGACTGAAAGTTCTTAATAGGTTAGTTGTTACAACAAAGGAATCACAGTTTATTGAAGAAATCTACTACTGTCTTGTTGACTGCCTTTTAAAGTAGGATTGAAAGTGTGAGTATAGAAAATGGTCTTTGAGCCATAAAGACTGTGTTTTCTTCCATCATGTGTATACTTTGAGCCAAGTACCACACTCATGATTTTATATGGAAGGAGAGTCTGCACAAAGAATAATTAAAATAATGTTCGTATAAGGGAATCTGGTGGTGATGTCAGCCATTTCCTCTGTAATCTGAGTGCTGAAATCTCAACTGTTTGAGGATTTTAAAATTTGTTTCTCTGATCATCATCATCACAGAAATTGGTAACATTCTCTTTTTTCACTAATATTTCCCTCTGAGGATTTTAGGCCATGTGTAACTACTACATGTACCTAAAGATAACTTATTGAAAGGCCTATTTTATTATTTCATGTTATCACGGTGATATCCAGCTTCTAGCATAAACTGGATGTGTCAGAACTTGGCATTAATTTTGGTCCAAGTTGTTATTTTGGTAATGGCATTAGACTGGTACAAATTTGACACTATCACATTCAAATTCTAAAATTATCCTAGTCTATCAGTATGTGCATAGCTCTCCATTGACACTGATGGTGGGAGCTTTGTTTCCATTCTCTTTTATTGTTACACTGAAATATAATGTAGGTTTATGACAGGATTTAAAAACCCATGACTGTTAATCTGAGTAAGCATGTATGATGTACTTAAAAGCTTCTGTCTGTCTTGTATCACTTCCTTCTCACTCTCCCTGGAAAAATTCAAAGATGTAGCCTCTAGAATACCTTACATTTTAACCTGGAGACAGTTGATGTATAGTCCATTATCCACAGAGACTTTAGGCCTGTATGATGCCAGGCAATGCCATTATATAAATATTAAATATGTATTGTTTTATAAAACTATTTAACCTGAGGAAGCTGTTATTCTGCTTGGAATGTGTTTTTACTAATGCAGTGCATGTTAAGTAGATGTAGTAGAGCTGGAGAGGTAGGGAGTTGTCCTTTCTCTTCAGCCTTACTCTACTGATTCTTGCTGCTAGCGAAAATTTTAAGAGCATTTCCCTGGAAGATTTTCCTTTTTAAAAGGGTAGCAATATTCTTCCATTTTGGCAACCCACTTCCACTTGGTGGGTAGGACATTGTTCTTGCCACTTCTTCCTCCCTCTGCCCCAGCTGCTATAATGTTGACTTTGCAAGTAAACTGAAACTTCCTCTCTCATGTTTAATATAGAAAAGAGATTCTCTGTCCTAGGACCTTCCCCCTACTGTGCTAAGAGGTCAGTGTTTTTGCACAAGCAGCTTTAATCTGTTGTCTTATCCTCTTCTGTGAGGTTTTTTTTGTGCTTACATCTGTGTTGAGCTTTAGGCTGCAAACAATGATGCCACAGCTTCCCTGGTAACAGTACAGGTGGGAAATCAATAATGATGAGGGGAAGATCAAATCAAAAAATAAGGCAGTTTGTTGGGAATGTCTGCTATAACCTAAGCATATGGCTGTGTGGGTGGCCATAGACTTTTGGAAGCTCCATGCTTAGAAAACCTGCCTAACTAATATTTGGATGGTTCTCTAGCTAGTAGAGCATTCAGTTCCAGACACTTGGTAATCAGAATTTTTGTAGTCACACCCACCGCTCCAAATTCCTGTCATTCATCTGTCTATTTTAAATGTGTCTCTTGTGGAGTAGTTCTAAAATTACCCACTGTTTTGACCTGACAAATGGGAATATGTGAGCTCCTCCTGCTGCTCTTCAGCTGGTGTATGGCTGCTTACACCGTAGAAGCAAGATGATGCTTTTGCATGGAAGAATGGGGCATTTACAGTTATGTGCTGACTCTTGCTTATATGTTTGACCTTTCCATAGCAGTGACAGACAGGGTTTCAGCTTGTCACTGCAGTGTTGAGAGTGTTTTGTTTATTAAGTTAGATTTTCAGAGTCCCTCACTGAAGTTCAGCCTTCACAAACTTGCTCCCCCACACAAAAGCCTGTTTTGCTCACCCTTAGTGGGCTTGCCCAGCCATGCTCCTTCCCTCAGCTTGTCTGGCCACATTCATTGCTCCCTCAGAATATGAGTTTTTGTAGAACATTTTTGCACAAGGCAGTGAGCCATTTAACAGTGAGAATTGGGAAGGGGGCATTACAAGTAATTCAGTAACAGTAGCTCTTGTGCTAGATTGCAAATTATGTCATTGGTATAAAATAGTTTGGAAATAGTGAGGTTTTGGTTCAAATAAAACCTCTTCAGAGAAAATGGAAAGCAAGAGGGATCTGAAAGAGCTATCACCCCATGTAGTGGTAAAAGAGAACACAAGCTTACTGGAGAAGGCAATATGTGGGAGGCAGTGGAAGAGGACAGCTTTTTACTTGTAACAGAGAAACCCAGCCCTGCTTCCTCTTTGTCTGTTCCTCTTCCATTTTCTGATGAATTCTTTTTCTTCTGGCTCTCTTTTTCTGTACATGAACAGATTTGCATTTTGCAGCTACTGTAACCACTAGGTAAGGAGACATGAGTTCTCTCACCTTCTAAGCATAAAATGGTGTTTCATGAATTCCAGATAATGTTTACAGTTGTAGTTCTGCCTTAGTGAGCTGCTGTCTAAAATTTCAGCTTTCCTGTTATCTCCTATACAACCGAAACCTCCCATATTTTTCATTTCTTTACATTTCAAGTTGCTTAAATACTAGTGGTAAATGAGTTTTTGTCATCCAATGATTTGGATAATTTATCAAAAATTTTAAAAAGCCTATTCAGTGTTAGGTGTGTAATTCTGTGAATTAAGAACTAAAAGAGTTCAAAGTCATTTATTTGCTGACAGACAGTGCTATGCAAATACTGTATGGTAGATCATCTAGTTGCTTAGCAATAACATTAACAGTCATGAGTGTTTATAAAGCAAATATAATACGATATGGTCAACAAGGTATGTGGTGCTTTTTGTATTACTTAAGTGTCCTGATAACTGTTGGAAAACGTTTATTAGGATTACACATGAGCAAGCACCTGACACTTAAGAGCAACAACTTGAATAAGTAAATGTGATAAATGATATGCCCGTGTTTTTTAATCTAAACCCCCACAACTTAAAACAAGTGGTGAACATGATGATTTTCCAAATACACTAGCTTTGAACTTTGAAATGTTATTTTCACGGCTTTGATGAATACTCTTGTAATGGCTTTGGATGTTCAGCCTGGAAAAATTAGGGGTGGTAGGTTATGTGATTGAAAGGCTTGTCCCCGTGTGCACAGCAAAGCCCTGAGGCACAGCAGCGGGTGGGGGAACTCTGTAACCTCATCAGAGAAATGAGCCCCCTGACCTGGCTCCTGCCAGGGCTGTCACTGGAGATTATCAGCCCTCAGGTACCTGGCTGACAGACACTTGAGTAAACAGAAGTCAGCTTGCAGACTGGGAAGGGGGTAGATGCAGGTAAGAACATTTTGGAATGGGATGTTTAGGGAAGAGACACGGTTGAGGAAAAGCAGGGATCCAAGGTGATTTTGTGGGGAATGAATCATGGGTAAAATAGAGGGGCAAAGTGAGCTGGTTGTGTGCAAGCATGTGGCGGGTCAGTATGTTTGTGAGGCCATGCCCTATTCTCATCAGTGCAGTCTCATTAAACTAATTGTTTTAGTGGGTAAGGAGCTCAATACTGTGTGTGCCTATTGGGGGTGCCAGCAGCTCGAGTCTGACCATAGGTCCCAAGGGTCCATGTGGGGGGGTCAGGCAATGTGGTGTGTGTGGGGTACAATGGCTGAAGACAATGAAGCCAGGAGACAGAGTAGAAGAGACTTGGAAGTGGCCATGAAGTGCAGAAGAAAAGTGTGCATCTGCGTGAGAGCTGGAGGGGCTGGCAGTCCAGGCCAAGAGCTGCAGAGATTCTGGGGTCTGGCTGGGACCCCCACTAGTGTGTGTGTATTTGTGCATGAAGTAACAGGAGGCTCTGGGGACCAGCTGCTGGGTAGAGGGTACAAGGCTGTATCCCAGAGAGCTCCGTAATGAGCATCTGCATGTTTGAGAGGGGATCTGGAGTACCAGCACCTGGAGTGGGGCCACGGGGGCCGGTGTGCCCTGTGTTGCTAGCTGGGCAGATCCCAGCTGCTGGCCAAACTGCGAGCGAGCCCAAGGCCAGTTGCAGGGCCGGTTGTATCCTGTGTGTGAGCGCGTGTGCACACACGGCGCGTTCTCTCCTCATGGACTTTCACCCCGAGCACTGAGGAGCAGGAGGAGGATGTTGGTGCCGGCTCTATTTACTGAAGTGCCGAGTTTGCAGTGACCTCTGTTGCCAGCACAGCAACACGTGTGTGTGCTGTGCACGTGTTTTGTGTGTGCAACGTGTGCTCAGCCTCACTACTAGGCCAGACCTCAGGACAGGGAGCTTGGGCTGTGGTGCCTCTGTTGGGCTGCTGGATTCAGCAACTTATGCTAAAGGGGTGTGGGTCTGAGAAAAGATGCTGAGGCTCTTTGGAAAGTCTCTCCTTATTAAAACTCAAAATGAACATCTGAGATAATTTACTTCACTGATTCCAGTTTTCAAATGTACTGTGCTGGTGAGACACATAAGAGAAATTGTAGTATAGTGGGAAATAATTTCAATGTAAAGACCTACGGATGCTGGGGCTTACAGGAAGTCAGGAGTCTGAGCTTACACCATTTATAACTAATTTAGAACATATATATAATTTAGAAGATAAAATCTGAAATAAAATACAGCTTTTAAGTGGGCATATAGTATTGGATAGCATTGTTCCCCTGCTAGACCTCTACTAAGTCCATTTTCAGACTGGTAATAAAATCTTTTTTGTAGTATATTGTCATTTATTTATTACTGTTGCACTTTGTTTTGAGGCAACTTAGGCAAATTCAGGGTCCTAAATTTGACCTTAAAACCTTTTCCATGCATGTGTACCCTAAAGCAAAATCCATACAAGTATCATGTAATTAAGTGTCTCCAGTTTCTGGAATAGCCTCTCTAGTTTGATTTAGTGGAGGTTGCAAAGAAGTCTGTAGTAAGTTTCTCTAGAATGATGTAAAACACTTCATCTGAAGAAAAGCCATCATTCATAAAATGTTCTAGATACTTAAACTGTTATTTAGTAATATTGTCTAAACTTACGTAAGTTGACAGTTTTTAAAAAATTCTTTGGTGAATCCTCTGAGCCATCTGTTCAGCTGGAGGAAATAGCTATCAGTCAAAAAAAAAAAAAAATCCCAACAACCTTGATACAGAAAACCATGAAAGGTGAAAAGCTACTTGAAGCAATCATGTGAATAAACGCTTGATGCTGTTGTGCTCTGTAGAGCTTCAGACACTGTGCTTGCTTCTAGGCTGTTTCAAAATGTCACAGGCACTGTGTAAATAGGTTGCTGGTATATTCAGCCATATTCTTGTACCCAGTACAGGTACACCTGCCCCCGTTTTTATTTATTTTCTTTTAAAATGAGGTCAGACCTGTGAGGAAGCTCACATTTGACATTCGGCTTCATTCTAAGGTCTCATCTATTTTAAAGCAGCTGATGTAGGGGAAAAATGAGGAACAGTTTGCTTCATACAAAGTACATAACTGGTAAAAAGTCGGAATGGCTTGTGCTGTTTGGGTACTGGTATGTAGCCCAGTGGCTGAAGACTGATGTAACGCAGTGGAAAAGAGAGTTAAAGGTCCCTGATATCTTAATGTGGGGTAAATTAATGCATTATGTAAAAGCTGAGGGAGTTGCTGACTCTGGAAAGTATGATTTCATTTGAAATATTTAGGTTGGAATGCCTGCCTCTTGAAAATGGAAGGAAGGGTCCTCTGCTGAACTTAAAATAAGAATTTAGACTGAATTTTTGAAAACTGGAAGTGCTTTATCTTTAAGTAAAAAAACCAAACAGATATAAATTTCAGCAGAGGAATCTTTTGGAAAGAACATGTTACGCAAACCAAGTTTCCAAGGAGTCTGTAGGCAAAACAGAGTTTAAGACCTGATACGCAAAATGATTCGTGTTTTAGTGCAATTAAGTGTTTGGGGGAGGGATGTATTACCAATAAACTAGTGTAAAGGATTATATTCATCCTTGAAGAAATCCTTGTGTGAGGGTTTAGAAAGATTGGCAGTCAGCCTTGTGTGAAACCAGTGTATTGGACACAAGATTTTGCAGTTCAGATGACCTGTAATGTTTTGGCTCTGGCTATTGAATATGGGTCAGGTCTTTGAGAGCTGTGGGAAGGTCTGAGTTCCAGATAACAATGAACTGATGAAATAATTGTGGTGCCTTTTGGTTTTTGTTTGCTGAGGATCATAATGGGCATGTGTTCTTTCAGCCTTTGTACGTTCTTCCACTATGGGTACACAGCGCTTTTGTTTTGTGTGCTGGCTCCTTTAGCAGGTGACTTCCTGAGAAGTCTCCTGCTCATCACTGGCAACTGAATGCTGTGGTTCCATTATAGGATTAAAACTTTGATTCAGAAGTCATTAGCTTCATCCTCTTTGACCACTAAGTACTGAAATAAATGTTTTCCATTTTACATTCTGTAGGCTTCTGCAAGATACAGCTTGACTTCTAATGCGCATTAGTATTTAATCATAATAAAAAAGGGTAGGTCACTTACCTGAATACTTAGATAAGGCCCTTTTTTTGTCTATGTAGTGTCTGCTTTCTGATTAGTCACTTTAAAATGCAAAAAAACACTGGGGTATGGGAACGAATGTCTACAGTGATTCTGGATTCAGTTTCATGATAATATTTTCCCTTCTACTTGTTAACATAGTTGCATGTCTATTCTTGCCTTCTTACACATCTTATACAGCTATTGGTTCTTTCCTATTCTTGTTTGCCAAAAAGTCTTAGGCTAAATTAGTTGATGAAAATGTCTCTATTTTGCTGATGCTGAGTCAGAAGTGTTTATTTAAAGATGATGAATTTAGTAATCATCAAACCATGTTTAAATCATCAGGAATGCTAATTATAGATCATTCTACCTATATTTCTGAAATCCTTAATGACTTGAAGTCCAAATCCTCCTTGCTTAAGTTAATAATAAATGCATTGGTGTCAGTTGGAAATAGGTGACTGTAGTTCACAAAAGCTAAAGGTAGTAATTATGAGGATGAAAACATAAAACTTCTTTCCCATGATATCGAGGGGAGAGAATCTGAGTGAAGTTCTCTTTTTCCACATCCTTTAGGGTAAGAAAGGAATAAAAATCTTTAGAGATTCTTTTAAGCTATAGATACAGTTTTGATTATTTAGTGTTGGTGCTTTCCTGTGTTTTGGTATATTTGGAATATTTATTCTGCCTTCCTGACTGGTAATTTTTTTCTTAATTCTCATGGCTTCCGTTAGCATTTTTATTCACTGATATTTGAGGATCATACTGTTGATTATGGCTAGTCTGTTTGAGATTCAGTCTGAGGAAGAAAACAAGTCTTCCATTAAGCCTTTACCATTTATTTAACACTTTATTTCCAGTAATTATTTATAGTGGTAGTATCCTTTAATAGGTAGGAGAATGTTCCATTGAAAGCTAATTCTGTGACAAAGCTATATTAAAGAAAAATGTGCACAGACAGGGAAACAGTTACTGAGGTAAACTTTTGAATCTGAATTGTTGTCATTTAATTTTTGTTCATTACATGTGATGAGGAAATACCCAGATTGTTATGCCTGCCCTTTTTTAATCTGGAAATTCCATTTTCTTAATGACTGTGAAATGTAATGACATTGCAATGGTCCTGCATGCTGATGTGAAGCAGTGCTGTTTGACTGAAAGTAGGAGCCTCTTATATTTTCAGAGACCAGTTTCTGGTTTTGCTTTTAAAATGGATGGAAACCTGGATACTTCCTAGTGAGAATCTATGATAAAAAGAAAGATGATGAAATATTTTAATATCTGACTAATTTAGGTGAAGAAACTGTCCATAACTGTACCTTATCTGCTTTCAGGAATTGATCACCAGTTCTAGGGAAAAGTTTGTTCGGCTAAAATTGGCTTAAAAATGATTAAGTGCAGCTTCCTAATAGGGAATCATTTGAACTTAGTGGACCCTTACATGTTATGCTAACTGGTGTTTAATAAAATTAATGCAGAGCAGGCAGGTACAATTACTCTTACTTAAGTTACTGTTAGAGTGTCTGAATTCAGCGTTACTTCATCAGATTTTAAATAGAAATAATGCATCTGATGGGCTCTACTGGTATAAAACAAGGCATTAAGTATTCTTTATTTTCCAAAGTGTAATGTAAAAAAAACCCCAAACCCAAACTTAAACCCCTTGTTTTACTGTAGACAAGATGGATATGTTTTAGGGGCTAGGGGAATTATTGCTGCTGTATCATTATCTTTTCAGTGTAAGACAGTGACTTCAGGAGAAATGGTATAGAATGCATTTGAGATCAAATGATGCTAAATTTGTAAAATTTATATTTGTGACAAATATGGGAAATTCTATGCTGTTAATGAAGGCAGATTCAATGTGGCAGTATTGCTGATGAAAGACAGACTTAATTACCATGGATGACATTACATACTTGGCTAAAACTCTCCTTTAGGCATTAACCTACTCCTTCAAGTTTAGTTTTATAAGGATGCATATAAGGGTAAGGCTACCTTAAAATGTTTCAGGTTTCTGAAAGCTTTGGGAAAGAAATGACTCTGACTCCCCTGAAAAGAATGTGTTTTATCAGAGGTTTTCTTTAAATTCTGCCCAAGATTCAGAGATCAATTATACACACATATTCTGATACCAAGTGTGAGCTTCTTATTTAGTGTTGGGAAGAAAATAAGATTTTTATCTTGATGACGGGAAAAACCCAAGTCCCAGCACCTATTATCTCATTCTCTTTAGTGAGTTCCTGTTGTGTCAAATTACCCATGGCTTGTTACTTTTTTTCTTCTTTTTTTTTTTTTTTCCTGTGACCTGAATCTCTCAAAACTTTGTGACAGCAGGGGATTGTCACCTCATTAAACTTTTGTATGGCTTTGGAGCCAGGACAGTCAGTGTTTGAGAACAAATGAGTCTGAGCATCAGAAGAATGTTTTGTGCCTGTGTAGAGTCCCAGTTCATAACTGCCAAGTTTAGGCAACTGCTTATCTTTGGGCTATTCTTAACCTCCGCAAACATGTATTGCAAACATTTCCAGCATGTCTAACCTTGCTGTTAGAGCTCAGTCTAGAGTACAACTTGTAAAAAAAAAAAAAAAAAAGGAAAATTCCATCATAACTTTGTGACCATCAAGTTTTTGGAACATTAGAAATATGAGTCTTTAACTGTTAGAAGCTATAGAAAAGTGTGTTTAGTATTGGCAGTGAATGCAGAAAAGAAGCTACTGGTCTTAAAAGGTTTCAAAGACACTTAATATTGTACTTAAGTAACACAGACATTTTTGAGAATAATGTTAAATGGGATGATGTAAAGTTAAGATACATCTCCAGTTCACTTACAGTCTTCATGTAACCTGCTTGCTTTTTTTTCTCTCTTGTAGTAATAGGCAGTGTTGATTTCTACATCTCTAAGGTTTCTGTTCTCCTTCTCTGCTGTATTTTGCTTTTGAGTTGTGACTGTACAGAGCTGTACCTACTGAGTTACTAACTAAATATATATCTTTAAGCTTCAAAAAACTGCTAATAGTGGCTTAATTCAGGCAGCATTCATCTAAACACTTGGACTGAAACACTGGTTCAGAGTGATAAATTAGAAAGCAGTCCCAAGCTATGCAGATGATGAGCTTTGTGGAGGTGGTCATTTGAATATAACAGAACAGAACCACAGCATATAAAACTTGAGCAGATTCAAAGGTGTGTTTTCAACTTAAGACCAAAGTATTCTAATTTTTGCCTGCCTTTTAATTTTTTTTTGTGATATTATGTGTGTGTATATCTATATATGTATTACAGATATGGCATTTTAAAAATGAATTCTATTTGGCATGAATGTTTTGGATCAGTCTCTTGGTGTTCTTTTTAGATAGCATCTCTCTTGTCAGTTTGGATATGGCCTTCTTTCAATGCTGTCTGCACCCCGGATCATGATATCATACCTAATTACAACATAATTGTTTGTGACCGTTGTTTTTAAATATGTAATTGGATCTAATTAGCACAGTCTACTGATGCAGTTACTGTGTTGAATTCTTGAGGTTTCAGAGTGCTTCAGAACTAGAACCTAGTCCTATTTACATTTTCAAGGCAAGACAGCAGGGTCTTATCTGGGACAGTACTACAAAATCTGCTGCCTTCTGTGTGACTAATGTATTTGGTGGTGTTTTCACAGTCATTTCTCTCTTTGATACCTCTCCTGCCCTAGTTCAAATGTAATTTGGGCATTTATGAAAAGGTTTCATGTACGTACTTTCTTGCTGTCTTTGGCTGTTGCCTTGATCACCCTTGCCAGTAGAAGTCTGAGGGCATGAGATCTTCCTCCTTAAAAACAGCCATGAGGGAAGAGAGTTACACTTCTTATTTTTCAGGTTAGTGTGATCTCTTACCTTAACCTGTCACAAGAAGATGAGTATGGCATACTAAAGGCTACTGCTTGTGGAGAGCTGAGATTCTGGTTTGGTCTCCAGCCAGGAGTGCAGAAACTAAATAGCTGAAGTAATTCTTCAAACATAGCTTAATATAAGGTATGTTCTGATGAGTTGCCCACTGTAGTTTTGTAACTGTACTTTTGATGAGGTGTACAGTTTTTCGTGGTTCTCATATCCTAGAGCTGTAGTATTTTGGGGACTGATTACTGGTTCTTTAGATAGTCTATTCTTTTCCCTTCTGCTGTTTCAGGAAATAACTTGTGCTGTTTTGGTTGAGGGTGGGGGATCACAAAGGTGTGGCTTTTGCTAGTCTGAATTGCAAGGTCCATATGAAGTTTGCATCATTTTTGTTCACTGCTCTTCAGCATTCCTAAAGCTGAGTCTTTTGGATGGCACCTTCTAACTTATGGTGGTCTGTCAGGGCAGTAGTGCTTGTGAGCTTTGGGCTCTGTCTATTCTTGTACCATTGCTTCAGATGGCAGCCTCGTAATTTTGAAGCTCACCTTATTTGAGCAGGAGGTTGGACTAGATGGAAGCCAAAGGATGCTTCCAGTCTAATTTTTTTCTGTTACTTTGTGGTTGGTAACACCTGTATTATACTTACCTAAGTGCTTTTGAAGTCTTATGTTTTACCTACTTCTTTTCATTCCTTTTTTTCTTTTTATTGAACTTGCCATGTTATTTGTTCCTCTATGTTGAAGGCAGAAACTTTAAATTTTCTAACTTGTAAAACCTATAGCAAGAGACTTTTGGTCAATTAAAAATACTTGCCCATCAGTATTCTTGCCTGTGCATCCTGGCAAAGGTCCATTTTCAGACATTCTTGTCATGAAGAAAACTCACTGCCTGCTTTACTTTTTTGTGAAGTAGAGAGTAGAAAGAACTTGGCTAGTTGAGGCAAATTAAGATGATTCAGTGAAATAATTGAATAAAACATTGTTTTGATAATTAAAAGTATACATATGGGTTTGATCAGATAACTTGTGGAGTCTACGTGCTGTATTGAAACTACCATAGTAGACAAAACTCCAGGTTGGCACAGTAACAAAAGGTTCAGACTCTTGTGTCAAATCCTGTTATGACAGTTGATTCAATACTAAATTTGGAAGAGTAGGTTGCATAAAGTACCTGTTTATCACTGAATTCACAGTCTTGCAGGCATATCTTTTCTGCTAAGTACTATGTTCCAGTGCAGGTGTAGTTAAGTCAGTGAGGGGGAAGGTGAGATGCAGGAGTGCAAAATAAATTAAGGCTTGATCCCTTTTTTTGTGATTACCTTTGCCGTTTCTTCAGTCATTTGAGTTTCTGAACCCATGGATCTTCATATGAGTTGGAGTGATTGTTTGAGGTGAATCCAGATCTTTTTTGATGATGTTGTTTTGTCTTACAAGCTTTCATGCTGCTGGGCTAAGAAAACTAACAATAGCTTCCATTAATGCTTGACCTGGCAATGTGTATGTTCTGCCTCTTCAGAGGGGACGGCCAGCGTTACTAACAAAACAGTGCTGACATCACTTTTATACTAGTGATGCTTTTGGCAGTTGAAGAACAAGTCTTTGCCATGTTGGCTGATGCTCTGTTAAAACAAACAAACAGAAAAAAAAACAAGGAAGGGAAAAAACCAAACAACAATACCTTCAAGTGTTTGTGTGTTCATAAAAAGGAAAAACACTGAGCTGCATGTTCACCAGCACTGAAAATGGTTGCACAGTGGAGTACACTCTCTTTAAGCTTTGCATTTTTCATAAAGAAGCATAAAAAACCCCATAAACCCAGATTTTTTAAAAGTGTATTCTAGCAGTAAAAAGTCTTGAAACTTAAGAGTCTGAAATTTCTGTGTTCTGACATAAAACCTCACTTGTGTGCCATGTGTACATAGACATACTTGTGTGTATTTTGTTAAGCTGGGTTCAGCAAGGGCTTGTTTCTTGTGGTATCCTTGAGAACAGTGGCAAGATTTGAGTGCACAGCATCTCACTGATTGAGTATTTGCTCACAGGTAACCACCAGCTAGCAAAGTTGGACTGGGTTGGAGGTGAGAGTGCGATGACCTTTTGGCAACTTCAGCTAAAACAACTCTTTGGGTTGTTTTTATTTCCTGTCATATGCTGTGAGGCTGGCCCAAAGGATAAGAGTCTTTTCTTGGTAAAGCTGCAATGCTGCGGGCATTCATTGGTTGTGGACTGGCTAATGACGTCCTAGCAATAGGAAGGAGTAAATTTAGGGGAGTTTTCAGGAAAACATAAGAGGGAATCTGGTAATGCAATTAATGTAAGCATTGCTTCAGTCTGAGAAGTAACAATGACTTTACAGTGGGGAAAAAGAGAAGATTTCTTAAATATATTGTCAATTCAGTGTTTGGAAAGGAAAACAAAAAAATAGGTCTTTTATATATTATGCCTCCATAAACTGAAATTATCTTTTCCCCCTTTCTCATTAAGTGTGGATTTTCTGGTGTGACACTAGTATCTTGCTACCACTGCCTGTGGCTTTTTTGCTGATGAGGGGACTGAGGGGAAAGGAGCACGTTGCTCTAGCTTGACTTGAGTTGGCAATCATGATGTACTGCATTTGCCTGCTGTGGTGTTCTGCAGGTTACTCTCCCAAGAAAAGCATGGTGTGCTCAGTCTGATTCAGATCACTGTCTGTTTTTGCCTTCCTTCACTGGCAGGCTCCAGGAATCAAAGCTTTGCTGGCTTTCTGTATGTGGTGCACCGAGGAGATTTATCTGGGCTTCTCGTGCATGCACAACAGCCTTAAATATTTGCTTAGAGTGAAAAAGCAACAGTAGTTTTGGCCTTAAGCTCTTTTTAGACCTGAAAGCCTGATGGATGCCCTGGGGAAGAGGCTGGTAGTGGGTTTGGTACAGTGTCCTGGAGGCACCCGCTTGCTCAGGGCGGTCAGTGAAATGAGTTGCTGGTAGAGCATGTCCCAGAGTCAAAGTTCCCTTTCTCAGGATTTTGGTAGGACTCTGTCCCTGTGACATATTCTATCCCCTCTATCCCCTTGGCACATTCTTTATGCAGTGGAACTGTAGTAAAAGAAGGCTGCTAGGCGGGAATGTATAAACCAGTGGGGAGGTGAGTAGCCCAGGCCTAGGGTGTGATGCATAGTATCTGGGGACAGATGTGCCCAGCTGGTCCTGGTTTTCCACATCCAGCTGTGCTCCACAGTCATCCACAAAACCTCCTTTCACTGTCAGTCTGGTTTTGTCTGCACTGATGCTCTTATTTATATACCCAGCCTCTGTGTAAACCCGAGATATTTCTGTGCCAGTGCGCTTAGCTGTTATCGGTGTGGGTGAAGGCCAGATAGCTGAATCGTTGTGCCTCCGTTCTCGGGCTGTTTTCAGGGAGATAAAGCCGTTTTCTGTAGGGAGGAAGGAGGGGGAGCTTGGACTGCTGCGTGCCGTTCTCTGTGTGTGTTTTACGGTTTATGTGTGTAGTTACTTATCTGCAGCAGGTGTGCGATGGCGCCAAGCGCGGCTCGGGGCCTGCACGGGGAGCGTCCCTCGGCCGGGTCCCCGCGGCGGCGGCGCCCGGGCCCGNAGGCGGCGGCAGCGCGGGTGCGGCGGCGTGTCCCGCTCGCTGCGGCAGCGCGGGCGCGGCCGGCAGGTGGCGCGGCTGAGCCACCGCTGCCTCCTCTCCATCCCCGCACAGCAGCGCCCGGGCGGCCGCGGTGTCCTTAAAAAACCGATCCCAGAGACGCGGGGATCAGGCTCTGCTGCTCCGAATTGTGTCGAATTAATGTACACAGGGGAAACGACTCGTGCTGCGCGTCGGAAATGAAGCTGTATCCACATCTGGCCGAGCTAAGAGTAGTTAAGATTAGCGGCATGTGGGTCAGGGCAAGGGACAGTGATGACCCCCAAGAATGCATATTTTGATTGTACATGGGCAGTTGTACTCAGTAAGTTAGAGCTTTCCACTGACCTTAAACATGGGTTTCTTGGGAGGATGGGGTTGATGGAAGTAGTTAATAGCATTAAGGTTGCTTTTTGCATTTGTGTATCATGGCAACTATTCCACCTTCTTATAGATTGATTCTGGAGAGTCCTGGTCTGGTATTTCCTATTTAAATTTCACTTCAATTCAGCTTTTAACTTAAAAGATGTTTAGAGCTAGGATTCTGGGGCAAAGTTGTCACTAGGGGCTTGCCTGACCTAAAAGGAGGGAAGCATTGAAGGAAGGAAAGGCAGAAAAAGCTTTAAAGCTGCCAGGGCGGGGTGGTGTTCACCTGAGTCTGCAGTGTCAGCAGTGTGGTGTATTAGAATAAATTTTGCTCAGGTGTGGTATTCTCAAGGTATCCTTAGTTATTGCAGTGGTTGAATAACTCCCAAACTATGTGAAGTTCAGGAGATAAATAGTGAATGATCTATACCTGTTTTTACACTTTATCTCTTTCTTGAGCTCCCAGTAATAAACAAGGGAGGCTTTTCTGTCTTAGCGTGACTGTAACAGATAATTCCACATATAAGGAGCCCTCCAGGGGCAGGGTTGGTGGTGATAACATTGAGCCTTCCTGCACTGAGTGGGGAATTTCTGGTTATGCAAGCAAGCATTATACACTTTTAATTCCTCTTTTTGGGCACAGAGTGCTGTACGGGAAATTCAAAAATTCTGTGTGACCTCTTTGCTTTTCTTCAAGCAATATATTATGCACATGGTCACAGGGTGGCTTCTTGTTCTTTAGGGGGATTTTGTTTGGGTTCTTTGGTTTGTTTTTTGTTTTTTTTTTGTTTGTGTTTTGGGTTTTTTTTAGGAAAGCTGCATTTCTATTTAGATACCTACTTGTAGTGCTGATATTAATGGCAGCTTCATCTTGCTCTAAGTTGGTGCAGAAGTAAAATAAAACAGGAGTTTCTGTTGCAAATATGGATTATATGTCTTTTGTGTTTGTTGTATAGATATGAGTGTTTTATAGGTAGTTGAATTATTACACAATAGGGGCTTTGAAGAAAAAAAGCAGACACCTAACTGGTGAAGATAATTCCAAATCAGCCTGAGTAACCACTTGCTTTAAAACCAAAATCTGGAATACCTTTTAATCATAGTAAAAGCTTATTTTATGCATGAGTGGCAATTTGAGACTGAAAACTATTTAATTTTCTCTTAATTCAGGGCGGCAAGAAAATAATTGGGACAAATGCTTGAAACAGCAATAAGATTATAATGTTCTGGTTTCTTAAGGTACCTTTTGCTTTGTAATTAAACAAAGGTTCAAATGTTAAAAAAATCATAATCTTTTTTCATCTTCAATGGGAGTTGCTAGATATTGAGCACTCTTTTTGAGTTGTTGAAATAAATGTAAAAATATCTGAAGCTAAAATGGTTTTAAGGTTAGTTCATGCAACTTAGGATAATATATAATGACTTTTCCTTGTGAGGTTTTTCTTTTAATCTTATTATCTCTGGCTTTCTTAAAGGTGCCAGATTGACCTTTTTGTGTGTGCTGTGGGTCTCAGCTTTCCTTACAGTATGATGTTCTACAAGACTCTTTCTGCATTCTCTACTGAGACATCTGCAGCTCAAATTAATTATGTATGCTTGGTATCCATTGCCTTCACCTTCCACCCATCTTCTTATGCTTCCCTCAGGCTTGGAACTTCATTGCCAACTGTGTCTTCTGGGAATAGGGGAAAGGAGAACTCCTGGAAGGTTTGCTATGTGCCAGTTTGGTAAACCAAAGGGAGAAGTACCTGAAAGAATAGGGAAAAGAATACAGGAGAGGTGGGAATGGAGAAGTGGATGGGCTCAGAAGCCAGCACAGGAATACAAAAGGTGCTACTAAAATCCTTTCCAGTAAGGGTTTCAGTTTGAGTAAAGTCATAGTGCCAGTATTTGCTGTGCATAGTAGATTTTAGCTACCAGAATTCTTTTATGACTTTTTGGGGTTTTGTTTGCTTGTGTTTCATTTGTTTTATGTGCCTTCCTTCTGTCTTATGCTGGCCACTGAAAATTCTGCTTTGTAGGAGGGAAGGATATTTATAAATGCTAACCTTAGTTCAGGATATTTATTCTGCTGTTTCTGCGATTAGTAGAGAAAAGGCAGTGACCCTGGGTGCTATCCTTTAGACATCTAACTTTGTCTATGCTAAAGTGAGCTTTAGAAACACCACTTGATATCCAAGATGTGAATTACTAAGCTTGCAAACAGACCTGTTTTTTTAACCGTGCACTTCCCTTGCAGGGTGCCCTTGAACAGACCACACACAGTCACATGTGACAAATCCATGACTCTTAATAATACTTTTGAATAAAATAATTGCATAATGTTGTATCTGTGTCAACACCTCTGTCTTCTTAGGCACAAGTGATTCAGTCACTTCTTGAGTGACCCTGAAATAACAGGTTTAATGTTAATCATACATGCTGCTGTGTGTCTCTTAATATGATAACTTGGATTATAATTAAGATTTTTTTTTTCTCTCTATTCTGCTGTCATTTCTGCCTGCCTGCTTATCTTCTTTGGAATGTGCTTCTTTAACTGTTCTGATAAACTTCTGACACAGGTAAATACCAGTCTCTTTGTATCTGTATTTACTGAGCATGCCCTTTACTTGGCAGTGGAAAATAAATTTTGAATCAGACATGCCACACAGCTGTAGACTGGGAAAGGGAAATGCTACTGCCATGATGTGCATCTTTAGAAAAGATAATTAGCCAGGGGTTTTTATTTACTTATTTGCTCTTTCTTGTTCCTTCCCCACCTTTAACAACAGTAAAATATCCAGATAGAATGTAACAAAATTTCATATTTGCTTTTTGGTGGTAGTGATGCCTTGAGAGGCCACCTAAAAACAGAGACCAGACCAGAATAAGGGAACAAAGATAGGTGTTATTTGAAGGGCCTTTAAAGGTACACCCTGGGGAGCCAGAGGCTGCTGCCAAGATGGACCCCAAGATGGACCACAGGTCACGAGTTCTTCACACTTTTATAGGTTTGGTTCATTTGCATACCAGGGTTAATTCTCCACTTAAAGCTTCAGTTAATGATGTCATTTCTCCAAACTTGCCCCCCCTTTAGAGGCTTTTGGTTTATACTTTTTGGGCCTAGGACAGTCTGAGTGTCCTTGGAGAGCAAGCCTGAAGAGGCCTTATGTCTACCTAGCACGAGAGAGCAGAAGTTAACAGGCTACAA
Organism: Rhipidura dahli; assembly: GCA_013399225.1. Taxonomy (NCBI): domain Eukaryota; kingdom Metazoa; phylum Chordata; class Aves; order Passeriformes; family Rhipiduridae; genus Rhipidura; species Rhipidura dahli. Next base: position 1,816,863 of record VXAC01003560.1, on the reverse strand, counting down.
GAAACTTCAGAGTTACACACTAGGCAATACAGTATTTGAAAAATATAAAAGTTAAAACCTAAGGCATCAGTAGCATATCCTGCCTGGTGTTTTCTGGAAGACGTTATGCTCCTGCTGGAGTTGGCATGTGTGTAAGAGGAGGAAAACAGCCTAGAAAGAAAAATGTTTATACAGTCTCACTTTTCCCACTCTGCCAGGCACTAATTTCTGCCTTCACTTTGATATTGTTCACATGGAGTAGCAGGTGGTAATTTTTGGTTTTCCTTTGGATCCAGTGAAAAGGAGAAGGCAAGGGCAGGATGAAGTAGGTAAACCTTTCATGGCAGTTAGTTGGAGCCCATTGTGAAATACCATAGTGGAATGGAGTGAGAGTGAAGGAATGTTATCCAACTTGTCTTGTTAGCTGCATTTGTGTCTTTTAATAAAACATGTAAAGTTTGGCCTTTGTCAATGGAAGGCCTGTTGCCGTGAATGCTGAGCAGGTTACTTACATCTTTGGACTTGGATCAGGATGTATGTACCGATAGGGATCACTGCAAATGTTTAATGAGATATTAAACTGTTCACCAAGGGGGAAAATAATAAAGTTTGATTGTTTTGGGGTTTTTGTTTCATTCCCCCTAGCACCTTTGAAACAAGAACTCTTAGTTCTTTTAACTTGATAAATTGATATTTAGAAGCCAGAAGTGCCGAGAGGTTTTTGGAATACATTTAGGAACCATCATCCTTGCCACTTCTGGTGTTCTTTTCAGCAGACAATATGAAGTGTTATCCATTATTAGCTACATATGAACTGCACAAAGGTCAATAAAGTGGCATTGCACACATCCATTTATCTGTCCTTCCCACTCAAAATGCCTGTCCTATGAAGAGGAGTGAAAAAAGGAGCATATTGTTCAGAGCTCACACAGGAATGCTGCTCTCTCTCTTGTCCTTACGCATGTGGTGACCAAATTGGTTGTGATTGTGGAAAGATGGATGTAGGCTGGGTTTTTGCTTTGAATGATGTTTAACCACCCTGCGCTGAAGGGCAGCTGCTGCTGTGTCGGCTACACTAGGGGCTGCTGGTGCATGGCTGAGCTGCAGTGCCCCTGTCAGGACATCCTTCATTGTGGAGGCATTTTGGTGCATGGTTGCAAAAAGGCAGGACAGCACATTTCAGGGCTGAATGTGTCATTTTGGAAGGAGCTACTCTAGCACTGTCATCTCAGCCCTTTCCAGAGGGGTAAGATGAGCCATGTGAAGGTCTTGGCTAATGCAACTGGTTTGCTTCTGGTACTTTAGGTTAAAGCATTTCTCTAGTACACTGTATATGGAGCATAAACTAAGAAGAGACTTGTCGCAGGCTGGATGGTTTTGCTCATGTACATGGAAAAGGGAGATTGAGAGTCTGAAATGTATAAATTATTTTCTTCACTTTTTCTTTCTCTTTTCTAAAAGTTGTCATAAGACAGTGATCCTGTGGCATTGGGTTATCACTGAAAGCGCTGGGTCTGCCAAGAGAAATAGCAGGGCTTTGGCAGCTGCTTGCTGTAGATTTAGTTTCTTAATTCTTCCCTTCCTATATATATGTTTTTAAAATATGACATTTCCAGAAATGCTGTTTCTGTTTTTCAGATGTTGTATTAAATGTACCAAAAAATAACATCTGTTGGTACCTTTCTTTTGGGTATTTTTAGCCAATAATTCCTTTATCCTCTCCTTCATGCAGTTCGTGACCCTTCTCTCTTTAATGATTTGTTTTCTTAACTGGCTTGCTCTGACTACTTTTTCTCCCTCTTTCTTCCCTGCTTCCACTTGCCTTTTTATTTCTGTTCTTTGCTTCTTACTGTTACATCTTTCTTTAGTTCACTGACATGTTTTTCTCGTTTCCAAATCTGTAGTTGGATGGTTTTTTGATGGTTCTATTTAATATTTAATTTCATTATAAATACTTTTTTCAGTCTCAATTATAGTGTATGTAAAATAATCTTTCTTCCTCTGAGATGCAGTGATAGTCTTCCAAATGCTTATTTTAGTCTCCCAAATAACATTCATCGTTTTTTGCTCACCTGATTAGAGCAATTAAATTCAAGAAAATCACTGATAATTAATGGCTGTGGAACTGAAGTCACAGTTTCTGGCTTGAGGTGCATTTCAGTACATCTGCGATGTTGTCACATTCTGTGCTTCTGACTGATAAGGGAAGAAATGAAAATACAGTCAGAAGTTCAGTCTCTGAAGAAAATGCTTTGTCAGAAGCAGCTAATTTCAGAATTGCTGGCTGTTGTTACATAGACAGATAAGAAAATTGAAAGTGGTGACTTTCAGTCTTTTCTGAAATTAACATTGGCAAATCAGTTTAGAAGTATACTAAAATAGATGCAGGGTAAGAGTTAAATGTTCACAGTAAAAATAATAAAGTATAGGACTAGTGCTCTCTTCCAGTGCTTGCTAAAGCAGCTAATGCTTAATGTTAGGGTGTTGTTGACACTTGAACTAGTGTAGCTTAATCATTCTGGGTGGGCCACTAATGGAATTCATTACAGAAAAAGACCTGTGTGTTATCAGTGTCTCAAAATGGCAAGGGACTTTGTTTGCCAGCTCTGGTGTTACTTCGTTGATGCTGTTTTCCTGTCAAGCCTCTTTCAGCATTTCAGTAGGTTTCACAGCATGGTGGAAGTCATTTGCACAAGAACAGATTACCCACAGAACACTTGTCAGACCCAGAAGTTTCAGTTTCAGCTGCGAGTTACACCCTTCTTTGTTCTGCATGCACAGCGCTTGCCTTGTGCTGCTCATGAGAGGTCCTGGGGTCGTGCAGGAGCCAAATGCTTGGGCTTGGTGGAATGGCCTTCTCTTGGAAAGTGATGTGTTAATGGAGGGCTTTATTTTGGTTTAAACATCAGAGAACCGCTTTTTAGCTAGATCTTACCTTGCAGGCCTAATTGAAGAAGAGAGGCAGGATAACAAAGCATTGTTCCTTCCGTTTAAAAATACTTGGAATGGCAGAGAGAACCCCAGTCCCTCTGGTTTCTGCAGCTTGCTTAGAGCAGTGAGGGTCATGTTAGAACTGCTGTGCTTGTGATACCAAAAGGGCTTGGTTACTCCTGTATGAATTGGTGCTTTTGTAGTGTCTCAGAGGTGATGTTCTACTTGCCTCCTTTTATAAACAGGCTGACTTTTTAGAAGTAAGATGGTAGCCTTATGGCTCCCAAAGTTTATTGGGCCTGAACTACTGCTTGAGTACAGGCTGCTCTCTGGAATCTGAAAGAAAGGAAGAATTTTGAACTCTACAGCTATCTTCCCCTGAATTTTCCTATCTTTATAATGGTTAGAACTACATTATTCTAAGCCTTTAATTTACTCCTTTAATATGCATGTCACTAAATGCATAGGAAATGTCTGCTGCAATTTAGTTTCATAAAGCTCCAGTATTATTGAAGGGGAATATCGTAAGCATAGCTGTAACTGGTTCCTGTTAGCTCACACCTAGTAATGACTCTCAGTTTGGAGGTTTGGGCAGGACAGAGATTTATTCTGCAATTTTCCTGTGAAGGTTTTGGATGGCCCTTTTCTGAGTCTTTCTTCATGGTGCATCTGTCTGTTGAAACTGTGAGGCTCCATTTCATGGATTGTATGACTGGCTACAACTACAAATTCATAGTATTCTCAAGTTCTCTCATGTATGCTTAAGTTAAATGCCAACACCACCAAATGTGTTTTGGGGGACAGGGTTCCTTCGCCTCCAGTCTGTCAGAATGTCTGCAAATCCTTCATTTTAAGTTTTATGTTCAGCTGACATAACATGCAAAATAAATTGACAATCCCTTGCAGTAAAAAATGCTGAGCTGCTGTTACTGTGCTGCCAGTTGATCATCATCAGGCTTCTTGTTAATCAGAGATTCTGCTGGTTTGTGTTTTGCAGGTGTTACAGCAAAGGAAAGGAGCACTCACTTTAGGATGACGAAGCATAGCCAGGGTAGAGAGGTGCCTTACTTGTAGAAGAGATACTGGGCTTGTCCCCTGTAGGCTTAATCTTATTTCCTCTCCACAGTACAAAAAGAAAAACCAGTAGCTATTCTAATTGGTAATACGTGTTCAGTATCACTGCTAATTTAATTATCACTGCTAACAGAGTTCTAGAGTTTGAATATACTTGGATGGCATTTGCTCTTTTGTATGGTCAAATGACAGAAGTTCAGTGACTTTCAGTTAGTGGAATGTAAAGCCCCCAGTGGCAGACGGCTCACTGTGGTTCTTGGAGAAGATTGACTGTGTAGCGCCTCCTTCATGCTTGTGCTGGCTTCCAGGTGTTTTTAATGTGTGTTTTTAAATCAGGACTGCTCTTGGGTTTCAAAATCATATCTCCTTAGAAGCCAGGGTGATTGATGCTTCATATTTGATAATTTAAAAAATGTCTCTTCCCTGAGACATTTACCAGAATTTTACAAAATTAACCAGAATTTTACAAAAACTTCAGAGCTATGTGATGTAAGTAGTTTCTTGAAAGGAAAGCAAATGGAGCAGTTCTTGGAAGAAAATTCTCTTGCGTCATTAAACACTTAAATTATTTCTTCTTGTGCAGGAACTCCTCAAGCTGCTGGTTGCTGACAGGTTGGAGGATACTGTAGGAAAGTTGCTTTTGTCTGCTGACCTTTTTGGGTTCTCACCTAAACATCTGCCTCTGGCCATGCCTTGAGGTGGCTCCCAGGCTAAATGGATGACTCAGATCCAGTGAGATTTTCCCTGTGTTTCTTGCTCTTCCACACAGGAGGGATTTGCCTTTCAGCAGTATATGTAGGGGTACCAAGATGAAAATAAAAACTGAGTGTAAACCAACAGGCTGAACGTGTGACTTTAGTGCTTATCTCTGCGTAACTGAAAGCCATACCTTTGATATCGCTTGGTGATGACTATGAGGGATGTATATGAAAATTCCTCAGATGTTCAATTAGGATGTCAGAAGCTAAATGCTTCTTTTTAAATTGCTTAATGATGGACTGAAAGCTATCTCTTCCAACCCCTTCATTAGCCATTCAAAATATGAAGATAGCAAAAGTACAGCAGTGATTTCTCCTGCTAGCATTTGGGAATTAAATACTTCCCAATTTCTTGTCCATGTTCTTGTCTTTCACTTCAGTGCTTTGGTTTTCGCTACAGTGCAGATGTCTTTTTTACAGTTTTTTTTGGTTTTTTTACCTTTTCTTGCTGTCAAAACTATTTCCTTTGATAATATGGCATGCATTGCTTTACTGATGGGTTCTAATATTTTCTGAAGTCAGTTTCAGTTTTTGTGTGCTGCTGTTGCTGACTAGCAGCCTTGCAAAACCCCTGTGCCAAAGCACTCCATAAAGATTGATTTAAAGTAGGAGGGTGCAAGGCAACAGGGCATTAAAAATCCTGTAGGCTAGGATGCAAGTGGTGTATGGATATCTCCCATGACAGTAAGCACTGTAACTTCATATAAAGGTTTCTTTACTGTATTTGTAAAGTATTTTTTAACCCTTAAACGTCTTAAGGATTACATGTTTGTAACTTTAAAGTTGCCAGAAGAGCTTGAATGCCTGCTGTATTTTCTGCTTTATCAAGCACTCATAGGCCCATCCGAATTTAAATTTATTCTTTGTTTGTTGCATCATGTCAAAGTTGGTGGTTGTTACCATAGGGTGCTTTATGTCTGTAGTCCAAAGATTGGCTTTGTTTTCTGCTTTGTCTTATGTGAAGTCTGAGTTATTCTAACAGTGTCTGAAGTCCTCTACTGAATGTGGAAAGTGAACCTACTAAATGTTTACCCTGTGAAGGTATGGCAGCTCAATCAGTGATGTGTGACATGCTGAGGAATTTGGGTGGAAGTGCTACACTTCATTCAGACTGACATTAACAGTAAATTCTTCTGGATGAATGCCAGATTCATTCACTTACGGGTTGGATTTAAACTTGGGCTGATGTATTTTTTTAATTTTTTTTTTTTAAGCAAAACTGTCAAGGAGTACCACAAGTTAAGAATCTTGAAACAGGCTCCCTCCTCCCCTTGGGATGTAAGAGCTATGGGCAGGGGAGAACCTGGGTACCCTGATGCCATCATGCATGAAATCTTATTTTTTGTTTCATTGAATGTTAAAATTTGCCTGTATCTGACATTCTAGTGTACCCAGAGTGGTAATTCATCTGTGTACAATCTGTCACTTTATATAAGAGCCAGGATTGCTCAGAACAAAGGAAGGGAAACATAGCTTGATGCTGAATTCTTGAATGTGACAGAAGAAGAACGAAGATCCTTGTACTTCAGGCATTTTTCAGTTGCAGCTGGAGGCTATTTTTCACAGCAGTAAAAATATTCAATCTCTTAATTGATCCAGTTGGCTTTCAGTTTTTGTGGTTTCTATTACCTGTAAGTTGTTGGCTTACAGATAACTGAGTGATACTTTTAATTACTTGAATGTACTTAAACCAGCTTTGTCAAATTTATGGGAAATGCTTATGAGAAAAATTATGTAGTTGTCAGAACACCTGCCTCTGAAGCAGTTGTGTTTTCACTTTAATTTGCTTTCAGTCTGGTAACTGACAAAGCATATTCTTTGCTGTCTTTCGTGAAGGCGAGAAATGGAATTGATAAGATTCCTCTGGGGCAAAACCACCCTCCAAATAAAAAGTTAATTAATTTGAATCAGGTGCTTTCAGATCAGTGGTATAGAAACCATTTCCCTTGACATAGCTAAAGAAGTGGCATTAAATGAAGCCTGTGAGTATTGCCTTCTTATAAAGTTGTCACCAGACTGGGGCTGAAGCATGAGGAAAGGTGATTGGTGTTACCAGAGATGGAGTTACTTAAGGTTTTTCTTTGTGAGCCCAGCAGTGAACTTGCTGCTTTGCAGAATGAAGCAGCTGAATATATGCTGTAGTCCCACATCACACATGCTTGGGTGTGTATATATTTGCTTTTCACTTTCAAACTGACTCTGATGTGGCTTCTTCTAATAAGCAGAGCAAATTACAAGGATTTTAGCAGAAATTCGTGAGAAGGATGCTGCAAAAATACCTATTTTGCAGTATCATTTTATTTCTGTGTGGATGTGAGGTGATAGTATAGGTAATGAATCTTTCATAAGTTTTATTCAGTGCTTAGATTTGTGTCTCTTAAGAAACTGCTTTTGCCCCCCATGTAATGTAACTTTTAGTGATCATCCTGACTATATGGGAAACCCAGATTGAGTCAGAACAACTTTGGAGCTGAGCGATGTTAGTCAGGTGTGCATAACTTACAGGACCCTGTTTTTAACTCCAGTGACACAGCTGCTAGCATGATGGAGCTCCTGTTCAGAGGGCATCTTGGCATAGGAAAGGAGAAAGTAAAGACTGTCTGCAGGAAAGGGTAATGCCACTGCTTTCGTCCCTTTCCCACTCCAGCATACGTCAGTGGTGTCAGGCATCCTGGAAAACACCAGTGAGAGCAGTGTGTGTACCGCATGCACAGTAGTTATGCAGAAAGGTTGTTCTCCTAGCTGGTGTCGACCATGCAGCTTTACAGGCAACAGAGGTGACAGGAAGGATGATAAAGAGTTAGGAGAATGGCAGCTTAAAACCTCTCAGCTCTGTTGGTGCAGTTCTGTGGGATACAGACTCAGCTGAGCCTGACTTCCATGGCTCAGCTGTGCGGAATGTCTGAGGGAGTTTGTAGCATATCTGACATATGAGATAGTGTAACCAGTAGGATTCATTAGGAGGTATTATTGTATGGGTCTCTGATTCTGGAAGAATATATAAGGATGCCACTCAAGGTAAAATTTGTCTTGGTTCAGCTTTCTGGAATTGGCTTTGAGCATTCTTCTAGTCAATTTGATGCTTCAGCTCTTTAAAATAAGCAAGATTCCATGCTGTAAGTAATATTTCATCTTGAATACTGAAGTTATTCAGTAATACTGGGTCAACTTTCTCAATAGTTGTTTATTGGTATAATTGCTGTTTCCTTTGTTCCTTGTTTATTTTTCATTGAAGCCTGCTGACTTTGATTCACCCCCCTCTTATATGTGGTTGTGCTAAGTGAGTATCCACTTGAAGCTTTCAAGAGTAGCTCTGCTTTCAGAGCAAACAGCCCTCTTTTAGGGCTGTTATATCAGTCTGCCTCTTCTTCAAGGACCAAGATCCAGGACTACAACTGCTCCGCCATCTGAGTGGTCCCACCTCTGTGCCTTTTCTGTGGGAGTGAGAGAAGAATGCTAAAATCAGCCTTGACTGTTAACCATTCCCATGCTGAGAGATGGACTTGATGTAATGAGAGAAACATTTATTGTAAAGTGTAACTTGTCAGCTTCAACTCCTTGGTGTGCCTTAAAAGGAACACTGTGCTCTGTCCTTGTAAGACAGGCATACAAGGCTCTGGGAAGACCATTTGGAAATATTCTGCCCTCTTGCACAGTTAGTACATCTGAAGCCCCATTTAAATTATCTGAACTCCCTCTAGGTTTTGGGAATGGGCAACTAATCCCACTGGATCCCTCATTTCCAAGAGTAAACAATTTGCATTTTTTATTTTCTTTGCTTCCTCACTACCTCCTAAGTAAAATATTCCCTTTGTGTGATGGTAGACTTCTTGGTTCTAAGTAGAGTTGGTTTTAACTCTCCCTTCCTCACCCATGCCAGACTCCTTTTTTTTTTTATTGTGTAATACCCACTTCTCTTGCCATCAATCACCTCTTCACTGCATTGGCAAGGTACAGCAGAAGTGCAGGTAAATAATATATGGCCATACTCTGAGCCAGCTGACAGAGAGCAGGTTTAGGTTAGATATCAGGAAGAAATTCTTTACTGTGAGAATGGTGAGACACTGGCACAGGAGGCCCAGAGAAGCTGTGGAAGCACCATTCCTGGAAGTGTTCAGGGTCGGGTTGGATGGGGCCCTGAGCAACCTGGTCTAATGGAAGGTGTCCCTGCCCATGGCAGGGGGGGTTGGAACTCGATTGTCTTTAAGGTCCCTTCCAACCTAAATAATTCTAAGAACTTGTTCAACCTTTCCATTTGGTTTCTTTCCAGTATATTCTTACAAGGCAAATATACTTGAGGAGACACATCTGACATCACTTTAGCAGTCTGCCCAAGTAACATTTGCTAGGTTGGATTTCTGGTTTTGTCTCTGCGTTTGTGCAGTTGTGGTGTGGGGCAAGGGTGTAACCATTGTAATCGGTGCCCGTGCTCTCTGGCTGGTGGCAGTTCCTGCACGCATACTGCAAGGGGCTGGCTATTTCCTTGGTGAGGGGTTATCTCTCACTCTGCTGCTTGCCTGTGAAGTAAGGAAATGAATTTCTTTGCTTGTCTGCAATGTACTGTGGGCACTCAACTTTTCTTCCCACTGAAAAGCATTCAGTGGAGTTGAGGAAGGAAAATGCTTACACTGAAGCAAGTTGGACAATAAGCCTGTGCATATAGGCTCAAAGTTACATGGCAGAGGTTACTACAATGCACCAGAACCTCCTTATGGCAATCCGTGTTTCTGTGAGGAAGAATATGCAAAATTTGATTGAATTTTGGCTTGGTACATGATGAGTTGCTATCTTTATCTGACTAACTAGATACATGTCTCCAACTTTCATCGCTGGTTCTTTTTAAAGTAGCAGTGAGGGACAGGATTTGTCTGTGTAAAATATTTTCTGGCAAACAGGCTACTGTCACTTTTGTGTCTTAATTAGAATTGCCATTAAGCCTTAGAACTTTGATTTAAGAAAAAGTACAATTTGAGCTGCCTTTCTGTAAGCAGAATTAGCTACCTGTAGTGATTAACATGTACTTCACAAGAAGTGGAAGCAGTTTGAATCAGCTTCAGAGTTGGCGAATTTGGCACTGCTGAGAGAAGATGCATTTGTTTGAGATTTGAAAACGTAATCATGAAGATTTTAATCTCTTTTGATGCTTTATGTAACAGCACACCATGTGACCTCAGGAGCAGTGGTGTCACTGTTCACCCTTCTTGTTTTTCTTGATCATGACCAACCAGTATTAAACTCAGCAAACTTTGAATTGAAGCAAGTGGATAATCTTTAACGGGCAAGGCTTTGCGATTCCTTAAAGTGCTGCAGAATTCAGGACACGTGGTTAATAGTGGAATGCTAAGGCTAATCTTACAGCTGCCAAGGACCGAAAGGTATTTCTTCTGACCCTCCACCTAGGGGAAACTTATCAGCAGGTACAAAATAGATACATCAATGAAAGTGACACTTCTCCAGAAACAAGGTCCTGACCAAATAATCATGAAAGTGTTATTTTTGGAACTGGAACATCATCTAAAGAGGTATTTATAAAGTTTTTAATATGTAGATGCCTGATTTATTTGTTTTACTTTTTGGGGGGTTCTTTTATTTTGTTTGCACAAGTATTTAATAATTCTAAGTCAAGGTGCTTGACACTTGTTAAAACTGTTTCAAGCTAGGAATATCATACTGGTTGAGAGTATTCTCATGCAGAGTTGATTACTTATTTAGTGAAAATCCACATGCCTTGAAATATCTTTACTGCAGTATTTAGAATAATCCATATTATAAAACATTTGCTCTTACAGTACTTTTATGTCTTCTTTTCAAAAAATGTTATTTTAGCTACTACAAATCTTAAGTAATACTAAACCAAAGAAGAGAATTTGAAAAAAACGGGATTTGAAACTCATTATCAAATAAGTTTGTGTTCATTCAAATACTTTTCATATATATTATGCACTGTCTTCTCTATGTCACATGATGAAAGAAAAGTTTAGTTAATCAGTTTTGTTAAATGTTTGGAGAGCACTGAAATACAGCTTAGTCTTCTGCAACCTTCTTTTCCATGTAAACAGTGAAATATGAACTGCATGTTTTTGATGTGGTTCTTTCTAGTGTTTAAAGTAATTGCCAAGTAACTTGGTGAATTGGAAGAATTATTTTACTGAGTTAAAAATACATGACAGTGGGGGAGAAAAAATGCCTTGACTCTTCATGTTGCAGAGTTGTTTTTCTGTGTACAGGAGGAAAATACCCATCTGTGGGAGGGAGCATGGAATTTGTTCCTAACTTCTGATCTCTGAACTGGCGCTTTTGTTATGCCACACCCTTAAATTCTAACCCCTTGATCTTATATAAATGTTTACATATATCAACTACTTGTAACTTCATATTTTTGTTATGTTATGTTTGTGGTATTGCCTGTGGAGAACAGCTTTCCTCTGTGAATGGTGCCTCTTTAAAGACTATAAAGTTCTACACTGGAAAACTTTTTAAAAAGCTCAATTTTAATTTTTTTCAGTAATTGACAGTTTCTGAAAACATGCTTGAACTTTGAAATTAACAGTAAAATTGTACTAAATTAATCTGAATGCTTAAGGATAAGTATAATGGAAATCTTCTATAATAGCAGTTGATATATAATGGCAACATGAATGTTATGTGTGAGCAGCACATGGATACAGCAGTGACTGGTATCATATTACTGAACAAGGGAGGTAGTATTGAGGAGATTGTTTCCTACCATCAACCAAGCTATTCCACAAAATATGTAATGAAGAGGTTGTGGTGGAGTAGATGTGATTTTTTTAACCTTTCTGCATTATTAAAAGGTTTTGCTTAGACTGACTTTTACTGATACACACAGGAGCACCTTTAGTAATAAACCAAAGTCTGCATCTGTTAACATTATACAGAAAATGTGGACAGTTTCTCCTGTAGTCTTACTCTGTGAGCTACTTTCTATTCAATTTTCATTAGCCTTTGTTTCCTCTAGTTTCTCTGTCAGGGATGTTGGTTTTTCCCAGTTGTTTTTCTGTCAGTTCAGGTTGGCTGGTTGTCATGTCACCATAAATTGCAAATGGTAAATGGCAATTGCAAACGGCAGCCTTTCTTGGCTAATATTGCATGTGACTATATGTTTTTTCCCAAAACTGACCCTTCTGAATGCATGGGTCAAATACAAAGAAGCATTTTGTTTTTTCTGGCGTAGATGCAGAATTTGAGAGTGAGTGCAGTTGTCTGAGGCTTTCTAGAGGAAAGAGAAGTAATTCTGGGGTCAGGCACCTGATTTAAAACGTAGAGGATATGGATACAGTTGGTGAATCTTTTCCTACTTGCAGTCCTTGGTCAAGGGCAGTTTATAGCATACTGAGAAGGACTTGTACTCTTAAAAAAATTAAATACTTTATGTGTATTTTTCATTTTAAGTTTGGCTGCCAGAATGAAGTCCAAGATTCAGAGTTTAGGCTCTGGAGCTCCACCAAGTTGTTTGGGAAAAGCAACCCCCAAAGTCTCTGTGCTACCAGCACTAGTCAGCTGGAAATGGTGATTATGTGGGTGTGCAGGAGCTCCAGCCTCTTGTGTAGTGCAGACTGCAGACAGGCAGCTGCATCCACTTTGTGTGTACACCAGCATCTTTCCATAGCCATACCGAATGGATGGTGGTGTGGCATCCTCCATATTTCTTTTTGAAACTTGGTGGGAAGTGCAGAAGATATGATCCTGGGGAGGGTGGGGGGAAATAAACACAGGTCAGCAGATACTTCAGCCTCTGATTATGGCATAAACTGGAAGGAGGGAGCAATGGGTGCTCCTGCTAACTCTTAGGATGGATAAAGGGGGCTGTAGTTGGTTAAAATACATGAATATTAAAGGCAGGCATGAAAATATCTGTCTTGCTATTATATTTAGGTCATCCCTATCAGAACATCAGTAATTTAAATTTGTTCAAAGTGTACCTGAGTGATGGGCATCCAGTCTCTATCTGACAGGTGGATTTGGCAATGTCAGGTTTTACAGTTGGACTCAGTGATCTTAAAGGCCTTTTCCAACCTAAATGATTCTATGATTCTATGATATCAAGGGATAGAAATCCCGCTGTACTTAAGAGCTAATGTTCTTTTTTAAAAAAAGAAACTTTAATTTATCATTAGGTAAATATTTGCACTCTAATATGAAGAAATAAAACAAAAGTCTGATAGCTCCTTAAACCTGGTATTTTCTCTATTTAAAGGTAATTTTTCACTCAAGTCACATCTCAGTCCTTCCAAGGATTAAAAGGATCCTTTCCAGTACCTTGACATCTTTCAGTCTATCAGTATAAGTAAATTCCCACAACTCCAGCCTCAGAATCAGTTTAATGTTTCTTTTCTACCCGTTTGAGTTTGACAGCTTGTTTTCAAATACTGAGATCTTCAGAAATGGGGCTGAAAAACATGTTTGGGCAAACTAATTCAAGTCAGGAGCCTGAGTGGCATCAGTGCTACCCTGTGACTCAAACATTCACTTACACATATTTTTGTTTATAGTTGTCATGATTGCTTGTACCTGAGCTGCTGATTGATGTTACTCTTCATCTGGGCCTTTATCAATTAATAGTAGCTGGGAAAAGTCAGACAGGAATTCCCCTGTTCTGTACCTTGTGTGGGAGGAGGCATGCCTCCCTGGATGGGAGGTTACCTGGTGTGGGTTTTAGAAGATATCCTTCTGTCCTCTGTGCTTGATGAGGCTCTGCAGCAGTGCTTCCCTGGCTCTGTCTGTGGAGCTAGAAGAGGGGCTTTAAAGTCTGTGTTGCAGTAGGGATTTTCTCTCCTTCCCATATACTGAGAGCAGTGTGGCAGCTCATGGTGCTGATGCTGCAGAAGAGTGGCCACTGGGCTAACACCCTGTGTAAGAATGAGGAAGTGTACCTGGGAGCTGTTTTGGACTCCCATGCATTACTAACTGGGTCACTCAGACTTCTGATACTGCAGTTGATTTGGTTCTGGTTTTGTGGGGATTGGGTTTTGTTTTGAATTATTTTAAGCCACAGAGGTTCAGGGGGTCATTATAATGATAGTAGTTTCTGGAGGATGAAGTCATTGTTTTTCAGAAGTGTTAGGTGCCTGACATAGTGTATACATGAGCCTTGGACCTTGTATAGACAAAAGACCCTTGGACATCTAATTAAATGTTTTAGGTGGATATCCACCAAAAAACATGCATCAGCAGTTTTAGGGAGAGGACAGGAATGCTTCATAAACAGGGTGCCACTCATCAATTCAGCCGTCACTGCATAAAGCTGATTACCCAGACACTGATTAGGTATGAAATGATGTGCTGTAATCTTTCCTTCGCAAGTGGTGTATTAAAAGATAAAGAGAACATCTTCTGCCGTTTGCAGAGTGTCTGGCTCAAGGGTGGCTAAATGTCAGTGGTGTGTGCCCCGTGTGGCCACCACGGATCCAACAGTCTCGAGGTACTTGCTGCTTTGAAGCTAGAAGATGCTGTCCTGTGGAAAATTAGAGCTTCTTGCTGCCTGAGTTCCTTTACAGGATCAGTAGGGTACTGAGGAAGGCTGGATCCAATTTGAAGAAGAACTGGGACTTCAGGATATACAGCTTTTTGTAGAGAACCTGGGCCCATGCCAGCTGTTTGCAGTCTCTGGCCTAGAAGGTGCTCCAGGGATGTGTTCAAAATATGCTGAGCCAGCACATCTGTGTTCTGTTCTCTTTGGTTTGCAGTGTGGCAGGGTTTCAAGAAGAAACTGTTGTGCTAAAGTAGGTGATACATCCCTAATGCCATAAGGCACAGTCAGGTCAAATTAAAATTTTGATCAATCTGTTCTTTAGGTAATTTTTAAGTTTAGAAGCACACCTCATTTCATAATCTTACATACTTTCCCAGGTATCTTGTATTCTTTTTCAAATTAGTATTGCTTTACAATTTATTCCTTCAGCAAGGAGAGTGTAAATGGAGATACTCTGTTGGGATTTCTGCAACTGTGAGTCAGCAGGATTTTTGTCTCTTAAATAAGTGAAACTGTGCCTGGATTAAGAAGCCTGGGAGTGCTTTCCTACTCCAGAGTTGACCTGTGCCTGTTTCTCACTTCTGTACTGAATTGAAGCATGGGAATTCATCAAATTTCTCTCATATGCTTGTTTTCACACATGGGGGGGATGTCACAGGGAGAAGCTACAGGTTAGGTGGGAAATTGTCCCACAAATGCTCAACTCAGTGGCTGATAAAGTAAAGGAAGATTTTGGTACACTGCATTGTGCAGTAAGTCAGGTCACATTCTTATTTGTTTGTGGAAATTCTCCCCATGCTTCCTGAATAGTTGGAGGTACCTGGGGTTTGATTTCTATAAATGAAAATATCCATTCAGATATAAAAATACCTTTAAATATGCTACAGTAAATTCAGCCTGTTAAAGTACAGTTTTTCTTGGATGGTACAGAAGGTCTTGAATTTTCCCTGTATTTTCTTAGGAAGTCACCAAATTACGATAAGCTGTGGGTTGTGGCATTACTAGAGTAGAATGTTTTGACCACTCAGAGATTAGGAAATCTGGCATTTCAAAATTGTGTAATCTGCATGCATTGGACCCAGGGGAGTTAATCTAAAATCATTTACCTACTTGTTCTTTGATACTGCTGATACACGTGAAGCGAAGCCATTTGCCAGCACTGAACTCTGAGCTTATTGTCTTTTTTTTTCTATGCGTTTAAACAAGTTGCAGTGTTGGGAATTTATTATTATTAAACGGAATGACCTTAAAATGGTTCTGCACAGCAGGGTGGTAATGAGGGATCTGCCACCACAAAAGCTGAAAAGTGACCGATTTTCATCCTTGTTCATGGCAGATGGATTCCCCATCCCGGATGCTCCTTTCTCACACTGAGGACTTAGGTTCTGTTTCTGTACTTTTTATCAGCTGTTCTTAAGAATTTCTGTAAAAGCTGGAGTAGGGAACTTCATTCACAACTTCGTGAAGACCACAGGACAATGCTGGTTAATTGCAGAGGTTTTGGCTTTGTTCCTAGCAACGCTGAGTTGTCTTCTAGTATGATAAGCTTCTGTGGGAAATACAGGCTTAATTTCAAGTGTTGCATCAAAAAATAGCCATTAAAGGGCAAATGGTATTCAGTGAGGAGTGTAGATCAGCCGTTAATGCTATATAAATACTTTTTAAATAGGCATGACTAAATTATTAGCTGATCCAAGATTTTCAATATCGTTTCAAGGGCAACAATTAGAAACAGGGGAGGAGGTGGGAAAAGAGGAAATAATAAGGAGTTTTTTTTAAAAAAGGCATAATGGGTGTAAGCTTTACAAGGGACTGGGAACAGGGGAAATGAAGGGCCCTAAGATCCTCCATCTACCCCTTCCACAATTAGCAGTACTCAGGAAGAGAGTTTTCCCATTTCATGAGACCTGGTGTGGCTTTTCTGCAGCCTTAACAAAACAGAAAATAATGCAAGTTCAAAAATAATAAAAGATGAGCCTTCTTACAGGTTACAGGTTAATTTGGCTGGTTTTTAATTTGATTATTACATCCACTGTATACTATTGAAGGTAACCTGGGGTGGGTGACTGTCAGCCATTGTCCTTTAAGCCCTCCTGGGCCATTCGTCCCCTGTCTCAGTGATGCCTTCTAATATAGAGAATTTCCAAATGCTTGTCATGTCAGTGTGCCAAACCGCTCCTTATACTTGTCAGGTTTGTTATATTATGTTAACTGTAACTTAAAATGCTCCAGTGACTCTTTCTTCCCCTCTTCATTTAATTTTGGCATATGTGGTTGAAAAATCTGTTGTTCAGTTGGAATAAGTGGGATTAAATATTTGTATAAGTGGTTTTTTACTTCAGGGTATTCTTGCCTTTGAGAAAAGCATTTACACATGGAAATTACACAGAAGAACAGGGAATTGAACACTCTTTTAATGCATTAAATCTAAAATTATTTAAGCCAAATTTAATGTAAAGGAAAAATAAATCTCAGCTCCATACCTTGGGTAGTGAAACTTAAAAGTGTAATATTTTATCACTCTTGTATATGTGCTGCTTTATGGCACTAAACTTCTTTTCCATGACCATCCTGGGGACAGTGTCAGCATGCAGAGTGATGTTGTGTGCAGCTTTCTGGAGGAAAGAAAATCAGTTCCTGGCTCAGATGTCTCACTTAAAACTAAAAGGATGCTAACATGTTGGTGGATTCTTTCCTTTGCAGTCCTTGAACAAGGGCACTTTATGGGATGCTGAGGAGGATGCTTTCACCTGTAGTAAAGTTACATATTTCACACCTACTGATTTAAAGGTTTCTGGAATGACAAAAGCCTGTGATTCCCAAGTTACATGTTAACTGCAAATGTATAACTTGTTTAAATTTAAATTGGAGTAGCATCTGGATGTAATTTCAGGTTTAGAGTTGTGATAGACCTCAGCTGTCTCTGTGAGGGGACTTTGAAACTCATTGGATATGTACAGAACACAGCCCTTCGTCCCAGCTGCATTGCTAGATGGTCATCTATGGATGGACTTGGGACAAAGGATGCCATGCATCTCTCTCCAAGCATCAAAAATACTTTAAGATGGCTCACATTTCCCTGCAGAGTTCTCTCTGATCCGTAAAAAGTGGGTCATCTTTGTGTTTGGCTGTATCCAGGTACTTTATTATAGACAGTATGTTTTGTCAGCATTAAAATTGGTAGAAGCATTATAATTCTCATTAAAAATAACTGGGGTTGACTTGGCAATTAGTTGCCTGTCAAAGAGAAAGAGGATATCCTCAGAGGTACCAGTGAGAACCACTCCTTGTTTGTCTTTTGATCTTACATGATTATCTTCTTGCTTTAAATGCAGCCTTCTGTCTCTTGTGTAGAGCTCACAGCATGATACTTCTGTGTGTGCACTGTGATCAGAGATGCTGTCAGGTTATTTCCAGAGCCCCAGTAGGGTGTATGTATTCTTTCCACTAAATATTTATTTAGTTATGCTTGCACATCTGGAAAAAAGAAAAAAGATTTACAAATATAGCACTTCATTTCACTAGCATCCTGCATAGCTTTCCCTTTTATCTGTTTTTCATGGAACTAAACTCCAATTTCTAGCAAACTAATAAACTAAATTATAGATGCAAATAATATTAGTATGGGGGACGAAAAGTTCACATTCAGGAAAACAGACAGTACTATCTTGTAGAAAAAGCTTTTTCAATTGAAATAACAGAATTCCATCTAGAAATAAAATACATGTATTTTGGAGCTGAGAGCAGTAAATTCTTAGTGGCTTGGATTCTTTAAACGAAGATCTTAGCTAAAGTTTGGGTCTGGAAAAGGAAGTTGGCTGAGATTTTGTGATCTTTATTTAGCCTATTTGAAGATGGAGCTTGTGTGGGAGGGGTTGTTTTGTTTGGTTGTTTTTTGATCCTTAGTCTGTTAAAAGTATTTATGATTTACTGTGGGAAAGAAAGTTTGTTGGACAGCTTCTCCAGCAATGTACCTTTCCTGAGATGAAAAGATCATGGCCTATGGAAATAAATAAACCTTCAGTCCTTGATGTCAAGTGCAGCCAGAGCTTTCTCTCTGTTATTATTAGCTTGGAGCAATTTTGCATAAGTTGGATGCTGGCAGGGGTTGCTGTCAGTACACAGAGCATTTTGAATCTATGAATTTTAAGGCAGAAGAGTACTCTGCCATTTATTCACCATTTTTAGATGCCAAGAGAAATGCACAGTCAGATGTCAGCTAGAATCTAATTACTGTAGCCTTTTCTTGAGTAAATACCAGATTTTATTTTTAACCTCTTCAGTACTTGCACTCTGCAGTCGAAAACTGTAGTTGAAGTTCACAGGATCTGAGCCTGTCTGAGCGTGAGATGAAGGTGTGCTGTGACAGCAAGTGCTGTTTTTCTGATATGGTTTCTGATGTATCTTTGTAACATCATCAAAAAACAAGATTTATTTTATGTTCAGAAGATGCTTGTCAAGGGCTTTTAATGTTGTCATCTGAAGGGAGCATACACTGACAAGGTACTTAAAAGATAGATGTTTTAAGTGAAAGACCTTTTTAACACACATGGAGAAATATGACAAACCAGACTTGCATTGAAGACAAAATGATTCTTTGCTGTAGTTTACCTCATTATGTGCTTAAGATGAAAAGCACTCTTTTCCAAGTGCTTAGCATGAATAAATTGAGACAAGAGGAAATTATTTAGTGTGAGGAACAGTGTTTAAGAGCTGAAATATTACAGAAGGTGACACGTGCTAAAAAGTCTTTGACTACTGTATATATGTTTAATTTAAGCAGTCAGTTTTATTTGCAGATCAAAGACTCTGGTGAGCTGTTTGTTTGCTGTATTGTACTCTACCCTGCTGATTTCTCGGGATCCCATCTCGAGTCTTTTTCTGTTCCTTTATGCAGTTTGTGAACACCTGGGGTGCTCTGTAGATACGCAGGCTTCCAAAGCGTGTGATACAGTGTGAGAGGACTCATCGCATATCCCGGGCTGACAGGGGCATGAATTTGTCCAATCCAGTGCAGACCCGGAGTAGAGTGCCTTAACCAAAATGTGGGATTCTGCAGCCTTTCTCACCTCTGTGCCCTGGATTTTCAGCTTTTTCAGGAACCGAATATCATATATTGCCTGTTAATGAGGTGTTAAAAGAGGTGGTTAGAAGGTTTTGAGTAACACTGTAGTAATCTTGGTGCCCTTCTAGAGGAAAACTGAGTTTGGAGAGTTATTTTCCTTAAATCTTCTGTATCTTTTTTTTTTTTAATTTCACAAATGAGATATTTCTTAAAAGCAACAGAAAAAAAAAAAAAAAAAAGCAACAGTCCTAAATACAGGGTTCAGTCTTCGTCCTTGTCAGGCAGATGATGGGGCGTTGAGATGAAAACACTGGAAATAGTGTTGCTGTCCCCTCCTCCCAAAAAAATTTCACCCCAGTTTTGGAGACTGAAGTAGTTTATATCATGGGGTTTTTTATTTCCTAGATGATCTGCTTTCTCAACCATAAAGGGACACTTATGGTTTGCTTTTTTATAGAGTGGGCAAAGCAGAACATGCATATTAATATGCAGTCCTACTTACGCAGCTGACAGCTTTCTGTTGAATCACAACTCTGCTTGTAAGCATCTAAAAATAAATGACAGATTTTGTTAAGAGCCCCCTGAAGTTAATGAAAGATGGTTAATGAGTTTAGTGGGAATTTGATTTAGGATCATATGTTTTATCTTTTCTTTGTGAAGATTAATGTAGATTAAAGATGGCAGTGTTTTTGTTCATTTAGTTTGAGAATGGTATAATTTTTCTGTTTTAAATGGAATAATGGCATTTGATAATTATCAGTCATTGTGGCAGAACCAACAACCATCTTGGAATGCATCCATGACTTTATTTCCACATGTACAAATGAAATGATATACAATTGTCTGCTGCCTGCCCTGCAACAGCAAAGCAGGAGTTTCGAGGATATGTTTATCCAGGCCTGTGAGTTTGTGATCTTCAAGTTCTTTTATAAGAGCCTGATTAGCAGTGATAGGACTTACCTGTTTTTACACCTACTCTGCCCTTTTTCTGATAACTACAAGGGACAGAGTTTGTCCCAGAGCTTTTGTCCAGCTGCAGTTTTGTTAATTGTGCTGAGTAACTGCCATGGGAAGTAGTCATTTGAGACATTACTGATTTTGAAGCCCAACTTGTCACGGAACATTAATTTAGATCAAGTCAAGGACAGAAGTGGATACAGATTCCAGCACAGATGATGTGCTTCTGGCACTGTCTGTTAAACACTCCCTTGATCACTGAATATGATGAGTACCGTGCTGTGCAGTGAGTAACCTCTGCTGAGAAAGTGGTATGGGGAAGTGTATGTACAGCACGTGGTTCCTGGCGTGTGTCCCTCAGGACGGGGGAAGCTGGAGCCTGATGCACATGTTCTAATGTGTTGTTTCAGTTTACTTGCTGTCATGAGTGTGCAAGTCAGCACAGGGAAGGGTTTTTCTAAAACACTTCCTTTAAATTTCAGCTTGTTAGGTGCTATCCCGTGCAAATTCCCCAGATGTCCAAAGGGTGAGATGAGAGCTGTGCCCTTGTGGGATGTGAACCCTCTGTGGTAGTAGGAAAGTGGCTATGAATTCTTACTCTTAAATGTGACCTCCCTGTGAACAGGATTAGTTTGTACTACTCTGCTGGCATTATTGAATGAAAGAATAGTAGTCTAGGACAACATAAATAAACTAAGAAGGATGATGCATATACGCAAATGCTAAATTTAGCTTTAAGATGATTATTCTGTGCCTCCTGGATTTCCTGCTTCTCTGGGAGCAGCCAGCACCTGTGATGTATGTGACTTGTAGCTCTTGGAGAAGTGGGCTGTAGAGAATGGAAGATGGTTTTCATTTCATTTTTTTGTACCTTTAAGTAATGTGATGCCTGCTGAAAGTGCAGGTTGAGAAGGAGTGGTTTTAGAGATTGGCTGCTTCTTGTGACAGTATTTCATGGTGGTCTAGTTCAGCCTCGGGTCTCTTTCTAAGCTGTTACTGGTAGAGAAGATCACTTGGACAGACATTGAGTGTAGTTGCCGTGTTCCGTAACACGAGAGCATAACATTTGTTGAGAAAAACACCACAGTTAGGTGGGAGAAGAATCTTTTCCTAAATTATTAATGCATGTGCTGCAACTTATAACAGTAAGTGCCTTATGGTGCGGTCTAAAAATAAGTGAATAGGCATTTTCCCTCTTACAGTAGAATAGTATGAGCTGGCTGGCTAGAAATCCACAGGTTTGTGCCGTATGTGCTTTTGTAGATGATCAGTGGCTGAATAGTTTTGTCATAAATGGCTTTATGGGCTCATAAGACATGTGTAAGGGATAAAGGGAGATTGTAGGCTTCCGGTGCAGTTTTACCTTCAGTGTGTGGGTATCCTGCTTTTAGTGCTTTGCATGGACGAAGCGGCCAGAGCTGCCGGGTTCGGGCTTCGCTTTGCGGGGCTGAAATGGGCGGATCTTGGACCGGGGCGACGGTACGACTCGCTGCATAAGCGTGGGAGCCGGCACCGGCACTTTCCCGCTGCCGCGCGTCGATAGGTGGCGGTGTCGGCGCGGCCACGGGCAGCCCCTCGGCGCGTCCCTCGCTNGCGCGGGGCGGGGCGGGGCCCGGGCAGCGCAGCCAATGGGAGGCGGCGCCGCCGCATAAATGATTGGGGGGGGCCGGGATGCCCGGGTTTTGTGCTGCGCGGCGGAGCGCTGACCCCGCTCGGAGCCGGCCGAGGGGAGCCCCGCAGGGTCCCGCAGGGTCCCGGCCCCGCCTCGCCCGGCGGAGCGGCCCCGCACGCACACACGCCTCCGGGAGGAGCGAGACCTGATTTTCTTTTTTTTCCCGGGGAGCGTTTCTGGCCTCGGTTGCATGAATGCCCAATGTTGTAGACCGGTGGCAATGGATCTAGGAGTTTATCAACTAAGACACTTCTCGATTTCGTTCTTATCGTCCTTGTTGGGCACCGACAACTCGTCTCTGAGGCTCGACAGTAGGTAAATAAGTGTTGTGTCCGAGCGGCTCTGCTGGCTCGGCGGTAACGGGGCAGGTGAGCGCCGGGCTGTCTCCTTTGTCCGGGGGAACCGCAGCGGCAGCACCGGCTCCCGCCTCTCCCCCCGGAGGTGCTGCCCTCCCCGGCGCCCAGCGCTTCTGCCGCAGCCTGAGATTGAGCTCCATCTTTGTGGTCCGTCGGGGGGCAAAATGTGGGGTTATTTGGTCGAGCTGCGGGCGGGGGGCTCGGCGCGGCTTTACAGGTTGCTTTGCTGCATTAGAGCATCCTGGTGAGGCGGCGGCAGGGCAGCGTTAGGATGACTTTCCCAGCCAACTGGCTACCAATGCTCGCGTCTCTTGTCTCTTAAATAATTCAGCTGCTGCTAATGTTGAATTTTTTTTTCTTCTCTTTCTTTCTCTCTTGCAGCTCCTCTGGTGCAAGCGTAGTTGCTATCGACAACAAAATCGAGCAAGCGATGGTACGTACCGATGGGGGCATAAAACCTAGTTCGTGTTGGAAGCAGTAAACAATATGGGGATGCGGCGGGGATGGTTAACCCGTGCGGGGATGCGTATCGGTAGCAGAGCCGGGGACGGAAGGGGAAGCACGGGTTTGGTTTCGGGAGCTTCTTTTTGTTAGTTTTATTTTTATTTGTAATTGATCAAAGGCTTCCTGCGGAGAGGAATGCGCACATTTGTGTATTGATGCCGGGGAGGGAATGACGGCATTGCTCTTGGCTCCTGCCTCCCCAAACGATTGATCCCGGCTCCATGCGGCGGCGGAGGGGCGCTGCTGGGTAGAAAGCGGAGCGTATTTGTGGGGTTTTACAGTCCCAAAGAGGGAGCGTTTTGGGGTATTTTCATTTTATTTTTTTGTAACTCTTCACCCAAGCGCAGAC